>OY986040.1:63371427-63713927 GCA_963920215.1 Nineta flava
TTTTTGGCATCAACGGGTGGGAGCATCATTTTGGTATATACAAGAAAACTGATAAAGAACTAATTTGCCTATTTTGTGGTACAGCGTTTATTTGTTTAAAAACAAGTAATTTCCAACATTCATTATAACGCATGTCATTATACCGCGAAACATTTTGCCGAGTTTGATAAATTCGAAATAGGGACAGCAGAACGCGATCGCGTAATTTCTGCTTTTAAAAATAATTATTTTGAATCATCATCCCCTAAAAAATTATATATTAATAAGGATGAATTCACAAAAACCGCGTTATCTTTCAAAACAGCGAATAGAATCGCGAAAGACATTTAGTGAATGTGACTTTATGCAGTGGTAGTGGAAGATAATGTGGATTCAATGTTCGGTGGGACCGAACTTGAAGAAGAATGAAAAAAATTCGTTAAAGAAGTCCCAATACCTCGTCGAACAATAACACGACGAGTAGAAGCAATTGATGATGACATGACAAGTCAATTAAATGAAGACATTAAGTTTTGTTATTGCTATTCATTGCAGTTGGACGAATCGACCGATGCAACAAATACTGCGCGAATGTTAATTTACATTCGTATGGTTTTCGATGATTTATTTGTTAAAGAAGAACTGGTTGCGATGATTTCCCTACATCGCGAAACGACCGCCGAAAATCTCTATGACGGAGTACTTGCACGAATAAAATCGTAACCTTTAGAAAAATTCGTTTCACTTACCGCGGATGGTGCAAGTAATATAACGGATTGTAATAACGGTTTAATTGCACTTTTAAAAAACATCCCTGAATTAAAAAATATTTTATCATTTCATTGTATCATACATCAGCAGGCTTGATGCATGAAAAGCCTTTCAGTTACGGAAATTGAAAATATTGTTATAAAAAAAATTAATTCGATTAAAACGCGTGCGTTGAAACATCGTTTATTTAACGAATTCGCGAAAAAAAACGATCCGGAATTTAGGGAATTAAAATATTATTCTCAAGTAAGGTGGCTTAGTAAGGGACAAATGTTTGCACGATTTTATGAAAATTTAGTTATAATTGTAAACTTTCATGAAGAAATCGGTGAGCCTTGCCCTAAACTAAGATACTTTGATTTTACAGCAACTTTAGCTTTTCTCGTAGATTTAACTTCAATAGTTAATTTACATAATTTAAAATTACAGGGCAAAAATATTTATATTTGGGACGCGGTTAGAACTATTATACAATTGAAAAAAATTTTAGAGATGGCGGTAAATTTTGTTGCTGGTTTTAAAATTCCGAATAATTTTCCTAATCTATTACACATTGCGAAACAATGTGTGAAGAGTGATTTTACTGAATTGTTTTTAAAATATAAATGTTTTTTAGAAACGGCAATTTTACAATTTAATAATCGATTTAAAGATTTTGAAAATATAAATCTAATGAGTGATTTTTTAATGGCCCCTTTTAATAGACAATTTAAAATTTACACTTTAATAGAAATTTTCCTCAAATTTTTTCCGGATTCCAATGATTGCGCGTTATTAAATGAAATTATTACCCTTCCAGCAAATTATTATTTATTAGGAGACATGAATACGAGCACAAAAAGTATTTGGGAAATCGTCGCAGAAAACCCATCTTCATTTAAATATCCGGAATTATTAAAAATATATAAAAAACTTAGTAGTTGTTTCGCATCTTCTTATCTACGTGAATCGGGATTTTCACATATGAAACATATAAAATCAGATTCGCGAAATTCCCTTACCGATAAACATTTAGAAAATATTATGCGAATATCCACAAATACGTATATTCCGGATATTGAAAATTTATCAAAATTTATCCACGAATAATAATCGAAAACGAATAAGTTTTTGTTTGCTTTTTAATTTTTTTATATTGTACTTATCCCATTTCATTCTATCTCTTTATTTCATCTCCCTATCTATTCCTTTTTCCTACCGTTCTCCTGATGGAAGACGGCTACTTTCTTCCCGTGGTTTCCATCAGTTATTATGTTATTATGTTATTATTTATTAGTTATTATGTAATTATTATTATTATTGTTATTATTATTATTATCTTTTGTGTTGCAAAAATATTAAATCTTTTACAGGACAACATGCGTTCGTTAGTGAAAATTTCCAACCCAAAATCTTTGGAGATCTATGCGTTACGGTCGGAACAATGGACTAAGAGCCAACGAGAAATCGTCGAGAACCACCACAACCAACACGTCCAAACTGTCCAGGCACGTGCTTCGCATGCCACCAAGAGGCGCACATTAAGCGAAACTGTCCCAGAAGGGGGCAACAAAATAAAATCGAGCCGTCGGGAAACTAATTCCAGGATCAATGAGGAAGGAAATTGGTTCTGGGGTACACATAAACCTCCACAAAAACGTACAGCATCGGCGTAAAGACCATCAATTGCCAAATATAAGTTTATGTACGTGGTAAATCAATATTGGCATTGATTGATGGTCAGGCATCACACAATTTTATAAGTGCAGAATTGGTACGCAATATTGGGAAATGGCACTCTGCCAGAGATAGTACAGGGAGTGGATCCACAATATCTTCAAGATTCTTGAAAAAATTAATATGGCTATGATTATATCAAGAACGAAGTTCAATATTGTATTGGTTGTATCTGGCCTACGGAAAACCATTTGACACTTGGTCTAGAATTTTTAATGAAGAACGCTGAGTAACAATTGCCGGAGTGGTATAACTTACTTGGGGTGTGATAAGAGAGTCCGCATTGCATGGAGAAAACCCGGTGGACCACACAGAAAAATGGCAGTATTTAACGAAGCATTGGACGAGTTACAAATAAAACTCCTTGAGAACCAAGTGCAGTTAAAAGATGTCATTCGGGGACATCCCAGCGTTTTCGGCAAAGTTGGATGGACGAAAACTATCGCGTATAAAATTTATATTACAAAGACTTTCCCTATTAAATTACGACCATAATATCTGTCGATGAATGGAGCGCACAAGAGCTAATTACACGGAACCGACGGGATCCTCTGGTACCAATGTGACATCTGTTGGTTAAAGTTTAAAGGTATAATGACTGATAACAGGCGCTACTAAGGTATATAAAGATGTTATCTATAGGTATCTAATTAACCAATACTGTTAACCGACTTAAGTTGCGTAATATAGTTAAAAAGAATGACTACGTGCATTGGTCGTAGAATCACGTAGTAATGATACTCTACGGCTATCACATGTTCTGGCTATGGTTCAATCGCCTAGAGCTAGGTTAATGAGTTCACTTGTCTTATCGCCAGCAACGAATAAGCATTAAATTGTAAACCAGAACCGAATTGTAATTATCATTTTATTTTATATATTAATTAATTAAATTTTATTTTTGTTTAATAAAAAGTATATTGAAGTTAAACATTTTTATTTTACTAATATTCCCGAGAATATTACAAGAAGATGTCATTCGATGTTGCCGATGGATCCTCTGGTACCATAGTCCTCTGGTACCAACAGATGGCATCAGAAGTGTCAGGAGTTCCTGAAGAACGCCGACTTGGGTTTCTGAGAAGATATTACGACAGTGATGAAGTAGCACATCCTGGTTGGAGAGAAACATATCGTCAGATCCGTATCCGCGTCTACTGGTATGGTATGCAAGATGAACCATTTACGTAGATACGTAAAGGGAGTGATCGTGTGCCAGGGTGAAGCTACTGAACCGGAAGCCAAATCAATGTATGGGAAGTCGAAGACCTACTTCATCATGGGAGGTAGTCAGCATCGACTTGATGGGTCTTTACCCACGCACATCACGTGGAAAAATATTTTGGTTGTGACTGATCTTTTCACTAGATGGATCGAAGCATTTCCATTGAAGGTCACGTCGACCTCGAAGATAGCCCAAGTACTCAAGGATGACGTATTCAGTCATTATGGTTATCCGAGAGCAGTACTGAGGGGTCCCCTATAACGGTCTTCAGTTCATATCACGAGAATGGAAAACAGCGCATAGAGAATGGCATTCAGAAATATAGACCACTCCAATTTCTCATCCTAGAGCCAACCCCACGGAACGTCAGAATCAATAGATGAAAAAGTTGTTGCGTTTGCATCTGTTGAAGCAAGAACAGATAAACTGGAACCAACAACTGAGTAAGTCATTATCTGCAATACGGAACAGAGTAAACCGAACAACTGGATTTTTGCTAGCCCAATTGATACTGAGGGCAGAAACGAAGATGCCCGGGGATTAGTAAATACATGTTGAAGAAGTACCTCAAGATCTGCAAGCATGGGTCAATGATAGAGGTCAAGGTCGTCTTGAATATCAATTTTGATTTTGTTTTATTTAATTTTTTTCTAAAGTGCGTGTTGTCCACTATACATAGATTTAATTAACTTTTACTAATATTTTCTGTTTTTTTTTTTTGTGTGTCGAGTATAGTGTTGTAGATTCTACAGCGCTCGTTTAAAGGCTAAAGAAAGCCAAGATACTGCGACAACCTAGTTCTAAAATATTTAGTATACCAATTCTGTTTACACTATTACTGTTGTCTAGAAGGTTGAGCACACACACATTTTGATGGATTTCTAGTCGGTTGACATAGTTTTCAGTAAATCACACTATTTCTTCAGCCATTGTTGAATTATATTTAAGCTACATTTTAGTTTTTCTAATGCTATTTTTGGATCCATATCGGATGCAAATATTGAGGTGTAATCTGCAAACGTAGCAGTGATGTTTTCATCATCAACTGACAAATCGGATGTGTAAATAAGATATAATACAGGACCTAGAGGTTCTCCTGAGGTACTCCTGCAACGATGGGGTGCATATCGGAAATTTCATTTTTAAATCTTACTTGGTAGTATCGGTTTGTCAAATATGATTTCAAAAGAAGATATTACGAATCTGAAATGCTTTTCTTTAATTTGTATAGTAATCCAGGGTAACATACATGTCAAAAGCGTGACTAACATCAAGAAAGTACAATTTTTTTTCCTGAAGAGCATTGTTGATGCTGCTGACAACTCAATGCACTTGTTCAATCGTTGAATGTTTTGATTCTTCTAAGACATGTTATAGCCTCTTTAAGAACAATATTTCGAAAACTTTCGAGAGTATTGAAAGCAGGCTTATGAGCCGGTATGATGTCACCTCGTTAATTGGTGTTCCCAGTTTTTGTATCATGATATGCTACGATACTTTTCAGATTTCAGGAAAATATTTAAGGTGCAAAATGGAATTGAATTACAGATCATGACATTACTTTTCTTTGGAAGCTTTCGTAGTATTCGAGCTGTCAAAAGATCGAAACCAGGCGCCTTTTTTAAAGTGAGGTCTTTCCATATGATTGATTTGATTTCCTTAGGCGAAAAGGATTTAATTGGAAGGGATAACTGTCAGGGTGCTTCTTGAAAATGATTTACATAGTCATCTAAATTTTCTCCAGGATTCGGTTGAAAGGTTTTGAATAGAGTTTCAGAAAAAAGATCAGCTTTTTCTTTGGCACTCTTCGCCCAGCTTTGGTTATTACGCCGTAAAGGTGTTATTGGATTTTGTGGTTGATTACATCACTAGGTAGCTTACCAAAGTGAATAATTCACCGACTGAAAATTGGAAAACATGCATAGCCACGTCTTGTTCACAATTCGAGGTTTAGAATTTCTCTCGACGCTTGAAATTGCAAACAATTAGTGGAGCTGTGAGAGACGAGAAAAAGAAGAGAGCAAATTAGAAACCACAATCTAATTCCTAACTATTCCCAAATGTCCTGGGACCCAGTGGCGGGATCCAGTATTCAATTTGTCTAGGCACTCCCATAGCATCTTTGAATTGAAAACGTGGGAACTCAGCGCTTTGATGTCCGCTTGACTGTTGGAGAAGACCGCTATATTCCGACTCCTAGTTCCTATCTAGGTTAAACTGGATGCAAACTTAAACTGGATGTTAAACTGGAGTTTGATCCTTGGTCCAAATACATCCACCACAGACCCCTCTAGAGTCTTTGACCTTTGATCATCTACCTCTACAGACCCATCAGTATACCATTTTATGGTATGTTCGAGTACATCTCGGATTCGCTGCTCCACTCAATCTTGTTTCTTAACTCGTGATGCATTACCTCTCGAAGATATATTTCTTAATATATCTGGGTTGGTCCAGGAGAATACCATAATCAGAATGAGATTTCGCGCTCTCTTTTTCCTATACATTTTCCCCTTCCGATACCGCCTTTTTCCATTCTGAAGATCCTTTCGCGGATCCATCAACTAACTAAATGGAGAGGTGTAAGATAAAGAAGTATCTCTGTGGTCGCTGTAGGGCACGTCCTCATAGCTTCAGTAATGCACAGGTCGGTCTGCCATTGCATTTTGTCAATGGTTTTCCTCGTAGTGCCAAGCTTGACCCTTTTGGCCCAAGCTACTGCCCCGTACATGATTATGGGTCTCACTGTCATAGTGTACATCCTGCTACACTTCTGCCCACCATTAATGCTCGCGTAGCTTTGTAAATTACACTCCACATTAGTAGCTCCACATTAAGGGGGGGGGAGGGATAACCTCCTTGTGTACAAACTCAGGTTGTGTCAACCTTGGTGGTCTTAGTTCCCACCTGAGTTTTGGCCGTTCTTGTGTCACATCCATTATGAGATGGTATCTTCCACTCGGTTTTCGGCCCAGTGCTTCTACGCGACAGTGTGTTAATTTGGTGTTATCGAATAATTTGATTTTTTGTAAGAAATTAGCGTAAATCATGGTTGAAAAACTGGAAAAAGTTTGTTTTATGTTTGTTTTTGTGATATTCCTATAAAATTAAGTGAGTAATAAGAATTAAATTTGAAAAACTCTAAAATCTATTTATAACCTTTTTAAGTAACATTTGATTATTGTGAATAAAATATAAAATACCATAAATAAAAAAACAATCAGCCAGGCCCAGCTTATCGGTGTTTGGTTTTAAATAATTATTACCTAAATTTATCTTTATATAATAAATTAAATAATAATATTATTAATTCTAGAAAACATATTATATATAGACATTTTAAAATAAAAGTACAGGTGTTTTCCAAAATTATAAGTGAAATTTAACGGAAAAAGTTAAAGATAGAAAAATGGGAGAAAATCAGAAGCTAGATCTAATTTTAGAGCAACTAGGGATGTTAAGCAACAAAATTGACAGTTCAGAAAAAAGAATAATAAATCAAATAAAAGAAATCATGGCAAAAAAAAGATTAAGAAATAAAAGTGTTGCAAGAAGAAAATAAACATCTACAGTCAAAAAGTTTGGAGCAGGACCAAAGAATTAAATATCTTGAAAATCAGCATCGGAAAAACAATATTATACTAATTGGTATGGAACAAACCAAAAAAGAAAGTTCAGATCTTGAAAACGAAGTTCGAAATAATTATAGAAAATAAGTTGCGATTAATTATTAACAATAGCGATATAAATTTTGTAACTCGTCTTGGGAAGAATAAGGGATATGCCAGACCAATTAAAATAGGCTGTACTACATGAAAATGTAAAAAAGAAATATCAAAAATAAATGGCGTCGAAGAAACACCAATTTAGTTATTAAAGAAGATTATTCCGGAGAAGTTAGGGAAGAACGAAGAGAATTGGGAAAAATTATGTTAAAAGTTAAAGAAACAGGGAAAAAATGCAGCATGAGAGGGAATAAACTCCTGTACGAGGGAAAACTACACTCAAATGAGGATATGGAAGAACTAGCTAAAACGAACTTATCTATAGCAGGGAAAGTACAAAATAAAAGGCAACGTAGTGAGGAAGATGTGGAAGGGGTTAATAGCACACAAAGACAAAAACAAGACACGAAACAAGCAAACAAGAGTAATGAATATACGAGGGAAAGAGGTAAAAAGATAGGAAAATAACAAATTTTTTCGGGAGAGGCGCAATACCAAAAACCAGACATTTCAATCAATAAATACAAAAACCGAGCAAAGGGACGATAAGACGACCGCTGCAAATAATATTGATTATGAATTATATAATGGACAATTACCTCCCCCAAGCAAACTGGTCCTCGTAGGGGACGTAAGCAAAAACCCTCTAGAGAACGAACACAAGGACAATTCAGAGAAAAAACAATTCTATGTAGCAACATACAACGTGAGAACGTTATCATCATATTCCCGCCTACTGGAGCTAAACGAAGCTGTAAAAAACATAACTTATGACGTCATTGACTTCTCTGAAGTCAGACGACTCGGGAATTCCATAGAAGAACATGAACTTCATATTCTACTATATAGGGCAGACCCAAGACATAAAAAGAGCATTATATGTTTTAAAGGCCTATCAGAACGAGTAGCTCTACTTCAGCTTACTACCAACAATATTGCAATAAGCATAATACAATACTACGCACCCACCGAATCAGCAAGCGATACCAACATTGAACTTTTTACACCACTGTAAATAAGGCGTTAAATATTGCAGGCAAAAACTTAGTAGTATTGGGTGACTTTAATGCCAAAATTGGGCAGCCAAAACGAGAAGAAAGTTTAGTAATGAAAAATTATGGGTATGGCAACACACACAACAGAGGGGCGAGACTTTCAGAATTTGCATTTAAAAAGAAATTGGTAATTCTAAACACTTTCTTTAGAAAGAAAAACAGCAAAAGGTGGGCCTAGAGATCACCAAATGGTATAGTAAAAAATGAAGTGGATTACATACTAACTAACCTCCAAAATTATGTCCACGACATGAAAGTGATCAATGTCAAGTATCCTAGCGACCATAGATTGGTGAGAGCCAAACTGAGTATGCAGTTCCAAAGAAAAGTCGACAAACCTTCAGAAGCAACGCAAAAAGTACTTTAAACAATGAAATTGAAATAGGAACGTACAAGAAATCACTTCACGACGACTTTGAAGCGCTAACTACTCGACAAGAAAGCTATACAGTACAAAACCTTCACGATGTAATAATTATTGCTATAAATAGAAATCTCAAGAAAGCTCAAACAACTTCACAGCAAAATAACACTATTTATGTTCTTTCACCTAACACTAGAAAATTGATGTTAAGACGACAGTATTTACAGAAGTTCAAACCGAAAACAAGGAGATTGAAAAATGAGCTAAAAGCTCTCTATAAAATCATAAGCAACCGTATTAGTCCGTATTAGTTCAGACTTCACGGATCACAAATTCAAGATATAGATGAAGCGGAGATAATAAAGGCATTCGGTGAACTAAAGTCAGAAAAGTGTCCAGGGTCCGATAAAACAACCAACGAAAGTAGGAAAACCCTGAAAGTAGCATTTCAGTACTTAGCGTGCCTTCTAACGCAGTTACTTAACTTGGTTTTAAGAACCTCAATTACACCAAAACAATGGGCTGACTCCGACATAATCTTAGTAAACACAAAGGGAGGCTCAAACAACATAAGTAATTACCAACCTATAACCCTACTGCCATCAATTTACAAATTATTTTCATCAATCTTAGAAAAAAGAATCAGAAACACCATAGAAAAACATGAACCCATAGAACAGGCGGGATTTCGAAGAGGATTTTCTACTGTGTACCATATCCACTCTATCGAAATGATCATAGAAAAGTACCAAGAGTTCCAAAGACCGCTCTACCTAGTGTTCATCGACTACCAAAAAGCTTTCGACACTCTGTACCACCACTCTGTATGGAAAGCTCTACACTCACAAAACATTGAGACTGAATATCTGAAGGTTCTTTAACATCTTTACAAAAACTGCAACAGTAGAATTAGACTGGAGACGACTGGACCCCTATACCAAGCAAAAGAGGAGTTAGACAGGGCGACCCTATTTCCCCAACAATTTGCATTGCAGTATTGCAATATGTCATCAATAAGCTGCCTTGGGAAAGAGTCGGTTTAAATATCAACAATCAATACCTAAGCCACTTACGATTCGCAGACGATATTGTCCTGTTTTCTGAGAGTTCAACAGAGCTGCAGTCGATGATAAACGCACTCCACACAGCAAGCCTACAGGTCGGTCTAGAAATAAACCGCAACAATAAAACTAAGATCTTAACAAATAACATCAAGAATCGAGTATACTTAGACAAGGAAACGTTAGAATTTGTCGACAGTTATATTAACCTGGGTAAGCAAATCTCATTCGAAAAGCAGATAAATTTCCATGAAATAGAAAGAAGAACCATAAATGCGTGGAAAAACTTGTGGAGTCTAAAAGAAGTTCTGAAAAGTGCAGCCAAAGCAGTATGGAAGGATGCCTATTAAACTTGAAAAAAAATTCAAAAAGTACCCAACAAAACTATTAGAAAAAATACAAAGGTTACTCATGCTCTATGTTACTGCAAAAAACTACTACCGGCGCTGGGCCGGTCACATAGCGCGGTTGATAGACAATAGATGGACGCACAGATTGACGTCTTGGGTCTAGAAAGAGAGGCAGACCAGCTGCTCGGTGGACAGATGACATAACAAAAGTGGCTGGCGATCATTGGATGGATACAGCAGCAAATAGAGACACTTGGAAATCTCTAGAGAAGGCCTTTACCTTCGATTAATGAGGGGTTCTTGCTTTTGTTTTTTAAGAATAAACATTTTATTTTATTTTTATTTTTTTGTAATATTGTTTGAGTAAGAAATATAAGGCTTTTTTATTTTATTTATTATTTATATCATCCACTCACTCCCTGCCTTCTCTCTATTTCCAAGAAGGCACAGATGGCTATTTCCTAGTCTTTGAGTGCTTTTTAGATAAGTTCTGTCGGCTTAAAAAGAGAGACTTCCGTTGATCTTCCTGCTCTATAAGAATGGTAGCGGGAGTGCAGTAGCACCCTATCCTGGACTGATTATCAACAACTTTTTCCATCGTTTTGAGTATGAAATATGAAAGGCTGATTGGGTCTGAAAGACTTTGGCAAAGTTTTATCCTTTTTCTCTTTCTTGGGAATAAAGATAGCCTTCTCCAAGTTCTTGGTATATGCCCAAGTGCCACACTACTTCTACTTAAGTTGACAAGGTGTGGTATTATTTTATGTTGCCGGGACGGGAAATATGCACACCTGGTATTTTAAACGTTTGAAAAGTGGCAATACCCCATTGCAACCTGTGTACTGTAAATATGGACGCTGCCTTTTCCCAGTTTTCCCTGTTTAGTCTACTAGGAGTAGTTGCCATTTTCCTGTCGTTGGATGGCAAACTGCCTGGGAAGTGTATTTCGAGAAGTAGAAGAGCTTTTTGCTCTTCTTCATAAGTGTAGCTGTCATGCGGTCTCTTAAGTGACATTACCATGTCCACCCCCTTTGGAAAACTCCTGGTGCAGCATGGCTGCCGCCGGGATAGAAACTATGTGCCATTTACTTTCTTTAGTTTATTTTCTAGTTCCAAGTGGTAACCGGGTACTCTTCTAGTGACTGTGTAGCCTCGATTGCATCTCAGATTCACTTTGAACATAGCCCAGTAAGGATTCTTGAGATTGTTTTTAGAGGTTGTCTTGTGATGAGTACCCTCAGTGTGTTAGGTCAGTTTATGTATCCAATACATCGTCATCATGTAATTATCGGAATCCGTAATCTCATCCAACCATGATGCTTTTTCTTTTTTTAATTTCTGGATTGCAAATTTAACCTCTGCTAACATTATTTCTGGACCGGACTCAGCTAATATTGTTGGTTCAGTTTGTCTATCCTTATTCTCATATAAACCACTGATATACTTTGTCTATCTGCTCACAATATCCAATGAATCTGCCAACAGGCCCGCATCACATCAGTTGCTATTTGTTTTTTCTCACTACATAGCATTTTTATTGCGATTTATTGCTGTTTTGGATCGTATTTTATGAATTCATTTATTTCCTCGCATATTTAATTTCTCTATTTTTCTTTTTCTGTTTTACATTTCTTTTTAATTTCTTTATCTAGATTTTTGTCTATATCTTTTACAGATCTCCTCTTCTTTATGAGTTAAATAATTTCATCTGTTATCCATTAGCTCTTTCTGTTCCTTCGATGACATTTCTAAAACTTTCTCCTTGGTTGATACAAGGTGTGATTTAATTGTACTCCATTTTTCTTCGACACCGAGCTTATGAATATTACATAGGTTTTTTTTATTTATTTCTTCCTTAAGCATCTGTATTGATTCGCCATTGTAGTTCATTTTTATATTTTTTGAACTTGAAATTATATGTTAATTTACAATGTTTCGATAACGATGACGAATTGCTATATAATCTTTATAGTTTTTGTATTGTCAATCAGTTCTCCTCTTAGCATATATTCTACAATTTGGATTTTCTTACCATGTATTTGTAATAAACATTTCTCTTGATTTGTACCATTCTACCCACTTACTCCCCAAAATGTCGAAGAACCATATTTGCCTTTACCAACCTTTGCGTTTAGATCACCTATGACAAGATTTCTAGCGATTTTATTTGACTATATGCAGTTTCCAGTTATTCGTAGAATTGTGCAATATTTTCTTCAGTATCCGTGCTTGTAAGTGCTTACACTAATATTAAACATAGATCATGCGGTCGACATGTATAACTCTATTAGAGATGGATTAGTATAACTTTATGAGAGATGGCCCAATATCCTTTAAAATTTTTATAATTTTTTTCCGTTATGATAAACACCACTCCATTATCATGAGTTACACCTCCAGAAGAGATTATCCAATATTCATTTACTTCGTTACTTCCAATTCCAGTCAATATTGTCTCACTAATGCCTAAGATATCCAATTCCATTATTTTCATTTCTATTTTAATATTTTCTAATTTTCCTATCTGGTACAATGCTCTGACGTTCCATGTTCCTATTATCATGCCTATTTTCATTATCTCTGATTGCTTTTCTCTATCTTACATTTATATATATATATATATATATATATATATATATATTTTTGTTTTGAGCATGTGTTTCCTGGACATTGAACACCAGTAGTGGTTTGCCATTGCCATGAGAGATCCAAATTGTTCCCACAATCATTGCCATTTCTATTACATGTTTTTGTTATACTCTTTTGTCCTGGTTTTTTCTCTCTCAATTTTTTTTGCGGCATTTTCATCAGTATTGCCTGTCGGCTTTATTTTTGATATATAAAAATCGATCGAGTGTCTTCTTTCCCTCATTATATTTATAGTATAAATTTTGTACCTTCATTTTGAGTTTCACAGTAACTTTTACATGTTGGCCATCTTCTTAATATTCTATATTTTCTTCAGCACCATATTGTCTTTTGGTTTTTGTACTGATATTTGTGCCTACGTCATGTTCATTTGGTGTTTTTATCATCTGGTACTCCATTTGCTTCATTAATTTCCCAGCTTCAGAAGTATCACATGAATTTCCATTAAACGTAAGTTTATCATTTCTTATGAATGCTTTAACATGTTTTTTTAGAGTATCGACTATCGGTATTAACTGTCTTCTGATTCTCGAACGTAATCGGGTAAATCCTTTTTAATATAGATATTGGTATTTTGCAATTTCTTTTCATTTTCTATTATTATCATTTTTCCGAAATATCAACTGTTGTAGGTCTATTTAGTTTTGGTTTAAACGATGTATAAAATCAATATCATCATTATTTATGTTTAAACTTTTCTTTTAACAGTTTTAATACTAATTCTTTCCATTCGTAGTAAATATTTTCTTCATCGGCCAATCCAAAAATTGTGAAATTACCCTTTTTAAATTCTTTTTCCATAATCTTCACTTTTTTATCATGAATTTCAGACTGCTCTTTATGTGTCAACAGGTCACCACTCATTATTTCAGATATTTCGTTCAGGTTATCATTAATCTTTTTAATTTAATTTTTATATCATCAAAGAATTCCATTAGTTCAGGATTTATATTGATTTTTTTAAAATATTTATTTATAATAAATTGTTAGAACTTGAATAGTTATTATATATACACTATAAAAAAATTATTTTAAATCAAAAACTTTGAATTCAATTGAAACAGTTTTTAACGAATTTCCTACAAAGGAAATGCAGCTATTGTTTTTGCACCAATGTTGGAATTTCGTAAAAATTTCTTCAAATGTCCATCGATCCTACCTATTAGATGTTAAAAATCACTATCGCTAAAATTTGTGTTAAATTGTTAAGTGAAAATTTGAATAATTAGAATAGCCACGGAGTCGTTGCTATGCAATATAATTGACAAATATATATACATTTTTTTAATGACAGTGAGTTCTTGCTGTACAATCGTTTTGTTACTTTACTATTTTCTCAGTTTTATTCATTAATAAGCCCTAACTTTAATTAGTTATGGGCCCAGAAAGCTTTGAAAACTGAAGAATTAAGAAAACAGTAAAGAAGAAGTCATATTTTGCATTTTCGAATAAATCACGCCGTATTACCTCAAAATGGAACGAACTTTGAGTGTGGATAAATTAGACGGAAAAAACTTCAGGCAATGGAAATTCCAGATAAAATGTGCCCTGAAAGCGAAGGGAATCGATATTTCGATATAAAGAACAGAATTAAATGCGGATACATGGCTAAGAAATGATGTCATGGCTATGTACGTTATCACGTCGTCGATGGATTTAAATCAAATAACCCTAATAGAAAACTGTGAAATCGCTTTGGAAATTATGTCGAACTGATGTAGCTGATGAGTTAAATATATGCAATGGTACAGATGAAGATACCTGGATCTTGGATAGTGGTGCTTCGGCCCATATGACATATCGAAAAGAATTTTTTGAAGAATATACAGCTTGTACTCAGAAATCATTGACATTGGGAAACAAAGAGTTCATAGAAGTAAGTGGAATTGGAAAAGTTCTAATAAAAAGATGTCAATGGACAGTGGAATCTAAGCATGTTACATGAAGTACTGCATGTGCCTAACTTAAGAAGAAATTTATTTTCTGAAGGCATGATAACAAGAACAGGTTGTTCCATAGCGAAGAAGGACAGTAGAGCTCTAATTTACAATGGTGATGAAGTTATGATGTGTGCAAAAATGTGCAAAAAAGTTGAACAATTTATATGAACTGGACATTGAAACTGTTGTTCCTGACACATGTAACTTAGTGCAGAAAAATAAAAGTGATATTAAAAAGTTGCTCGAGAGATTAGTACATTAAAACTTTAAAGAAATAAAAAAAATGAGTATGAATAATTTAGTTGAAGGTTTAAATATTGAAAAAAATAATGAAACTAACATAGTGTGTGAAGCATGTGCTTATGGGAAGCAATCTCGATTCCCATTCCAAAATGCAAGTAGGGCAGAACTACAATCTGGTGACCTAGTATATAGTGACGTCTGTGGTCCAATGAGCCATACATCGGTTTAAGGTATGAGCTATTTTTTATTATTTCAGGATGCGGCAACCAGCAACAGACATGTGTATTTCATGATAAATAAGAGCGATAATCTTGAATATTTCAAGAAGTATAATACTGTTATAAAAAACAAATACATGCACAGTGTAAAAGCCTTGCATACAGATAACGGATGTGAATACATTAATAATGCATTTAAACTACTTAGGTAAAGAAGGAATTGTTCATGAATGTACTGCTCCATATACCCAGAACAAAATGAGCGTGCAGAAAGAGAAATTAGAATAATTGTGGAAAGCGCTCGATCCATGCTGTAAGCACGTGATGTCTCTTTTGATTTATGGGCAGAAGCCATAAATTGTGCAGTTAATTTGCTTAATAGAACCTCATCTAGCCAAACATCAGACAAAACGCCATTAGAGTTGTGGAATGGAGTCAAACCAATTTTGGAACATGTAAGAGTATATGGTAGTGAAGAGTATGTACATATTCCTGATCAGTTGCGGACCAAATTAGATAAAAAGAGTGAAAAGATGATATTAGTTGAATATGATAATACCAATTACAGAATGTTCAACATGAAAACAAAACGAATTAAAGTATCAAGAAATGTTATTTTTGATGAGAATAAATTTCTTGAACAAAGACAGAATATAGCAAACATATTCATAGAAGAAAGTGATGAAAATGTAAAACAGAATAACTCTGAAGTCATACTCGAAGACGATCCTGCATTGAGTGATAATTCTTTAAATGGAAACTTATTGAATGAGAATGAGGAAAGTATGCTCAGTTGCAACAATGATGATTCTGATTATGAACCATCACAAATCCTCGATGATTATCAATCTGAACCAATAAATCTGAGACCTAGGAGAAATTTTAATTTAGAATCCAATTTAGTGGAACTTGTATTACCATCATCATTTGATGAGGCTATGAAGAGTTCGCAGAAGAATGAATGGTTGCAAGCCGTTAAAGAAGAACTAAATGCTCATGATGAGAATCAGGCTTGGACCCCAGTGAAGCGAGCTGGACAGAGAACACTCACAGCTAAGTGGGTATTTTCCATGAAGAGGGGTGACGATGGAAAAGTAAACCGTTACAAGGCTCGATTATGTGCACGAGGGTTCAATCAAGTCCCTGGTATTGATTACCATCGAATATTTTCCCCTACGACAAGGTATGATTCAATTAGAATTATTTTTAGTATTGCGGCTAAGTATAACTTGGAAATCCAACAATTTGATGCCAAAACAGCCTTTTTGAACGGGGACCTTGAAGAAGAAATTTATTTAGTAATTCCTGATGGAGCGCTTGTTGACAAAGGCATTGTATTAAAATTGAATAGGTCACTCTATGGGATAAACAGGCATCAAGGTGTTGGAACAAAAAGTATACTGAATTTTTAAAATCGTATGGTTTTGTTTAGTCACAAGCTGACTACTGTGTATTTATTAGATATGTTGAAAGTATCAAGGTTATAACGATAATATATGTTGACGATGCTCTCATATTATCATCAAGTAAAAAGATAATTAAAGATATAATTAGTTTCTTAAAACAGGCGTTTAAAATTAAGGAATTGAATTTGTCATATTTTGTAGGCATAGTAGTTTTAAAGTCTGATAACTGTATATGTTTACATCAGCGAGAGTACATAGATCAAATTGTTAAAACTTGTAATATGAGTGAATGCAATCCTGCATCAACTCCTGCTGATCCAAATGTTGTTATATGTAAAAATCTTGAGGAAACTGCACAACTACCCCAGCCCAAAACTCTCCAATAAAATAGCCCCCCGCTAAATTACCCCAACCCAACCCAACTCAACACAACAAAATCAAACCAAACCCAACCCAACTCAACCCCTTTCATCATTAAAATTCAAAATTTTTTTTTTATTTAAAATAAAAAATATTGTAAAAATTTTCTTTTACAATATTAAATTTTCGGGGGTTGGGTTAAGGATTTCAAGGATGAAAATGACTTTTTCCGCCTTGGAATCACTTCCTGTGATCTTTCCCAAACATTTCCGCCCATTTTCAACCGTTATTACTGGAGGGAGGGGAATAAAACTAATAAGATCCGATAATGAAAAAGTTCCAAAGATATCGCTTGAGAAGTAATAAGAAAGATCTGAAAATGTTTATAATGACTGCAGTACGTCGATTATTTACTTGATCAATTAAAAGTGACAAAAAACCGATATTCAGAGGTTAGCTAATTACTCGAAAAATTATTTGCTGCTTTTATTCGCTTCCTACCCGATGTAGCCAAACCATTGTTATTAAAAAAAGCGTTTCATATTGTTTTAAATCATATACATAATCTTTTTCATCTTTAATATGTCATTGAAAAACAGTGGTTGTATATTCATAACCTCTATGCCTATATTCACATTAGTTTCTAAAAAAACTTTTATACGAAACTTATTACCAATTTTTTTACACTATTTTAAGTTAATTATAATATAAATAATAAAATATAACAAAACTCGCTGCAAATAAAACGGACGTAAAATTTTTTCCAACACTTTATCAAAACAAATTCGTGCCTCCAATTACAGTCACTGGATATCTCCTCCTCCTCACTTCACAGTCTGCACACAATGGATTCGTTATAGAGTCCCATTGTGTGCAGATGATTCAACAGGGGATAATGCCGGGTGGAGAATCCGGTAACCTTACGCAGTTGCGTTTTCTCCTTAAAGTATCCTCGCTGGAGGCAAAGAGCTATGTGTAGGTCCATGAGTGTTGTCTCTAAAGGGGAGAGGGGAGCCTGCTCCTAATTGCTTCCTTCATTTGTTCGAGCTTATGGAGCCTTCACCTGATTTCCCTTGCTCCCCTCTTCCTCCCTTCTTTTCTTTAGGCCTCTTCCTCAGAGCTCGTGTCCGCCACTTTTAATGGTTTCACCGGAGTGGTCGGCAATACCAATGATGAGGAGTCAGCTTCAACCCTCGCTTTTGCCGCTGATTGTTCTCCAGGATGAGGTGTTTAGTCTCTCAATCTAGGCTTCAATCAGGGTAAGCAGTTTCATCCTCTCCTGACCAGCACTTCTTCGCAGAAAAACTCTGATGACGTGCGTTCGTAGCATGGCTGCTCCCGAACATGCCATCTGATCTCGCCCCTTCCATGCTCTCGCAGTCAATAAGGAGCATCCCTGGTCTAAATTGGATGGCCCCAAACTGAATGTTAAAGTCCAATCCAAGGGTTACTATCTCCACAATGCTGTCCTCAAGTGTAGAGTGTTTCTCGGCATTGGATGTGTATTGTGGGTGGGTTTTTGATAGAACGGCGACCCTACGAGCCTTTGTTGCACCAGTGTAGCTAAATCCATGTTTCACCACCGAGATGGTTCTGGGTTTCGTTGCACTAGCCGTCACGTATTTCTCCTTTTTGGGTCAGGTCTCTTCTAGGGGGGGGGGGGCAGGGTAATTTAATCACTTCCCCGCTTTTTAAACACCGTCATTTTCGAGTGAAAGTTACCATCCAGCTTTGCCCTTTTATTTATACTTGTTCCCATGAATAATGAGAAATAAAAGTCCACCTTGTCAAAGTCTCATTTTACGCAGTAAAGCTGCGTTAAATACTGCTCTGACTCGTCCCGATTTCAGAGAGGCGCCGTTTAAATACAACCAGTTTACCCCTGGCTGCAAACCGTCCAGTTAACACGGTGGCGCATGATACTTTGAATTATGGGGAGGTGTGTAGTTCTTAGTTTGTTTCTCGACAATTCCCAATATGACATTAGTGACCGTTCTATTCTCGAAGCTTCTGCTCTGAAAACAGCCTGTTGAGTCATGGAAACTAAGCCCTCGCACCACGACAAAGTGGTTGCCTTCGTGAGAGTTGAGTCGTTCAAGGTTTTGATCCGTTAACTAATTTTAACTATTTTTTTAAATTGAAATTAAATTGGTTGAAAGGATTGGTACGCTACAAAGTAATAACTGTTTGTTACTTACGTTATAGGTACTTAGAAAAAAAGAAATGTACACAGAATTCATTTATTTATTGTTATTTTATATCACCTGAATTACAAAATTAAAAGAATAAAATCACTATAAATATTTTTTTTGTGAATTGGTTCACCTGTAAAAATAAAGAAAATAATTTTACACCAAAGGTTACTTTTGATTTTTATTTTGACAACTATAATATACTAGTTTATCTAAATCATATTCCAGTGGCCCCAAAAACGGATTTCTGTCCCTAAAGTGGATTTTGAGGGACAAACAACAGTTTTTATTTTATTTGTCCCTTTTTTCATATTTTTATTGGAACTTAGATGGGGCCGAAGAGATTCAAATTGACAAATTGAATATTTAGATAAAAACTCAGACTTCACAATAACAACTGAAACCACTGTATTCTTCCACTGCGTTATAAAATCACCGTAGTACTTTGCCGAGTGAAACAGACAAAACAAATTGATCACCACGATTTACCCAATTCAAAACGTTAGTATAACACATAGGTGGGCAAAGTTTGAATTCACTCAGCTCTGAGTGAGAGGTAAGAAGAGAGATAGAGTAAATAAAGGGTACCTACCAATTATGATTATTTTCTTTTTTTAATTAAAACATTCTCTGAAAAAAATATAATAATACCGACTCTTTTTTATGGTCACTATTATACAAAGTATACAATCCATACAAAACATTGGATACATACTGGGCTGGTAATTTGGGGCATAAAATGTACCTTTTTAATATATTTATGTATGAATAAAATATTAATGTTATATAAATTATAAAATATAAAATATAATTAATAGAAATTTTTCTCTATTTTTTTCTGGATTCCAATGATTGCGCGTTATTAAACGAAATGATTACCCTTCCAACAAATTATAATTTATTCGGAGCCATGAACATGAGCACTTAAAGTATTTGGGAAATCCTCGCAGAAAACCCATCTTCGTTTGAATATCCGGAATTATTAAAAATAAATAAATAAAAAGCTTAGTAGTTGTTTCGCTTCTTCTTATCTATTTGAATCGGGAATTTCACATATGAAACATATAAAATCAAATAAATTATTGGAAAATAATTGATATAACACCTTGTATTGAAACATCGTTCCATCTTACTTCAAAACATACCTTTCTTGCTGTCCCTCACTCAGCTTATGGAGAGTCCAGTTGCTTGAATTTACAACTCATGTTGTAAATTCAATTCCTCTGGTATAACATAAATGGCGGCAAAGAAGAACAGTTTTCAGAAGAAATTGTGATATTATATTTCAATACTTATAGAACCCAAAATTAACACACTTCAATATTTTATATATCTATAGTGTATGTCCAAGTACATTTTTGCTTCACAAAATTTTCAACAATATCCTATTGAACATAAAACCCCAAGAATTTTTAGTATAAAATCGTGAATTCCACAATTTTTTTAAATTTAATTAAAGGGTTGTATTTAACTTTTTTCAACAAAAGATTCTTTTCATACATTCAAAACTGTGCACACGTATTACCTACCTACACACCAAAAAATCTATATTATAAGTTAAAAAATTATAAACTATTAGTGGTTTTAAAATGTAAACCACAATATACCTTTAATAATAATAATAATAAATAAATTTTATGAATTTATATTCTATACGTACATGCATATCATACATTAAATTTGGAGTACAGTCAAGTTTGATAAAATTGATCTAGAGGAAATCATTTCTAGCCAAAAACACTCTATTAAATATATTTAATATTTCAAGCGTACATTCGTTCTAAAAATATAGTTTTGACTTAATCAAGGCTATTAGATATTTGACTACAATATTTAATTTAACTATAGATATTTGACTAAAATTGAAAGACTTAACTTTGCTCTCAAGGCAAAGGGATTAATTATTCCTTTGTGAAATTTTCCATCTACAAAATTAGAGTACTCTTAGTACTCTTAGCTTAAAACATTATGCCACCAAAATATGAAATAGGACCGAAATAATTATTTTTAATAATAATTATTCGATAACAATTATTTTATTATCGAACAAATTAAATAAAAAGTGGGAAGTCAAAATTGAATATAAAAAAATCCGTTTCGCGAGAACTGCGTCAGCTTAGTGAATTTCCATAGTTTACATAAATAACTCTCTATAATGGTCACAATTTTAGTCTGATCAAAATGAAATGTTGTATCTGATATGATTTTGGTGTTTGCAAGGCCAATTTTATAAATAAAAGGCATAGATCAAGGAGAAAGGAGGCATAGAAAAAGAAGAAAACACAAAATATATAATATCTCTCTTATTATTAGAACCATCGAAAAATGTGTAAGCTACAAAGTTGTGGAAAATAATGTTTGCTACAATTCATTATCATTATCTAGTGTTACCGAGCCTACAAGGTAATCCCGCCTCGCCTCGGTTCAAAATTTTAATCCTCGTTACTACCCGAGGCGAGGCGAGGTATATTGTCCCAAAAACCTCGCGTTGGCCGAGGTAAATTTACAAAAAGTAAATTTAAAAAATATATATATATAGTAACATGTATTTTTACAAAAAACATGAAGCAATAGATGCATTTTAAAGAAAAAAGAAATTTTATGCCATGATTACTTTTATGATAATCATAAATTTGTTCACCGCCGGTTTTCAAATTTTATAGAGAAAAGTAAATGTATTAGTTTTATTTTGTTGATCCACTGCATATTCTTATTTTAGATTTTAAAAAAATGTGCTTTAAGTTACATTAAGGTACATTTTATTTTGTTTAGAGAATTTCTGGAAAGGAAATATTGCTTTGGTCTCGTACCAAAGTCAAAATTGACCATCGATCCTAACTAGAAGATGTCGAAAATCATCGTCTCTAAAATTTTTACTAATATATATATATATATATTTATATATATATATATATATATATATATATATATATATATATATATATATATATATATATATATATAAATATGTGTGTGTATATATATATGCGGTGTGTGTGTCTATAATCGCACTACATTTATTTTCTAACCAGTTTCTAAGTTTTTAAGTTTTTTTTTACCATATTATGTATATTCATGCAAAATAAGTCAAAATTTGTAAAAAATTTTCCTCACCACGCCTCGGGTGGTATTTACAAAATCGAAGCGAGGCGTGGTAATACCCAATCTCGCCTCGCCTCGTTCCTCGGGAAACAATACTATTCTCATTTTTCTCAAACTCTATGTGTACGGAGATATTTACAATTTTAACTTTCAATATTAAATTTTAAATATTTCTGTAAATATTAGTGTAACAGAAAAAATGATAAAAAACAAAATTATAGTAAGTAATTACCTACTACTTTATTTATATATATATAAAAATGAGTTGCTGTTCGTTTGTCTCGCTAAAACTCGAGAATGGCTGGACCGATTTGGTTAATTTTGATCTTGAAAATTTGTGGAAGTTCAGGGAAGGTTTAAACGGTGAGAAACATAAATAATAAGTAAAGGAAAATACTCAAAACGATAATTTAATTTTCCGATACAAACTGTTCCAAATTTTTTTTTCAAGTTTTTTAGTATTTTTTATTTGGTAATTTTATAATTATAAGATAATTATAAGTAGAGTTTTGTAAATATTTATGTAAATAATACAGTAAAACTAAATACCTACAGCTTAACTCCTGATAAATTTTTAGATTTTTGAACTATTAAGAGAGATATACCAAAAATCGCTATTAAAAAATGGGGGAAGGTAGGAGGGTGAAAAATACTTTACGATGGTCTGTTTTGTTGGAATACAAAATAGTTCTGTTTCAGATATAAGAAAAGTGTAAAAAAAACTAAAATAAAAGTGTCAGTTGGTTGTCGAAAAAAGAAAATAAATAAATTTCAAGAGGATTATAAGAATCTATGATCAGTTTCTCAGTGCGCAAGAACTTTATTTATTGTTATTGTTTTAAAATGCCAAGGAGAAGACGACCTGACTTAGGTCGTCGAAGTCAATCAAATGTTCGACGAGCTACCTCACGTGCAAACCGCAGAGACAGATAATGATAGCATTCGTATTGGTATGGCAGAATTGCATTCCACAGTGAATAATAATGAAGTAGATAGGCTTAGAATGGAACGAGATCGGGCCCACCAAACACAACAACAGCGAGCACGACACAATGAAATAGAGCGATGACGCAGACGCAGTGGTCCTGTAAACCTAGAATGAGTAGCATTCCACTACGACCCGGAAATAGATTATTGTGCCGACCAATCCGTAACAATTGGAGAAATGACAACCATTTGTCAATATTGTGCTGGTGGTAAAGTAAAATTGTCGCAATTAGTCCAACCACCAAATCCAGTACGCTCATTAGTTTCTGGGGTGGGAAATGAATCTAAAAAATTATTGTACGACATTCAAAAATATAACAATTGCTTTCAAATGACGTCGTTTGGCGCAACGCATTTTGTACAGGAGAATTTCATGCCCACTTTCAAGGTAGTATGTATACCATAATTATGATAAATTCTTTATCAAAAACAAAAAATTTAACAATTACAAGGACAAATTTATCACCTACTGGGAGCGCTGTTGCCACTGCAAGATGCGGATCAATTCATGCAAATTTATTTTATGTGCAATCAAGATGCGGAAGTGAATAGGCGTTGTACTTTTAATCCAATAGTGAAGCGAACCATTGTCCAAGAACGGCAAACGTTTTTTCATCAGAACAATGACAAAATGTCCAAAATGGCATTGGATCGGATGTCATCGGACAGCCAGAATATCGTCATTAAAGCTGACAAAACGCCTGCTGGTGAGCATGCAAGGAGGTTTAATTATCCGACAATCGACGAAGTGGCTATTGCCGTTGTTGGAGCAAATTTGCTGTCTAGAGGTATTGTGCTTCATCGTCGGAACAATGATTTAAAACGTGAGTCTGAAACGCATAGGACTTAAGACGCGTTACAAGATCCATTAATCTTCTGGCAGGGAGAAGACGGATACCATTTTAATATCAAAATGGTTGATCAAGTAACAGGTAACTAGATTAAACGATATTAAATAATATTTTTAAAATTCAGTATATCTAGGTAGTTGTTTATCATTTACGATTCCAGGTGCTGAAACCAACAAAAAACTGCTATGACTTTTTATTCATACAGACTTATGATCCGTGAAGGTGAAGTAAATCACATTTTAATGTGTCAACGGCGTTTTGTTCGGCTTAAGTTTTGACCACATTTTACAGAAAATACTACTACTTAGTTTTTTATTTATTTATTTATAATAATTCCGGGTATTCAAACGAAGATGGGTTTTCTGCGACGATTTCCCAAAAACTTTGTGTACTCGTATTCATGGCTCCTAATAAATTATAATTTGTTGGAAGGGTAATCATTTCGTTTAATAACGCGCACTCATTGGAATCCGGAAAAAATTTGAGAAAAATTTCTATTAAAGCGGAAATTTTAAATTGTCTATTAAAAGGGGCCAGTAAAAAATCACTCATTCCATTTATATTTTTGAAGTCTTTAAATCGATTATTAAATTGTAAATTTACCATTTCACTAAAATCATTACTTTTATATTTTTTTTTTTTTTAAAGAAATTATGCGAAAAATAATTTTAACTCGAACGAATAGTACTTTGTACTTTTATAATTCAAAGTAGACTAACTCGAAGAAACTCAGTCAGGTTGAGTAACCTAACATAAAATTCCCCCTTTATGTAAACTTTAACCATTGAAAAATCAGTAACAAATTATCCCCCCCAGCCTTATCATTGGCATGCTTATTGTATCCAGTGTCACCAAATTCCGATGACACTATACCCCCTACGAACGAAAAAAAATTAAATCCGGTAAATAATTGTTTAGTAGTTCTCCGATATGAATAGTTTAGGCAAATTATTCGGAGTTTTCAAAAATTTAATTCTAAACCATCAAAAAAATTTACAGCTATCTCGTCTAAAAGTCTAAACTAGTTTTAAATTCTATTCAAATTCTTAGCAAAAATTTACCTCTTTTATTATAACGGTTACATTTAATAAATTTACCTCTATTATTTACCTCTTTTATTATTTTACAATTTATATAACATTTATATTTTATTCAAACACAAATATATTAAAAAGGTACTTTTTATGTCCCAAATTACCAGCCCAGAATTCCAGAGTATGTATTGTATGTATTGTATACTTTGTATAATAGTGGCCATAAAATAGAATTGGTATTATTATATTTTTTTCAGAAAATGTTTTAATTAAAAAAAGAAAATGATAATAATTGGTAGGTACCCTGTATTTACTCTATCTCTCTTCCTACCTCTCACTCAGAGTTTAGTGAAGTCAAACTTTGCCCACCTTTGATTTAAACCAGCGACCTATGTATATCTATATCTATATCTATCTATCTATACTAATATAATAAAGCTGAACAGTTTTTTGTTTGTTAGTTTGTTTTTTTGAACCTTACCTCTGGAACTGCCAGTCCGATTTGAAAATTTTTTTTGCGCTAGATAGCCCGATTATTGATGAGGGTTATTGGCTATATACAAATTTAACGTGGGTGAAGCCGTTTGAGATAGCTAGCACCATATAAAAACAATTTAAAATTAGTGTTAATACTTTTTAATTATTAAATCATGTATTAACAATATTGGACCGATTTATTCAATCTTTTTAGAACATTTTAAAATTAAGGCGTACAATTTTTATTGTATACCAAACCATGGCGTCACAATTAGAGAAAAAACTGGTTGAAAAACAATGAGGGGAAAAATCAGCTTTCTGGAGATATGACGGGCACTTGCGGCCGGAGATTATTACACCAATTCTTTCTGAAAGACGGTATACTCTGTTATATGTACCATTTCTGATAAAACAGTTCCGTTGAAGGGAAAAAGATAATTTTCGTTATATTGTTATTAAATATTAAAATTTGTTTATAGTAATTGCATAATAATAGTTACTTTATTGTAAAATCTTTATGAGTTTATACATCAATCCAGACATCCTTGCTTGTATCCATATAACGGCACATTTGCATAACAGAGGCTCTACACTTATTAGGTTTGATCAGTTTTTTTGTGTCTACGTGTATTTTATTGCCCTATTAAACACACTACATCTGGAGTACTCACATCTTGTGTTTGGTATTCATCAGATTATTATAATTATTTATCAATAAAACTGCTTACAATCATAATAGTAATAAATAAATAAAAATATAAATCCCTTTAACATATTTATTCGAAAAATTTAAATAATATATATTATATTATTATTATTATTGGTTATCATTATTATTATTAGAAATATTAAAATCGACAATAGAATGTAGGTATGTATGATGTAATAAAGTAAAATTATTTAGTTCAACATGCATTGGAGAATAATTTTTTTTTACTACTCCACTGTTTAAAATTTAGTATTGATATTTTTTCATATTTTTATTATTCAAAAAAAGTAATTTATATAATTGTTGGTTTATGCTAGTTGAGAATTTACATAATTTCAACAAACATTTACTTAGATCAGAAATGACTTGCGTATATACAAGCTTACTTCGATATTTCAGCACATATTTCAAGTCAGTTACAAAAAATACTTCTTTCAGTTCAGTTACAAAAATTAGTTGGCTCAGTAGAGTCACAAAAAAAGAGTTAAAAAGAGTATTTCTCTCTGGCAGTTACAAAAATTACTTCTCTCTGTGAAGTTACAAAAGAAAGCAATTACTAAAAGTACTTGTCTCAAGACAGTTACTAAAATTAGTTGATTCACATGAATTAATCAGATGGTATTTAAAATTTTTATTTCTTCAATTTACAAATTGAATATTTTTTATGGATTGTGCTGAAGTATCGAATGGGCGAATTAATGGTTTCTATCTGATTGTATCTAAGTATATTTTTTTTTTGTATAATTTATTTAATTCACTATTCCGAAACTTGTGGTCTCTCAAACTTGTAACAATTCAATACACATTCTATACACACTTTTGCTGTACAATTTATATTTTATGTGAATATGCATTGACTTTTTCAATTAATAACTATATTGTTTGTATACGCTTGGTTTTTTTTGGCCGTGTATTTTTTCTTTACAGAAGCGTAATGTCTCTTTATATACAACTATGTATCTGAATTAAATTTGTAATCCATATTTATATTTTTGCAAATCAGACATATTTGAACATATTTTTTTTTTACTGTAGTTTTCTTTTACTACAGTTCAATTTAGCACATATTCATGTAATCCCTTTTTTTCATAACTTGTACAACCAATGTTAGTGTTTTAAGGATAGTTGTACTATCAGCGTATTAGATTAAAAATTATTTATTTCAAATATATTTTATTTTAACATATATTTTGTTTTGTTCCCTTTTTGTACCTTTTTATTTTTTTTTAGATTCGAATCACTTGTCGATAACTTAGACACTTACTGGATAGTAAAAATCTTACTACCTCAATATTATCTTTTAAATGGGCCCAGCTTTTATTGAAAGACTTTCGGTTCAACGTGTTCTTTTTTTATATTTACGTGTATGGCGTTAGCACCGATCGTTTTCTAATTTTCATAATTCCACATACAATACTCTGCTTTGGATTTTTTTTCTAAAGTACCGTATATTTAGTTTTCATTATTTTTTTTTTACATCATAATACCTCTTTTAATTAAAATTACTAAATTAACTTAATTTCATATTTATGAAAATAATTGATAGTTCAATTATTTTCTATAAAGTGTTTAGTCTTTTTTTTTAAAACTAAACACCCAATTTTTTTTTAAATTAAACAATAATTTTTTTTTTACATACAGCATAAAAAGAGTCGTGAAAAAATGGTTCAAAAACTACCAAGAACATTCGGTTTTTCGAACACATTAGGTTTTCTTACGATGACGTTAAGGAAAAACTACAAATATTTAGTACCTAATACATATTTAGATATATTTGTCTATGCCTAGAAATTGATATATTTTAGACAAAAGTAAAAAACCCATATGGGTATGCAAACATTATTTTTTTCAAATCGCTCATTCATGACATAACATGAGGTATTTGTAATAGCATTGCATAATTAAACGCAAACGAGAACGAAAGAAAGGTAATTCTTTATGAACGTATTCGCTAAATAGTTGTCGATCAAAATAAAGAAGCAACTCGAGGTTTTCGTTAAACAACAAGCTAAACCATTGGCAAGCTAGCTAAAATATTATGACTTACCCAGTCTGTTCAAAGCCACTTTATTCAAATTTTACAAATTTAATTTGCAAGAAAATTAATGCCGCGGTTAGTTTTGGTTTCTTTTTCGAATCTCGGTGGCTCAAATTTCCATGAATATATTAGATTGTCGGGTAAACGAAATTCACAACTTTTTACAGTTTTTTTTCCATATACACATTGATAGGATAATTTTACTCTATTTTTTTTTGTTCTCGTTCTCGGTCCCTTTTCTGAAAACATTCAATTTTATTGCAGTAATGCATGTGCTCTGTTCCGTAATCGTCCAAATTGTGATGTACCTATGTGGTAATATATGTTTAATAAAATATTAAAAATAATTCGAGTAAGTTTAAAAATTCGCATTTCCCTTTCACACTCTTCAATTCTCCAAACTTTAGTTATTATCAATCTAGCTATATGTAACTGATAATAGTATTTAGTTAGACCGTACTTGACCGATTCTTGAAGTTGAACGGATCGTATCGTATTGACGTAGGTTTGCAGGAATTCTACTTTATCATAAATTTCATAATAGAAACAAGTTTATGGTACACTCGACACAATAAAATTATGCTCTTGTACTTGTTAATTTTAATTCTTAAATTTCAGCATCTGTTTCCTTTTTGAACAATAATATACCTATACTTTTATTTCTAATTGGTCCACTATAACAAACAACCATTGATTGCCATGTGAAAATAACAACTCTAACTTGTTCATTCGAAACGAGTTAAAATTGAAACTCAAAAACAAACCTCATACATTTATTATCGTTGGTTTTAAAAAGTATAATAACAGAGAACTAAACTGAACAAACGTTTTGTCATAGTAAGTACACTTTTAATACAAACAATTCTTTAAATATGTAATGTCAAAAAGAGGGCACTACAAGTAACGCCCCACTTGTATAAATAGAACAATCACACACACACACATATATAATAAATAAATAAATATATATATATATATATATATATATATATATATATATATATATAAGTAAATATATATATATATATATATATATATATATATATTTACAACGACGAATCGGTTACTACGACTAAATGGCAAGGTCCCGTCCGAAACCCCATAATATCAACACCAATGTTAACATACTGCCTATAACAGCATCGGATAAAGCGACATATCGCTTAAAGCGACGAACCTTCGAAATTTATTCATCGGCTATAACGACCAACCTTCATACTTTTTCTGTAAAACAACGGTTTCGACTATATATATATATATATATATATATATAATGGGGTTTTACCTCCGTTTCTGAGATACCACGGTCCATAACAGAGGCCACTCACATCATTATTTTTCAACCTTTATTAATTTTTTAAACTATACATTTTTATATGATGTGAGTGGAGGACAAGGAATTTATATGAAGTCTAGGAATTGGTAGGTTGTGCGACTGCAGCCGACTTTGATAGGAACTATGCCGATATTCATCTGGAGCTCGAGAAGGGAAACTGCAGAAAACCTTCACAAGCATAGCCGGTTACTTCGTTCTTGTCCATACGCAGACAGTTTAGTCAATCAACCGCCCCATTAATTTTTTAATTGACAAACTTCCGATGTTGGGATTCGAACTCATAACCTTCCGGTTTCAAGTATAGCGCCTTAACAAGCGCGGCTACTTGGCCGGTATATATAAATGTTTACTTTTGCAATTTACACAAGTTAACAATACAAATACTTGTATTGGACGTTAAAATAAGAAAAGCCTGATAAGAATAACTATTAGGTTGGTAATATTGTAAATATTGGAAATTATCCATTTGGTGCCAAGAAAGCTGTTTCGTCATATTAACTGTCCATTGGAACCGAATTGACGTTGCTAATTTTCTTTTCTTTTTAACCTAAACAGGACTTGTTTTATATTTTTTGTGGATTAGACTTTCATAGCCTGCTTATATTTTATGAGGTACATAGCAATTATTAACATTCTCTAGAAATCCATAGAGTCAAATATCTAGTTACTCATGCTCCACATTTTTGGAGATATTAAAATTATAAAGAAACACCTGACCACATGACCACTTATGTTTCATTTTCTTAGATTTTATTTCAAAAAATTCGTCACTTACGTAGACGAAGTTACCATGGTATTATAGTATGCAAATATTTATTATATTATATTTACCAAACATATAGTCAGGCCATAACATTGTAGTAAAATTTTAATAAAAGAACTTTACTTATATCTTTATTTTACTTGATTGAGAGAGAAATACCAGATTTTCTGTTTCCTCCTCGCTTGAAATCCTCCATTCCTCTTAAAGATTTTTTGTTTCCTCCTCGCTTGAAGTCCGCCTTTCCTCTTAACCGACTTTGCCCATTAAACTTTGTTTTTCAAATTTAAGCATCACACATTACACATTATCATTACATAGACATTACACATTACACATTACACATTAGACGTTAGACTTAGACGTTACACATTATCATTATATAGACTAACATTTAGAGCGCGTACAGACACACACACACTATTTATATTTATGAGTTTTAATGATGGTCATTTTCGGCATCTACCTACTAGGTATATTACGGTGACGATTTGAAGAAATTTTTCCGAAAGTCAGGCATCGGCACAAAACTTTAAAATCGCTAACCAGCCATCATTCTCAGTGAATATTTTATCAGCATAGGTATGTAAAGATCAAACATTATTAATTAAATATTATTTAAAAGGCTTATCAAAATTTAATTCATTTTAAATATGTTCAATAGTTTAAACAACCACAATATGGCGTTCCTTTCCCCCCCGCCAGAGGGAAATGGAATAAAAATAATATATATTTATATAAAAGCAAAGCATTACATATAATACCTATATGTTGATACAAAAATTGTTTTTTTAATAAATAACTTATGTTACATAATATACTCGTATATGTTAAAAAATGTTTTATTAAAAGCTATTAGTTAAAATAATGCTAGCAAGACTATGTCCCTTGAAATATCCGATAATGATGGCGCTTGCGAATACACAGACTTATGCTAATGATTTCCAATAACATTTTTTATCAATTGTCCGATTTTATTTGTACAATACGTTCCTGCTATGGAACTTTGCAATTAACGTTGCATAACAAACTTTTATCAATTTTTTTACATTATCACGCTTTACCATTTGAGCAAACGGACTTTTAATGGCTACCACCATTTGTTTTACTTTCAAAAATATATGAGTAAACTCAATCTAGCTTCGCAATTAATAGTAATCACTACGGTTTGTACTCTTGTCTCTGATTTTTATTCGCTGTATGATTGTTTTTGATGTCGGAAATCGATGTTGAGTTTTTAGCGGAATCTCAGTTTTTGAGGTTTTCTGATGCCAAATACTACCTATAGTCACTGGGTCTTGTATACGACTGTTGGCCTCGTTGTTTTCATACTACTACCAGAAGATGTAAAAATAGAGCCTTAATCGAAATCGCTGAATCTATATTACCATTATAGTCATTTTTCGTTATTTTTTACTTCTGACATACATAGAAATTGAAATTTTTTTCAAATACAAATTCTGATGTCCATCGATCCTACACAGTAGTGAGTAGAGTATAGACTGTACAGTGTAGTCACTGTAGACCAGAGGTGGGCAGGAGATGACTCTGCCAAGCTCTGAGTGAGAGGTAGGGAAGAGAGATAGAGTTAATACAGGGTAACCTACCAATTATTAATATTTTCTTTTTTTAATTAAAACATTTTCTGAAAAAAATATAATAATACCAAATCTTTTTTATGGTCACTATTATACAAAGTAAATAATACATACAATCATTCAATACATACTCTGGAATTTTGGGCTGGTAATTTGGGTCATAAAATGTACCTTTTTAGTATATATCATATTTGTGTATGAATAAAATAAAAATATATAAAAAATATATCTTGAACCATTGTAATAAAAGAGGGAAATTTTTGCAAAGGATAATTTAAATAGAAATATAGTTTTGGAAATTCCAAATAATTTGTCTAAATATTTTACTATTCATATCCGAGAACTAATAAAAAATTATTTACCTGATTTAATTATTTTTTCTTCGTATGGAGTATGCTCAGTATAGTGTCATGGGAATTTGATGAATTAAGTTAAATTTTACATAAAGTGGGAATTTGAGTTCTTCGAGGTAGTCTACTTTGAATTGAAAAAGTGAAAAGTACTTTTTGTAGTAGTGGAAATTATTTTTCGCATAATTTGTTTTTCAAAAAAAATAAAATATTGACTATACTATAGACGATACTATATAATTATTGGGCAATAATCGGTAGGACAACCTGTATTGAAACATCGTTCCGTCTTGCTTCAAAACATACCTTCTTTACTTACTCTCACCCAGCTTATGGAGAGCCCGTAAGGCTCACACGAGCTGTCTGCGCCCACCTCTGCTGTAGACACCACACAAAATGATCACCAATAAAATTTATTGATCAATAAAGAAATAAATAAATAAATATATATGTATATTTATTAACTAACTAAAGGCCTAACTAAACTATATATCTAGAATCTAGATAGACTAAACGAATTCTTTTATACGAAGAAATCGGGATAAATATAAAATCAAGTGACCATACTAATATAAATGTAAATTAATTATTGTAGGTAATAAATAGTTGGAAAATCTTGGTCTACAATAAATTGTCAGCAATTCTAGATTTTCAGTTCCCTTCTCTCTCTAAGGCCTCCTTACTCTTTCGCCTTCAAATACAGAAAGCATCTTACATATTTATATATATATATATATTTATATATATATATATATATATATATATATATATATATATATATATATATATATATATATATATATATATATATAAGATGCTTTCTGAGCAATTACGTGAGCAATTGAATTCTTTTAAATGGTTTTTTTATCTAAGGTTGTAAAAATAACAAATTTTATTAGTTTAAAATTTTATTATAAATTTTCGATGTTTTTCCATACTCGAAGTATGTGGTAAAAATTTCTTTAATATGATTTGAAACACAAAATTGTTGTATTTTATTTTATTTTTATCGCTTTTGTATCTCTAAATACCTATAGACAATTCGTTTAAGAAAGTTCCCATTTGATTTTTTTTTTCAAAATAATAAATCTATTTTGACGAATTAATATACGGTAATGAATACGATTTTACAATAATTTTTGAAAATACTATCTCGTTAGTTTTTTTCATTAGTTCATTCAAGTTTTTATGATGGCATCAGTTAAAAATTAGCAATAAACTTACAAGTACAACAAATATTTATTATCATCAGGAAGTTATCAATTTCGTCTCCATTTTATGATTTTTATATATTCATTTTTTCGAATCATCATTTTTAAAATAACTGTTCATTTTGGCGTACTTAATGTTGTAAATTTGGGTGGCTATTGTAGGTTATAATACCATACGATCACAATGCATATTTATTATGATTATTGTTCATTCTTTGTATGCATACAATAGAGACAGCAAGACCCCAATAATAACCCTCCCTCTAAATATACAACATATATCATTAATGGAGGGGGTGCACATTCACAAAAAATACGAACATGTGTAGTAATAAGTCTACTTATTCAATATAACCCAAAAAATTATACACAGATTTAAAGTGTCCTTATAATATCATAAAAATGGACGCAAAAAATAAAATAAATAAAATATTTAGTTCACCCTCTTTGATAGGACAAACCTTATGATTAAAAAAACCTTTGGTAATTGTACGGGGACTTGTATATATTAATTGACATATCATATTAAATGAGAGATGCTGCTTTTAGTTGGGTGTATTGAATTATTATGTGATCGTATGGGTGAATTATTATATGCAGAAGAAATATACTTATAGTTCATATAAGGGTGCAAATACTATGAATATCCCAACAAATATTGCTGTTAATATAATTTGTTTATTTCTACCTCTATATACAGAATACTTTATGTCTTACCTTTATGTACCACCATGATAATAAGTATGTAATCGAGGTGGTACTGTTTTGAACAATACGAATAATACGTTTACAACAAATATTTGCATTCATACTATTATTCAAAATATGTTATTGACTGTTCTACCGAATTTTTAAATATTCAACATGCCGAAATGAAAGATATTAATTTCGAATCGCTTAAATGGACAGTCGCCAGTATTTTAAGCAGTTGTAAGCACATGACATTTTAAATGAATCATTCACTAATTATAAATATTTTTTTATTTGAACTCTCAATTTAGAGAAAAATAGAGTACCAATGGATTCATTCAATTTTGTTCATGTTTTATAGATTGTTAAATATGCCTGTTTACTTAGACTTAATTGAATTGGAGATAATTTACAAAAACTAAATCGCAATATAGAATTAATGAATCTCGTTGTGTTTATGCGTGTGTGTTTGTTCGAATTGTATGAAGAAAACTATAGGAAATAGCGAAATAAGGATGAGAAGCCTCTAGGTAAATTTTTCTTAAAAACTCCAGAAAAACTATCAAAAATCCAAAAATCCAAACCGTCACAAATTTGCTAACGGCAATCCGCTGATGGCTAGATCTTTAACACAGTTTATACATCCTATATAGAAAAAATTACAGACACAAAATTTTCGAAATAAACTATTTAACAAGTTTAAAATATAAAAAAATTCGTTACGCAGCAGCTGCTTCAACTTACCGAATTTCCTTAGAATACATAAATCAATCTCTATCGGTCATAATTTTAGTTTGATCAAACTGAAATGTCGTATTTGATATGATTTTAGTATTTTCAAGGTCAATTTTATTAATACATGGCATACGTCAAGGGATAACGGGGCAAAAAGATAGAATAAAACACAAAATATAAAATATCTATTCTAATATTAGAACAATAGAAAAATGAATTGTTTGCTACAATTCATTACCTTATCATTTTTTCCAAACTCTAATGATTTAGAATTTTAACTTTCAATATTTAATTGTAAATATTTCTGTAAATATTAGTGTAACAGAAAAATAATAAGAAATAAAATTATAGTAAAACTAAGTTCCTACAACTCTATTTCTTATAAACTTTTTTATTTTTCGAACATTAAGGGAGATATGCCAAATTTTGTATTTCCCCCTTTTAACGATCATTAACGAACTTGACCTTTCAAATACCAAAAGCATCTCAAATACCAAATGTCATTCCAATCAGAATAAAACTGTGATTGCTGGAGAGTCCACAGACACATAAACGTGTACCATAGTGATTTTTAACAGCAACATTATCAAAATTCAAAATGTCAAAATTTAGAACAAACAAATTATTTGATATAAATTTCCTACAAGAATTTTTTGAAGCCCAGGCAAAGATGACTTTTTCAGCTAGTCTAATATCTTGTAAACAAATATACTCAATGTTAACTAATATTTACATGTACAAGTTAGATTCACTAAATAACTAGACGAAACCCGTTGAAAATCAATGAACAACCGCGGCTTTTGACAAAATCTCTTAGTTGGAATATAGTTGGAAAGAAGCTTCATTCATTATTTTGATGTTCGGTTGTTTCCCAGTGGCGATTTTTTGTGGATGTTAGTGCTCATTTTGAACTTTCCAAAGTTTTGAACGAAGTCCAAAAATTCGTTCACATGGAAATATAATTCTTGATAGATCAGATTTTTTTCATAATTTTTATTACCAACCGAAACATACTTTGGACTCTGGACATACTCTGGACTACTAGTGTGACGCTTAAAGGATTGGTGATAAATGAAAAGTTTAAGTTAGTAAATTATTTTTCACATCAATTTTTAATATTTTTTTCCCATAACTTTTTTCTAAAACATATCTCCCAAATTTTGACCTCATAAATTTGATTTTCTTGATATTGAATAGCAGCACTATTTCCGTCAAATATTGCACTCTTTTTAGATCTATCTCTTTATGGTCTAAGATCCGACAGTGAAAACCTTCCCTCATCCGTTAATTGATTGAAATATTATTGAAAACGCTTTTTGCAATATAAACAATTTGGCAATGTAATGTCTGCCAGGGTAGTTCTGCTGCAATTAACATTAATTAATTAATTAAAAATTGATTTTTTTATAATTAAATCTCTCACGTGTTAATTGAATTTTGCTTGTTAAATAACATAGTATACGATACGACAAATCTTGTAATAGCAGGCAGCGCTACTTATTACTGCTACTGTTACCTGCAGCCAGGTGTTCAAACTGAAAGTAAAATTAGGTTACTTCCCTCATATGTTAATTGAAAATTTTTTAGCTAATTTAAAAGTTCTGAATAATTAGAATACATCCATAACTGGCAGACATCTTAAAATCCATTACAATCAAGTGCAGCCTATATAAGAAAAATTTAAAAAAATAGAAATTAAAAAAAAAACCTTGTAGAGAGAGAGAGACTATTGCATTATTCCACGAAACAAACTATTGCAAATTTAAGTTTAAAAATGAAGCCCCTGGATTATGTTGCATGAGCGTTCAAGTCAAATTGACGCGATTGGTACCGCCAGAAGAGCCACTACATTCATTGTTTTCGGGTAATGGGCCAGATTCTAAACATTTTTTGACTCATATTGAGCAATAAAATAATTAGTTTCAAATGACGTCATTTGGCGCAACAAAAGTTATTCGATAAAAATTTAAACCAAGTTTTAAGATAAGTACCTATATTCAAAAACAATAAACTTTTAAACCACGTGCTTGATGCAAATACGTTGGCAGCATTCAATTGAAATGGTGTATCAATTGACATGGCTTAAAATGTATTTGTAGCTCGATAAATTGCCAAAAGCAGAAAGAAATGAGTGTGTTTAAAAAAGTTTAGGGGGTATGAGAGTGCTGAGAAAGCAGTTTGAGAGGAACATGGGAGAGCCACATGGTGGTACAAACAATTCGCTATACAATATCCTATATTACATCTACTTATTATCTGTTTACCTTTGCAGATTCAGAGTCAAATATATCATCTAACAGGTTCCTTATTGCGAACGCGGGATAGTGACTAAAAATTTTATAAATTTATTCTATGGGCGATTCAGCAAGACAAGTCGATGATAGTTCTGCACACCTCAATTCGGTGAAAAGACCAATTGTAGAACAACTCCAAATGTTTTACCATCAGCACAACGAATTGGTTACATTATTCACGACCGCATTAGACCGCATGCCTTCTGATAACCACAAAATTGTCATCAAAGCCGATAAGATGCCTGCAAGACATTACGCAAGACGTTTTACTGCGCCAACAATTGATGAAGTCGCTTGAAAATAAAACTAAGCATAAAGCATTAGAATAATAAACAATATGTTTTTGGAATAATTATTATTTTTTAATTATACCAATTTAAATTCAATATTCATAGTTAAAACAGGACAAAGTCTGTCGGGTCAGCTAGTAATATAATAATATGTATATACTAATTTATTCAGGTTGCTTCATTAAAAACTAAAAATTATAAGTACAAATTTTTTAATTATCTGCGCATAAAGGTAACATGAGTATCTTACACCAGATTGTTTTATTTTGATTAGTAGTATTTTCAACTGACGTATAAAATATGAGAGACTATTGATTTGAAAGAACGTACGATATTAGTTATTATTAATGTATAACAATGAAGGGTTTTAATTCGTTTATAAGTCCTGTAGAATTAAATATTTGCATATTTATTGGACAAATATTTATCAAATTTAACGGGCAGATTCATGGTATTTTGGTAATAGCAAGAGGTTGCATAAATTAACGGTGCGCAAAGAGCATAACTGGATACTTGTTTTATAGTCAACTGTGTAAGCCTTTAAAATATACTATACCTGTTTAAAATATAACCGTATTAAAAATGGATCTAACATAATTCATTAATTAAAATATACCATCCATTCTGCGATTTATAAATTAATTTATTTTCTAGTTATTATAAAATTTAATGGCAGGCAAGTCAGTTTTGAAAATATTTCATCGGTTTTGAGTCGAAGTAGCTGTTTCAGCTGGAAAGGCAATAATTGGATAGTTTTCCAAGCTACAAATGCTAGTATACATAGAGAAAATTGCGAATAACAAACACTTTTATTACATTCAATTGCATTTTAATTTTTGATTGATTCAATAAAGTTTGAGTTTTACTGTCAGCTATACTATTTTGGTACGGGATCCTCTGTTGACTGACCTTTTGATCTTCCAATAAGTATACGAAAAAAATTAAACATCACAGAGCATAAATATGTGGCGTTATGGCAAATGTTGATATGTCAAACAAAAAATTCAATTTTCTCTTTTAAGTTGATATGCCCCTCTTAAAATTGGTATACATATATATATATATGTATATGTATATATACATATATATATATATATATGTATATATATATGTATATGTATATGCTTTAAGTTGATATGTCACTCTTAAAGCGGACAAGGTAGATTTGTCAAATTATGAAATTATGCAGTATATATAAATAATTTATATATTGCATATATATTATATATATATATATATATATATATATATATATATATATATATATATATATATATATATATATAAATATATATGCAATATATAAATTATTTATATATACTGCATAATTTCATAATTTGACAAATCTACCTTGTCCGCTTTAAGAGTGACATATCAACTTAAAGCAGAAAATTAAATGTTTAGGACACATGCAAATCTGCCATAACTCCACAGAAATGTGAAATCAAGGTCCGTGTCCGTATATTTGAAAGATTATCGACTTCTGATGGATGAAATGCACTCGAATATGAAATTTGTGTGATTAATAAATAATTCATTTATTTCTGCAAATTAGGAAAATCGTAATTGATAGTCACATTTCCAATTTATCGATTTTGCTTTAAAGATGTCAATGATCTATGATTTCAATCAATGTTTTTCTTTATTTTTAATTGTTCATCGCTTTTGTCGTAACAATTTAAATACATTTCTGTCTTTATACTTATTGTAAATTATCATTAAAGTAATTAAATTATTATTTAGCTGAGCTAATTTATACATAAAGAAAGTGCTTTAAACTTTTATAAAAACAGTTGTGTCATTATATCATTGTCATATTTTGCAGTACATATAATACATATTTTGTTAACAAAAATTCTTCTTTTTTTTGCTTATAGGTATATTTTGTATTTTAACTGTCAATCATATTTAACATAAAAAAATTATTTTTTTAACTACGGATGGGATTCATATATGATATACAATGTCATAGTATTCGTCATACATACATCATTTAATATTTGTTTAATGTCGTCTTTAATAAGTTTGTCATAATTGTTTGCTTGAATAATTTTTTATTGTAAAGGTACCTATACTTTAAGAAAAATACAAAATAGTATACCTCTTCTGCCTGTCTACAAAATATGGGTATTTTATTTATTGAAGAATAGAAAATATTAGCTTTATATTATTAACTTGGAGGATATTCTTAAGATTTCTTTTGAATGGGCTCCATCTCAATCAAAAGTGGTGTACAATGTTCAAAATTCTTATAAATTATGTGTGCCGAATTCATTACGTTTTCAATAAAAATTTCAAAAGTTATAAAAAAAATTTATTTAGTTCTGTCAAATAAATTTTTTAATTAGTACCTACGTAGTATAGACAAGAAAACTTATTAAAATTCAAAGAATTTGAGATCCTGCTAAGAAGGGTTAGTGTTACCAATTAACCATATGAGTTCTTAGATGTGAAATGTCACTTATTGCAATATAAAGGACTAAACGTATCAGGATTAGCCATTATGATACGAAATTTTCGGCAGTGTATAAATTTGTTGAACTGAGGTACCTATACATTTATTTGTGAATATAAAAAGAGGCAGGTACACGCATATATTATGCCTGTTTTTAAGAATCGTAAATAGTATATGTGTATTTCATTCATTTCATTTTTATATCTGAAGAAGAAACTGTGTTCCGAAACTAGTCAAAATAAAGTGATTTTACGAAAATTTCACATATTTGTTTTATTTAATATATGTGTTTGATTTTCTCTTTTTCTCTTTACATATAAATATAGGCCTCTGTTCAACTCATTTAGTATACGCTGTGGCCAATATTATATCCCAATGGCTGCTAGTCTTGAATATTAAAGCATGTATATAAAGTTTGTGATAATCATTTAAAATGGAATTCCTTTTAATCCAACTTCAAAAATGGAGAAGGTTATCAATTTGTGTGAATTTTTTTTAAATGTTTGTGACCTCGGAACTCCGTCAATTATCAACCGATTTGGAAAAAAATTCAGATTGGTTGTATTGTCACCAATTCATATTCTAATGAGGGGATCCCATGGAAATCGAGGAAAATCCTCATTTTATATGTATGATCACCAATTTCTCCATCAATTGTTGATTGATTTTGAAAATTCTTTTTTTGTTTGATAGGGTATACTCATTCATAATGGACAAATAAGAAACTTTTTTTTAAAAACCGACTTCAAATAAAAAAATTTTTTACAAAAAAAAACAAAACGCATTAAAAAAATCTGCTATGAAATAATGCACTAAAAATTTCACAAAAAAAAAACCCGACTCCAAAAAACAAAAACGGATCAAAAAAATGTGCCATGTAAAAAGTAAAAAATAACAATTTTTTTACACAAAAACAAAATCCAACTCCAAAGAAGAAAAGCGCCTATCTAAAAAAATCTGCTATTGAAAAATGCACTAGAAAGTAAAAAATAATTGCCTTATTTATTTACTTCAATGTACTTATAAATATCCATTTTTTTCAACTCAAATATTATGATTTTTGGAGTTAGTACCAGCCAAAGTTAACAAGCATTTAATTTCACTTTGATTGCAAAGTATTTCATAATCGACAACGAGACAACAGATGCGGCTGTCATCAACTCCAAAAATAATAACATGTGTGTGAAAAAAATGGATACTTATAAGTAAATTGAAGTAAATAATTAACGCAATTATTTTTTTCTGTTTAGTGCATTTTTTTTTTTTTAAATTTTTTTTTTGGAGTCGGTTTTTAAAAAAAGTATCTTGTTTGTCCATTATGACTGAGTATATTCTTAAAAAAGAAAAAGAATTTTCAAAATCGACAAACAATTGACGGAGAAATTGGTGATCATACATGTAAAATGACGATTTTCTTCGATTTCCATAGGAACCCTTCAACAGAATATAACTTGGTGACAATGGGACCAATCTGATAGTATATCCTTTAAAACAAAAAAATTTTACAAATCGGTTGTTAAATGACGAAGTTCTGAGGTAATAAACATTTTTAAAATAATATATATAAAAAAAAATTCACACGCATTGGATAACCTTCTCCTTTTTTGAAGTCGGGTTAAAAAATAAGTGTCAATTTCGAATGCTCAATTATGAATTTCCAATGGTCATAATTCAATACACAATTGAAACTGAATTTTCACATTGGAACTAGAAGAAAGCGACGTAATGTGAGACTCTCCGATGTAACAAAATTCTTGAGTGAATGTACCAATCAACAAAGTTTTCATCACTTTAATTTTGTATTCAGCTTGTAACAAATGGGGTTATTTTATTCAGTATTACTAAGAACCAATACTGACGTCCATTGAAGGAATCACCGTAGTCGAATTCTTATTACAACATGCGATAGTTTACTTTTAAATAGAAAGTATCAAACATTAGCAATGGTTTTTTGTCAACTTATTATATTAACATACTAAATACAAATCAAATCTAACATGATTATTTAGAATTGAATTAGAAACTATACGAGATGTTCACTATTTAAATTAATCGATTTATATTATTACAATTCAAATTAAATCACACCGTACCGTTTCCTTATTATTTATTAAAATTCATACAAATTCCGGACTATAAATTATGCTAATATGCTACTTCTTTAGAACAGTCGTAAAATTGTAATTAGAATTTTTGTTAAAATTTTTTTTTCGCACAGGCATGGCAAGAGCGTAAAATAGTTTTTCTCCAAATCTCCAAACTATACGGTTTGGTTATGATAGAAAACGGGTTTTTGATTTTATTTTGCTTGTGTCAATGGCTGTGGATAAACGTAGGATGTAAATTTTCAAACTATTATTCTAAAGTGAAGTTTATAAACGCATTTATATGTAAAACAAGTTTATTGTGATAAGATGTATATGAGGGTTTTTAGACCTACGGTTCTTAGCTAATCCCAAAGTAGAAGTAAATCATTCGAAATAATTAAAAATAAATAGTTCCTTTGCCTGAACATTAAAAATTAATAAATAAAAAAAATACGGAAAAAAGAAAGATTTTACCTTATCTAAAAAAATAATAATAATAATTTTTTTTTGTCGAATTAACCATTGTAGTTATAATATGTGATGTTTTACAAAATGGATAGTCTTTAACACACATATGTGGTTATTCTTTATAAAAGGACTTCTTCTCTATCAGAAGGTCTTTTTAATTATTATAATCGTTAATAATTAATGCTAACCGCAGTTTAATTTCGAACATGACATTTTAATATAAAAAAAAGGTTAAACTTAAGTTAGAGTTACCTGAGTGATTATAATAATAATATGAATTAATTTTTTAATAATTATTTAAACAAATACAAAAGATTATCTTTTATTCTTAACCTTAAGGAGAATTAGTTGTTTTTACTATATATAAAAAATCATTATGAATATTATTAAAATGTTTTTAATTTTAATCCATGAATGACCAGATTTTATCCTTGGTTTATCCTTTGTCTCGTATGTTTGTTATTCTTTTCATTTACATATGCTTAAATTAATTAACGTTCAAGTAATATTTAAATCATTTTTTAATGATATTAAACTGTTTTAAATAGAAACCGTTTTATTATACAGGATGTCCTTAAAAGCTCTTTACAACGCTTTTAAAGCTCTTTACAACGCAAAGAGTACCATTTTTGAAGTAAACAACGAACTTCATCTAAATTTCGCACCTAAAATCCTTTGTTTCCATGAGCGTAGAATTTGACGATGGTTAAATTATCAAGATTCCCACGTTCTACGCACATGAAACGACATGAACAAAATTTTCGTATGGGTTGTTTTGTATGATAAAACAGTATAACCATACATCGTACAATCCGTTGTAATTTTTTTTATAAAAACGGTTTAAAAACTGCAACTGCAAGAGCATACAGCGCCTAAACGGCGCAAATTTTGGTGGTGAATATTTAGCCGAATCGTTTTGTTTTAAGTAGTGTTTCACGAGGCACTAGGCGAGGCGAGGTTTTGGTATAACCTCGCCTCGCCTCGCTTTTTTAAATATCAAACTCGCCTCGGCCGAGGCAGAATGTTGCCTAGCCTCGCCTCGCCTCGGTTTGATCAGCCATCAACTATAAAAAAAACTTATATATATATATATATATGTATATAAATTTTAGAGACGATGACTTTCGACATCTACTAGGTAGGATCGCTGGACATTAGAAAAATATTTGCCAAATAATATATCTATTGCTTCATGTATCACTATATTATTATTATTTTTTAATTTACCTTTTGTAAATTTGACTTGGCCGAGGCAAATTCCTAGCCTCGGCCGAAGCGAGGTTTTTGGGACAATATACCTCGCCTCGCCTCGGTTAGTAACGAGAATTAAAATTTTGAACCTCGCCTCGCCTCGCCTCGTGCCTCGTAACCGAGATCCGAGGCGAGGCGAGGTTACCTCGTAGCCTTGGTGAAACACTAGTTTTAAGCCATAGTATATGTGATAAAGCATTGTAAAGACCTTTTATAGACATCCTGTATATATGTATACAGGCTGAATCGTCAAACCATTAGGATACGAAATTTGAAACATCATTCCAATCAAACTTACTTTTTAGCTCTAGAAGACACATACGAAATTTCAGCGTGCTATCTCCTTTCGTTTTTGAGTTATCGTGTTCATAGATAGTCGGGGGGGGGGGGGGCGTGGACGGACAGACCTAGGCATAAATGTTTGGCACCTATGCCAAACATTTATAACAGCGATCAATATTTTTAAGCGGGACATGACAAAGTCGGGACTAAACTTAATATACCTTGTTTATTTATATACACGCGCGTATAATCAATGTTTTAAATTTTTTATGCAAAGACGGTGTTCTTTACATATGCGTCAACATTCAGACATTTGTCAACAGGAGTCAAAATGACGAATGGGAACATGTACCACTATAGTGATTTAGTTATTATATTTGCGGCTTATGAATGATAAGTTGGTTTGTTTGATTTTTATACCAAATAGAACGGCGATTTGTCTGCATGTTTAGGTAAAAATTTAATGTGTTTCTTGAGAATATACTTAAGTGATGGACTTGAATTAAAATATAGCGAACGAGATGAGTAATATGGCAAATTTACTTCCTTTCGAAAGCTACACTGCAAATCTAAGTGTTTTATTTTAAAACATTTAAAGCGTTTAAATGCTTGTAGTTTATACCAAGTAAACGCTAAAATGTTGTTTAATATATTTTAAACATCTTAAACGTTTAATTATTTAAAACAATAGAAGTATTTTCAGAATATGAAAATACTGTTAATATTGTAATAATATTTAAAAACGAAATTAAAATCCGACAAATATCAAGGAAGCTATATGCTTTTAAAGATTATTATCTGTCTCTTTCTTGCAAAAATACTAAAAACGGAGTTTTGCGTGTATTTTAAATGGTGAAAGTGTAATATGACGTCACATAACATATCAAGAGAGCTATCACCCACTTTGTCTAATCGGAAATTTCAATCATTCATATCTCGCTTATTTTTAAAGTTATTTAAAAAGTAATTTTACCTTGATATTTGTCAAGTACCTACACATGCTTAAATTCAAGTGAAAAAAAATTTTTATGCATATTCCCTATTGAAGTTCTTTAAATACAAATTCGTATGAGTCTTTTTTATATGAATGCACTTAAAGTGTTTAGTGTAATTTATTATTTATATCAATTATATTTACAAAATAAAAATAGTTTGATTTTATTTGATTTTAATAATTACAGAATCGGCAAGTTTTGGTAATCTTTTTTCGATGGCTCTCCTGCAAAGATCTCATCTGTCAAAGATACATTCTCCAGTGACATCTTGTTCATTCAATTTATTCTGTAAATCAAAGTTAAGTGATGGTAACATTTCCGGTACAGTAATGGATCCAGGTCCTGGTTGACGAACTAATATTACTGAAGACGAAGTATAAAGCTCAGTGGATGACAGATTGGATGATTGTGCACTTTGTCACAAGTAGTTGGAATTTATTTTAGTTTAAAACAAAAATTATTTAATAATTTTTGGAAGCCATAAATTTATTTCATAATTAATAGCACAAATTACCTAACTATTCTTTTCACTGAATTCATTCAGAACAATGTCATTATATTCACACTTAACAAATTTTTATAACACACCCCATTATTATCAATTATAATTATAATAGCTTATTGAATAATAATATAGTTATATCTATAATAATTTTTCAATAGTTAATAATTTTTTTTTTCATTTTGTCAGTTTGAAAAGAGCTATGTTAGCAGAAAAATGTCACTAATACAAATATAAATAAAATTTTGGAATAGCAAAATACAGTTTTTGAAATTTATTTTTCTCCTATATCATAACACAGGCAAAAACTCCTTAAACTCGACCTGTCGGACAACTGTGCTCTAGATAATGGAATTCCACTATACGGTAATGCTCTATACGGCTACTTAGGTGAACATTTTTGCTCTAAAACATCAAGTTAAACACTTAAATTTGCAGTGTATGAACAAAGATATATTTGAGGATTTGAAGGTGTTATGTGTACCATATCATTATATTGAGGTAGCGGCTAATATAGATATCATTTAAACCACAGCTCAGCGCAATACTGGATACTATTCGATAGAATATCGGTAAAGCAACAAAATTTAAATTTTGGTATTTAGCAAAGACTCTGTATCCTGCTTGACACGAAATTATTACCACGACTTTCAACCAAGCTGGAGCCAATATTGAATTTAAAGCTTAGAACAATATTAATTAGCGATGGTTCGAGCGGGCGCCAATGATTGGCCTGCTGAAATTTCCTACATGGTTTATTGTTTTCATAGTAATGATATACCTATATAATAAAAATATTTTTAAGTTTTTGATAATAAAAATAATATACATGTTCTGGTAAGAAAATTAAGAATAGTATAAAGAATTTGCATATAAATAATCTATGACGTAAAATACCTACTTACATTAACAAATGACGGAAATTGTATATTAAAAGTATGCACATAGACCATATAAATAAAATACCTAGTGTAGTACAATACATTTAATAATAAATAATAGCTCTTATAAAATATGTACATAAAAATAATGAAAGCATAACAAAATTTGTTTCAATAAAAATTTTTTGATATTGTGATTTCTTGTACATTATAATTTATAATCATCAACCATATTGTTGTTTTTTTATTATAATTAAACTATACTTAAGTAAGAGAAACAAAAAGATTATTTTTGCTGTTGTTTTATTAAATTGAGGACATAAAAAAAAAGAAGTCATCACACATTTTTATATTTATTGTACTTTTTTTGTACAATAATTTCAATGATATTAGTTTATTATGAAAATGATGTGCTATTGTTTTATTGTTGTTTGTTTCATTCATTTTTTTTAAACAAATTAAAAAAAAAACAATAAGACATCAGATTATAAGGCAAACAAATGAATATATAGACGCATACAAATAATAAAAACTAATGAACTATTTTTTTTTCGTTCCAATTAGAGCGTAGAATTTAGGAAGATGTATATTTATTTTATTTATTTCTGAACAGAAAAATTTGAACTGTTTTTACTGCATAGAAAAATGTTTGGTACAGTTAATTTAAAATGAATCATTGTGAATCTTACCTGCGATTCCTAGAGTGACCACGGCGGTTATAGAAATAAATATATTTTCCATTTATACACTCTCTAGCGGCTATGACTTTAGTCCGATAAAAATTTCATTTCGTATCAGATATATGCTTTGGTATATTTGAACGGCCAAGTTCGTTAATGAGTAGAATCCGGTAAAGGGAAAGTCTCTCTTAAAGAGATTTGAAAAGTTATTCTGATGTTATATTGGTGAGATGAAAAAATTCCGAAATGCATTTATTTGTATAATTATCAATTAATTTCTACCTACAAAAAGGTAGAGCGGTCTAAGGCATTATGTTTGAAGGCGTTATGTCTACTTGGAATTGGGAGGTTATGGGTTCAAATCCCGACATCGGCAGTGTATCAATTATTGAGAACAAAAAAATGGGTGCGGTTAATTGACTAATCTGTTGGCGTGTAGACAAGAACGAAGTAACCGGTTATGCTTGTGAAGGTTTTCTGCAGTATCTTTTACGAACTCCAGATGAATACCGGCATAGTTCCTATCAGAATCGGCTGCAGCCGCACATCCTCCCAATTCCTAGCCTACACACAAAAATTTCTTCCACTCCACTCACATCTTTAGTCATCACAATGGACCTTATGGGCGAAGTGTATCCCGTCCAGGGTAGCCCCTCTTAACGAACTCAGCCTTTCAAATACAAAAAGTAAACATTTGAAGTAATTTTTGCGAAATTACATCATCGGTACAAAACCAATAGTTATTTTTTCTTAAAATTCGCTAAAAGAGAAAATTCGCTTATAAAAGAGAAAATTTTTTACAAGAACTATTTAGAACTATTATATTTCTTTGTAGCAGGAAATCACTTTCCATGCACAATAGCGTAAATTTAAAAGTGTTTATTTTAACTAAATCCGTTATATACATTTTACTATAATGCGGAAAGCGCTTTTGCAAACTTTTACCTAACCAAGCCAATAAATGGATAATTTAGTGCCATTTCCTAAACACGCTTGATATGTATTAAAAATATATAAAGTTAAATATATATAAAGATAAATATTATTAGAAATAAAAATTTTTTTACAAAAAAAACAAAACCCAACTCCAAAAAAGAAAAACGGTTCTAAAAAAATCTGCTATAAAAAAATGCACTAAAAAGTAAAAAATAATTGCATTATTTATTTACTTCAATTTACTTATAAATATCCATTTTTTTTCAGACACATGTTATTATTTTTGGAGTTGATGACAGCCGCATCTGTTGTCTCGTTGTCGATTATGAAATACTTTGCAGTCAAAGTGAAATTAAATGCTTGTTAACTTTGGCTGGTACCAACTGCAAGCCAAAGTTAACAAACATTTAATTTCACTTTGACTGCATAGTATTTCATAATCGACAACAAGACCGTACCAACCCCAAAAATAATAATAATTGAGTTGAAAAAAATCGGCATTTATAAGTAAATTGAAGTAAATAATTAATGCAATTATTTTTTACTTTTTAGTGCATTTTTTCATAGCAGATTTTTTTAGGTCCGTTTATTCTTTTTGGAGTTGGGTTTTTTTTTTGTAAGAAAATTTTGTTGTTGAGTTGGGATGTCATACGAATATTCATTTAAATAAACAGAAAGAACTAACACACCTTTCTGTTACAAATCACATAAAAATTTAAAATAAATATTAAATTACACTCGTTTATTGTTTTATGTATTTGCAAATCATGAATACAAAAAATAAAACCTCATATATAATGCAATCTGGAAAGTAGATCACATGATAGATAAAATTAGGGAGAGAATTTGTACTCATATAGGTCCTGATAAGTAGTTATGAGAATGGTGGTTATAGTTACTTATCATTATTATTATTATGTAACAGTTGTCAAAAATTTGGTATTTCATAATAATTATATGGATGACTAAGTATTTATAATATCTAGATACCATACAAAGATGCATTATATATCTGTTTACATGTTGCTATAACAATACGAATGTATACTTTTATGTTTATTTAGTGCAATAAATAGTATTTGTAGGTATAATATAACAAATAAAAATAATACCCCTCGTTTATGTAACATTAGTGTTCTAACCAAAATATATTTGTATAGATGCCTGCGTTATGTACTCTACCTCTACCATATAAATTTATAAAACCATCTAAACCATCTAAACGGTTATGTTATGAAGGTAGGTTATGTTATGATTTTTAAAATTTCATTATATTATTATAATCACGAAAATATTATTCAATAAGTTATGCTCACATTTGTACAATTTATGGACAATGTAATTTGATAAGAGTTTTTTGTTGAAAAAAATTTAATAAAAATATTGTTTATATCTCGACGCAGATACATACAGTACTCAGACTTGTAAATATGCCTAAGCTCACTATGGTACTAAATAGGTACTCTTCTTAATTTTATATTTATTTTACATTTTTTGTCTTAATTAATGTTATCATTTACAAAAAGTTCACCAGAAAATCTTTTTGCATGTCACAGTTTTCAAACTATAAAGAAAAAACTAATTACGCCCTTTTTCAAGATGGCAGCCAAAGGGGAGGTTTCCTAAAGCTGAAAACTCAAACTTTTTGTTAGTCCTTTTATACATACATAAGAAATGTTAAAAATATAGGTTACCTACTTTTTGCAACGAATTTACTGAGATATATGTTAAAAGAAGAAATAGTTGATATGCCAAAAGGATATCAATAGAGTTTCTACCATCGTATTTACGAAATAAAAGTTGCAATACTGTGTAGTTGCTATAATAGGTGAAAGGTTGACATTTAGGGGTGAAATTTACATATTTGAATGAGGCTGACATTAGCACAGTACCTTCGAAACTAATAAGTAAAAGACTATATCCGAAAAGCCAAACCGATTGTGTGGAGAATTTTCACAGAACTGAAACTGTATAATATTTTGTCCTTACTGAATTTGGATATTTTTAGAAATGTTGCTCGTGTGATCAAAATTATTTAAAGAAAAATCCCGGCATGAACCTTAGATAATCATCATATACAAACTTTAAAATTAAGTCCAAAAATGTAAAAAATAAAGTCTAATAATTAAATTCTTTAGACTTTTTTTTTAACAAAAACATTTATATTCTGATTAAAAATATTTTTATTAAATTTGAAAAGTTAAATTTATTTCATATCAAATTCTTAATGAAGAAAATTTTATACATTTTTACAGAAAAACTGTGGGCTAAATGTTATTATATGTTATATCGAATTTTTTAATTAATTTTATGAAAAAATTATCACCCATTCTATCAAAATTTGTATACGTTAATGAAATCACTACGGGATAGCGGTTCAAATCTGGAAAGTTGTAATTGTGTTTGACTACTACAAATGAACCGATTGTAAACAGTTGTTTGGGAATAAGTGAATTCAGATAAACAAAAAAGGAAAGGAGACAAACAGTTAGATTCTGCTGTAAGCAAATTAGGAAAGAAAATTTCAGGAGATATTGTAACAATTATATTTCAATTTTGTGTCCATAATATTTTATGTGTACTATCTATAGTAAAGTCGTAGGATGGAATTCACCAATATTTTAAGTTTTGATTTAAAACAATTGAAACTATTTATCTATCTATGGATACCTAAGTTTTACAAGTTGGTGTTATGTTAACCTTTTTATCTTTAAACTTTTCTTCTATCTCGTACCTTTTACGAGGTAGCAATTATTGCCGCCTTCCTTGCGGGGGGACGGAAGCTTCCCGTTATTTGACTTTCTGGGTGGTTTCAGCCTAAGACCTATCTTTCTACCAAAAATAAAGTGGGCATAGTCGGCTTTCCGGAGCCACAGGGTTCTCCATAAGCTGAATGAGAGTAAGTAAGAAAGGTATATTTTGAAGTAAGACGGAACGATGTTTCAATACAAGGTGGCCTACCAATTATTGCCCAATAATTGATTTGATTTTATATGTTTCATATGTAAAATTCCCGATTTACATCGATGAGAAGATGCGAAACAACTACTAAGTTTTTTATTTATTTATTTATAATAATTCTGGATATTCAAACGAAGATGGGTGTTCTGCGACGATTTCCCAAATACTTTTTGTGCTCGTGTTCATGGCTCCTAATAAATTATAACTTGTTGGAAGGGTAATCATTTCGTTTAATAAAGCGCAATCATTGGAATCCGGAAGCGGGAATTTTAAATTTTCTATTAAAAGGGACCACTAAAAAATCACTCATTATATTTATATTTTCGAAATCTTTAAATCGATTATTAAATTGTAAAATTATCGTTTCACTAAAATCACTACTTTTATTTTTTAAAAAAAAGAAATTATGCGAAAAATAATTTTCACTAGCACGAAGAGTACTTTTGACTTTTCTAATTCAAACTCGCTTAACTCGAAGAAACTCAATCAGGTTGAGGACGCTAACATAAAATTCCCACTATATGTAAAAATTAACCATTTAGAAATTAGTATCAAATTACCTACCCCCCCCCCCACCCAGCTTTATCATTGGCATGTTTATTGTATCTAGTGTCATCAAATTCACATGACACTATACCCTCTACTAAAATAATTAAAAAAATGATTTAAAAATAATTAAATCAGGTAAATAATTGTTTATTGGTTCTCCGATATGAATAGTTGAGGCAAATTATTCGGAATTTCCAAAAATCCGATTGAAATATCTAAACTAAAGCTAAACCATCAACAAATTTACAAGCAGTATACTAATGTCAAGCGGTAAACGTGAAATATCAAAAGATTTATATTTTATAGTTTATATAACATTTATATTTTATTCGTACACAAATATATTAAAAAAGTACATTTTATACCCCACGTTACCAGCCCAAAATTTCAGAGTATGTATCAATGTATTGTATGTATTGTATAATTTGTATAATAGTGACCATAATAAAGAGTTGGTATTATTATATTGTTTTCAGAAAATGTTTTAATTAAAAAATGAAAATAATAATAATTGGTAGGTACGCAGTATTTACTCTATCTCTCTTCCTACCTCTCATTCAGAGCCTGTGAAGTCAAACTTTGCCCACCTGTGCCTTAGAATATTAATGATGATTAGTCAGTGAGTGAGTGAGTGTTTTAGGGTAAAATATCTGGGAAACTATTAAAGCTGTACCTAATGTTGAAATTTGGTTTGTAGTTCGTAGCCGTCGGAAGATCGGTCTCACAATGTACATTTTAAATTTGAGCTATTTAAGTTCCTGAGAGAGGTCTAAAAACGTCTCTAATCATTCCTCTAAAACATATAGTACGGTAGGTATCTACGCTTATGCTTCGCTTGACGTGCTACCGTGCTATGTGATAGAAATGTTTGCATGTTGCTAAAATTTATATTCGTTAATTTCGTAACGACGATTTTATGTTTAGGATCCAAATTTGATTCAATGATTTTATACATTTGGACATCATACACTAACCGGAATATTTTATACATTTGACTAGGTTTTATAACTGGAGACGCTAATAAGGCTTCATAAATGATAATCTCTTTATATTGAAAATCATAGGGAACCGTGAAATTTTTAAAAAATTATCCTTGAAGCCTCATTAATGAAAAAATCATTCAAGGTAATAAAAAGATTTTGTACTGTTTTTATCTCTTTGAAATACTCTACAATATAATAAGTGGCGACTAGATATTTAAAATCGCAAACCTATAATTTTTGCACTTTTCTTAAAAATAATTGTAACCATTTTTCACTAATTATAATCAAAACTGAATGAATTAACAAATATATATATGCATGGTTCAGCTTTTGTAACAGCTTTGTACACCTTGTAGCTCCCTTGACGAAATATGTATTTTCCTTTTTCTAATAAAGATATTTTACGGAATTACAAGAGACTGTTTTTTCAATCATGCTTAAAGAATAAATGAGTTGAATTTCCGTGTTAGCATAAATATTATTCTCAAATTACATGAAATACCATTTGAATGTTATAGTTTGCAGAAATAAGCACAAAAAATTTAGTTCTTTGGTAAAAAAAGTTATCTTTGGTTGGATTGAATCAATTAACATCAACTCATCAATAATGAGTTAATAATTTAAAGATTTATTTGAAAATTTCGTATTTTCTTGACAAATTTATGTTGATCATTTATGTTGATTAATTAGAATAAAAATGTTCATCCATTATTTAATTTGTATCAATACGGGTGTACATTAATTTAAATATTTAAATAATATAATATGTTTTCAAAATACAAAAAATTTTGGAATGCATTGTTTAGAATTTGTGATAATATTAAAGTTTTTCCCGAGCTTAAAAATTGAAATATTTCGTAAACCAATACAGATATCGAAAAAATAATCGTAGTTTCTTTCGTGCTACGTCAAAATAGAGTGGAATCTCCTAGCGAGCAAAGCGAGTTAACGTTGAATGATCTCTTGTGTAACCTTACTTAACTCGAAGCGTTCGGTTAAATGTAAAAAAGGGCCGAATTTTCGGGGAGATACTTCATATAATAGTTGCTCCTTAAAAAGTGATGATATGGGATAAAGGACCGAGCTATTTACCAAAGGTGAGTGAAATAAATATAACTTTATTATGTAAATTTTTCCTACGCAAATTAATGAGGGGTAATAAGTTTTATCTTAGTATGTTTTTAAAATTTTATAACGCGGCAAGTTTTAAAATATTTGAATCAAATGAAAAAAAAAAATTTAAGGAGCGACTATTACATTAAGGATTTCCTCGAATACTCGGACCTTTTTTACATTTATGTTTTTAAACGGATTGAAACTTATTCAGGAACACTCATAGAAAATTTCTTGAAGTACGTTAAGAGACCTTCAAATGCTTTTGTGGACGGCTCTATAGGTTAAAAATTGATGAAGTTAGAACAAATGAGGCGTGGCTTTTTTTGAATTGAAGGGCATATCCCCAAAGTGTGTAATTTGGACCCATATAAATATTTAAAACATCGAAGGAGATTGTTGAGGATATACTCACCCTTTATATATTTATATATATATATAAATATATATATATATATATATATATATATATATATATATATATATATATATATATATATATATATATATATGATATACCAAATGGTATATCTGTAATTGAATGAAAATATATGAAGATATTATAGATAATGAATTTCTATGGTGGATCTTATAATTGTGCTGAACAGGAGTGCTAACTCGAGTTAATTGGGGAACTTAATATTTGTGAAATAAATATTTTAAGTAGAAACTTAATTTATTATGTGCTTTTCTTTTTTAGCGAATTCTATATATATATTCCTTTCCGGAAATTCGCTAAAAAAGAAAAACACATAATAAATTAAGTTTCTACTTAAAATATTTATTTCACGAATATTAAGTTCCCCAATTAACTCGAGTTAGCACTCCTGTTCAGCACAATTATAAGATTCACTACAGAAATTCATTATCTATAATATCTTCATGTTTTCATCCAACTACAGATATACCATTTGACAAGTATTCACCATTTGTCAAAACATTATTAATGATCACTGATTTACATATATATGTATGGATATATATGTATATATATCTTAATATATATAATTCTTCAGTCCGTGTGTACCTGACTGAACTCCTCCTAAACGAATGGACCGATTTTGATAAAATTTTTGGTGTGTGTTCCAGTGGATTCGAGAATGGTTTAGATTCACAATTGGACCCAGTCCTAAACGGCTGGACCGATTTGGATGCAATTTTATAAAATTATTTTATTAAAATTTTATTTAATTTTGAGATGTCAATTTTGATTATCGTTTCCATAGTAATATATCGTTCTTTCTTGGCTATTAATAAATTTAATTTTTGCAAATACTAAAATCATATTAGATACTAAAGCAGCTCCTGCGTAACGAATTTTTTTTTAAAAATGAATTTTTGTTTTAAAAAATGCCAGTTATTAGACGTACAAACTTAAGTCGTAGAACTCGAAAAGCTAGAAATGAAAGATATACCGCGAAACGCGGAATGAAGTTGAACGGAACCGATGGAATCAAAATCAACACCATAGAAATGTTGCGTTTAACCCCTATTGAGCTGCATTTAATTATAATGTGGAAATCGATTACAGTTCACAGCAAATCGTTGCTATTGGACCAATGAACGTTATGTGTCAATATTGAAAGGCATTTAAGTTTTAAAATGAAGCCCCTGGATTGCGTTGCGCGAGCGGTGAAGTCAAATTGGCACGATTGGTACCGCCAGAAAAGCCACTACATTCATTGGTTTCGGGAAATGGCCCAGTTCTAAACATTTTTTACTCATATCGAGCAATAAAATAATTGGTTTTAAATGACGTTATATGGCGCAACAAAAGTTATTCAAGAAAAATTTAAGCCAAGTTTCAAGGTAAGTATATTGAAAAACAATACATTTTCACCACCACGTGCCTGATGCAAAATACGTTGGCAGCTTTCAATTGAAATGGTGTATCAATTGAAATGGCTTAAATAGTACATTTGTAGCTCGGCAAATAAATTGTATGAACGAATAGTTAATGGGTAAGCTGAATGAATTGTTGGATGAACGAGTACTGAATGAGTTACATGAATGTGATAAATTATTTATAAAAAAAATAATTTAACAACTTGCTATTAGTGAGTATCTGAATGATATTAGCATAAAAGAATCCATGTATATATTTTCTATGTTACATCAGTACCAGCAAGGAGCGAGGTATCTGAGTATAAGTGAGAGGAGTGAAAGGTATGTGATTGCAAGTTTTGGTATGTATGGGTTTAGGTGGAACAGTAAGAAAGTAGACGGTGTCATATGTGACGTGATTGAAAGTATTAAACATTTGATAGAAGACTGTCCTTGAACTGCTGGTGTAGAAAGAAATGAACTTATTAGGCTGCAACTTTAGACTGAATGTGTCTGAACAGGAGAAAATAAAGCCAGTGGTAGCATACATTAGACATATACTTAATAAAAGCGTATGCCAACATTAGAATGACTTTTTTTCTTTTTTTTTCTTTGTGTTATTATTATTATTGTTTCTATTATTACAATTGTCTCACATTTTGAACGAAGCAAGTTCACTATTTTTCTTTATTTATTGTTTTTTTTTTTGATTTTTTTTTTGTCAAATAAAGAATATATATATATATATATATATATATATATATATATATATATATATATATATATATATATATATAGCTCGGTAAATTGCCAAAAGCAGAAAGAACTGAGTGTGTTTAAAAGAGTTGATGGTGGAATGCGAGTGCTGAGAAAGTATTTTGAGAGGAACATGGGAGAGCCACATGGTGGCACAAACAATTCGCTATACAATATCTTATATTACATCTATTTATTATCTGTTTATCTTTGCAGATTCAGGGTCAAATATATCATCTAACAGATTCCTTATTGCGAACGCGGGATAAAGAATACAAATTTTTGTAGATTTATTTTATGGGCGATTCAGCAAGACATGTCGATCAGCGTTGTGCACACAACACTTCGGTCAAAAGACCAATTGTGAAACAACTCCAAATGTTTTTCCATCAGCACAACGAATTGGTTGCATTTTTCACGACCGCATTAGAACGCATGTCATCAAAGCTGAAAAGACGCCTGCAGGACAACATGCAAGACGTTTTAATGCGCCAACAATTGATGAAGTCGCTAGAAAATAAAACTAAGGATCATGTTTATCATAAAGCATTAGAATAATAAACAATATGTTTTTGGAATATTTATTATTATTTATTAATTATACCAATTCGAATTCAATATTGATAGTTAGACAGGACAACGTCTGTCGGGTCAGCTAGATTTTTATATATGTATATATATATATATAATTTTTCTGTCCGTGTGTTGTGACAGAACTCCTGCTAAACGGCTGGATCGATTTTGAAAAAATAAAAAAATGTTGAAAAAAACGTTGTCTTGTGTACAGGACAACGTCTATCGAGTCCGCTATCATATATATATATTTATATATATATATATATATATATATATATATATATATATATGGTGAGTCGAACCAGGTGAATAATAGCACGCACATACCTCCACTTCCTTCCACGATTCTCCCATTTTTCAACAAAGACATGATAAAAGCCACAACCAAAACACTCAAAACAATGTGCGCACAAAAGTAAAGCGAGCGGGCTCCTTTCCAAATTCAAAATAATCAAATCCGGGAACGTAAGCACCAGTGGGCAAAAAGTATACGGTTTTAAAAATTAGGGAAACATGTATAATACTTGTAAAATACTTGTAATATTAAATTATTAAAATAATTTTATTTAAATTATTTTACATATAGCCCAGTCAATCTAGGTAAAATAAAAATTAAAAAACTTATAGTTTTGAAAATTGGTCAAAATGTTCTTTGGACCTTTTTGTTGAACATATCCAAAAACCCCATATGGGAAGGAGGAGGTGGCAACAGGCCGTTATTTTGAATTTTATTTCCCTTTTTTGATTTTCCTCAATAGCGCGAGGCGAGGCGAGGTATATCGTCACAAAAACCTCGCTTTGGCCGAGGCGAGGCAAGGTACATCGTCACAAAAACCTCGCCTCGGCCGAGGTAAATTTACACAAAATTTTTTTTTTATCAATGCAGTGTCAGTGACAGTGTAAGCATTTAAAAAATATATGTAAGGTTTTGGTATCGCCTCGCCTCGCCTCGTAATAAATAATATAACATAAGCAGAAGAAGCTCCCTCATTCCCTAGGGATACCGTTTTATTTTTACATGCTTTTTCAGGATGTGACACTACTTCAGCCACTTACAACCATGAAAAATTAAAATAGTTAAAATAGTTAAAAAAAACCTCAGCTTATTCAAATTCCACCATTGTCTTACAGCCCAACCAGCACACCAGAGGTCCTGCGTGAAGGTGCTGAAAATGTTTCTGGCATTGTATGGGCTCCCCCACCATGACGACAATAAACGTGCCTTTTGACGTGCCTGGTTCTAGTGCCCAGCCAGGAAAATCAGACTAGACGTCACTTCTTTCCCCCCTCTCCCACTAAAGGTGCAGTCATGCAGCATGCCCAGAGGGTTTACCACCAGATCCAGTTGTGGGTGGGGAACCCTCTGGATCCATAGAAGTACCGCGCCTGACTCTAGATTGAACATAATATTATGCAAGACAGGGTGCGAACCAAGGTGTGACTGTCGGAAGGACAGGCGTTTGATGCTCGGTCGCCTGCTCTTAAAGCAATGGGGTGTGCCTCAACCATCCAGTGCCCCTCGTAGAGGAGGAACAGGACTTTTCAGACGACGACCTTGATGTATGAAGTGTGTGAAGTTTTGTATTTATTTATATATATTTGTATGGTATAAATGGTATTTGTTTTTGTATGTATTTATGTTTTGTTTATATGTTTGAGTTATTTCAGTATGTTTACTTACTATTTTTTGTAATTGAGATATTTGTAATAAGAAAAAAACCTTTCAGAAGCGATTTTCTCCCTCCGTAAACAAGACTTTCTTGACTTCTTCTACGTATACATCTATATTAAAACATCTATGTTAAAGCTAGAAAAAAACTTTTTGGACGGTTTTTTTAGAAAACTCAATGAGCTTTCATATTATAAGCGTAAGTGGTTATGAAAAAGTTGATAGTTTTCGAGATATTGAGGAAAAACCGAAAAACGTCCAAAAATTGTTAAGCAGCCCCCCTCCTCGTATGGGTCTTTTTTTATTTGGTGATTTTTTTAGTAAATTGACTGGGCTAATAGTTATTTTATTATTGAAAAAAAAAATAGACTTATTACAAATTTTATGTTTTCCCAGCACTCCAGGGGCGGATCCAGAAATTTTTCACGGGGAGTGCATACATACAAATATGATATATTATATATGGTAAGTTTTAGCTTACCATATAACGATTAAAGGAATAAAATAACATGGTACAACAAATGAATAATATACTTTACTTTTATAATCAAGTCAAAGTGAAGTTTTCGTTGTTTTTCTTTAGAATATGTGTACGTAAATTATATTTTTAATCTTATTTTCATTGTCAATATTTATATAGCGGCAGTCGGCTTTCGACTATTTTTAGCAAAATATATTTTGTCAGATTGTCAAAATACTGACAGATTTCTGTATATGTATTTATATATGTATATATACATACATAGTCTGCAGCCACTCTAGCGGTCACAATTTTAATCTGATTGAAATTAAACTGCGTGTGTGAAGTGATTTGAAAGATAAAGTTCGTCAATGGACTATATCGGACAAGGTGAAAGGGGGCTAGGGAGGGGAAAAACATAATATGACATATCTCCCTTAATATTGGAATAATTGAAAAAAACATAGGAAGTAAAGTTGTAGAAAATTAGTTTTACTATAATTTTATCATTTTTTCTGTTACACTAATATTTACAGAAATATTTACAATGTGAGAGTTAAAATTTTAAATATCTCTGTACGCATTAGAGTTTGAGAAAAATAATAAAGTAATGAAGTGTAGCAAACATGATTTTCTACAACTTTACTCCTTATACCTACATTTTTCAATTATTCTAATATTAAGAGACATATTTTATATTTTGTGTTTTCTTCTTTCTCTATGCCTCCCTTTCCTCTTGACATATGTTGTTTATTAATAAAACTGATCTTGAAAATAACAAAATCATACCAGATTCGACATATCATTTTGATCAGACGAAAATTGTGACCGCTAGAGAATAATTTATGTATTCTAAAGAAATTCGTTAAGTTGACGCAGCTCCTGCGTAATGAATTTTATTTAATCATTGTATGTGTTAGTAAGTGTACATAATCAAATATATAATGTAAATACTTAAAAATATTTAATTTGAATGTGAGTAATATATTTTGAGGTGAAATTCATTGCAACCATTCGACATGGCATTACATATATTCATTGCTTTTCTAACCTTTACATACAAAACGTGAATTGATGAATATAATTACACATATAGAAGGACCTTTTTTAAAATTTTATTTCAATTATAGAATGCAGTCAGAGAGGTCCGATGTACAATATAAAATGGGTTAAAAGCAAAAAATAACCTTCGATACGTTCCAAAATCCAACCGAACACTCTTTTCAGGATGCATGGTGCATAATTATACTAATCCCGGGCCAGAATTAGATGTGTAATTCAAGAATGATTGGTTGCTGGACATGCCAATGGTTTTAGATAAAAACCAAATAAAATGTATTATTTATACTACTAATTACATAAAAAAAGGTATATGTATTGTCTGATGATTTGCAAACAAACCCACGGTTAGATTCTATTTATCCTTGGATTTATTGCAAGGAACTGTTAATGAACTTTCACAGACATACTCAGCTGGTTAAATTCACAACAGGGACTAATAATTCACGTGGCGCAGAACACTGTCAATGAAATATTCTATGTTTTTAAATTTTTGGTTTTAAAAAAGATATTAAGAAAAAAACAGCTTTTTTGTTATAAACAAATTCAATTATGATTCTATTCCCCACGAGTCGGACCGTAAAAGTTTAGGATCACATAGGTACAGGACGTCAAGATGAATAGATTTTAAAAAAATTGCGGTTCCCAGCAATGGCCAGCAACCTGCCTGAAACCCCTTTCTTGAAACTAATTTGACTCTACCATAAATTAAGTTCACATAAATACTTTATTTTAATATCCTCTTAATTTAACATTATGATTTTGATAATTTTGATTAAATTTAAATTAAGTTCACATATAAACAATTTATTTTAATTTATTCTCTTATATTGGTTCTTGTTTATTTTAAATGAGGTGAAGACGTAATTTTCGCTTCACAAAAACAAAATTAGTTAGTTGCACGTTTGGAGAAAATCAACCTTATTTATCTCATTTCATTTCCAAAATATCAAGTCGCTTAAAAAATATTTTGTTTGAAATTTTAAGAACTTTAAGTCATTACTTTAGGTTGACCGTTAGAAACATTACTTATTGAGATATATATTATATCATAGTGCTCTCTATTGCATTGTCATAGTACTGTGACGTTTAAGTGTACACAAAATAATATGTTATCTCTTAATACTCAAAGTTTCAATAAAGTGAAAAACTGTATTTTTTTCATAAATTGCATGATTATTATTTTAATAATGTAAATATTTACGTCGCCTCACCAAATGTTTCTGATTTCAAATTATATATAAAAACAAACATTTTAAAAAAATCATCAAGATCGATTCTGTTTCTGTGAATTAATTTAATAAGAAAATTAAAAAAAAAAAAACGTAACTAAAGTAGGTACCTATCTTGTCTTTTAATTATTTTAAAATATAACCTTTCTAGAAAGGTCCTAGGTTTTTGGCTTACCATCACCCTACAAACTAAAAAACATTTTCTTCAAAATTATAATTGTTTTAGTTCAAACTATTTTTATCTATTTAATAAAATTCTCTCAAAAGATGAAGATTATCGCCTGATCGAAGAGACGTCGATCAGAGGTATAAAAATACCATGTTCCTTCATTAGTTTGCCACATGATTAAAGATATTCCTGGTTAAGTTTAAATAAAATCAACTCTTAATTCTTAAAAGGCTTCAAATGGGATGTGATCCAATATTAAAGGTAGGTATATAAGATATTTATTTAGTCTTTATGTCCCTGGATACAAATCTCTGTTATATCTGGTGAAAACGACATAAAAATCAGTTCATCCTAGTTTATTTGCGGAAACGAGTAGGTATTCAAAAAGTCAGATTGATTTCAATTTGAAAAAAAAAAACTTTGCAATCTGTTAGCATTGAACTTCATATATTTAGTATTATTATAAAAGTATTTTTCATATACAGAGTTGACTCTGTTACAATTTCGTTCTAAGTAATAAAAAAATATTTTGATGATGAATTTGTTGTATACGCATGAATATTACCCACCTACATACCGATAATACAAGCATAACAAATAATACCTGTCTTACACATTGGTTGACAAATTCAATGTAGGTATAGTGAGTGCACATACGGTAAACGTAATCACTGTTGTATATATATAAATGATACATATATAAAATGTCATGTTGGATTGGTTGTCACCTGATACGTTCTGCATTGAACCAATCACAGTGCAAAAAATATTAACTATACACCACAGCACACTGATTTTTTGGTGACACAATAGGAAAGATAATCATTATTATTATTTTCATGTATACAGTTGTACACTACATGACAACATGCAAGCAGTAAATTAAATAAAAAAGGACAAAAAAAGAACTAAGCAGATTATAATAAGTTAAACAAGATCAAATATATTCCATTGTAATACATAGTAATTACTGTCATTTTACGTGATACATGTGGTTGGTTTAACACTCCAGTGAATTATTAAATTTAATTATTACAGGCGTTTAAGTAGCATTAAATTTGAAAACTATACCAGTTTCGTTTTAAAATGGCTACATTTATTTTTGAAAAATATTTCAGTTATTTTTGCATTCTGTTGAGATCTATAAATTAGCTTATAGAAATTTGATTTTGTTTTAACGATTTTAACGAGGGTGTACAAATATTTTTCATAAACAAAAAACAATCTCTTAATTTTCCAATGAAAATATTCAACTATTTTTGTATCACGTAAATCTTACTATAGGTACTGGAAAGAGTATCTTTGGACCAAAATCAATTAACGTAATAATTGTGATATAATCGCACTAAAATGAATAAATATAACATACGAACGCATTTATTCATACATTTCCATTGTTGGTAATCAGGTACAGTAGATGTTCTTAAATCGTAGATAAGATGGCGGAAATAATTATACCCAGTATATGTATATATACAAGGTATATTAAGTTTGATCACGACTTTGTAACGCTTAAAAATATTGATCTTGGGCATGAATGTTTGGCAAATGTGTTCATAAAATTGCCTAATTCGGCCATTTCTGCGTGTCCATCCGTCTGTCCGCCCGTGGACACGATAACTCAAGAACGAAAAGAGATAACGAGCTGAATTTGTGTATGTCTATCTTAGAGCGAAAAAGAGAAGTACATTTCGTTAATGGGGGAAATTGGGCCATGTTTGGCCAAAATGTGAAAAACAATCTTTTTAAAATAAAAAATATTTGTTTGAAAAATTTTTCCATAAACAGAAAATTTTTCAGTATATACTGAGTATTCAAACAATTAACTCAGTTAGTTGTTACATTACTTGTTTTTATTATCATGATAATAAATGAGGTTGGTATACATATACAAATAGTAATCAACAGAGCAATAAACCTGAAAGGTTTGGTCACATTTATAATAATCAATGATACACTTTACTGGTTTATTGCTCTTTGGCCATATACTTCTTTTTCGATTTCTATTTCAAATTTTGTATATGCACCAACTTCTTTTATTACCATGATTTATTATCTACGATTTATGGAAATTTATGGTACACAATAAATGAGACATTTATAAAATGTCACACATCGTCCCTGATACGTTACATTCAACCAATTACAGTGCAATAAGTACTAACTGTAGAACAATTTTCCAATGAAAATATTAAAATATTTTTTGTGCACCTTATTTGAATAAACTGTTTTATATTTAAAATATTTGGAAAAGGAATCCTTTGAACAAAACCAATTTAAATGATGTTTATAATATTTTCACTTTAAAATTTACCAACAAAACATATGGACGAATACGCACTCGTATATTTCCAGTAATCTGGGTGTATGTTTATGTTCAATGAACAATCGTCTGTCAAAAGTTCTGTAGAAAATGGCCACCTACGATTTTATTTTTGGAGTAGTCTTTTAATTCTAAAATGCTAATAATTTGATAATAAAGTGAAAAATTTGTCAGACAATTGAAATTCTACTCAAAAAAATAAAATTATAGGTGGGCATTTTCTAAAGGACTTTTGACAGCCAATTGTACATTGATGTATCTGGACATCTAGAGTTTTGACTTGAGAAAATTATCTTAATCAAAGATAAACTGACTCGTGACTCAAGGATCTCAAAATTTTTGAACTGAAATAATGATTTCTTTCGACCAAGATGCTATAATTTCAGACCAAAATAAACAATTGTTTAATCCAAATGAAACTTTTTCAAGAAGAAATGATATACCTAACAAAAAAAAACAGTTGACAGTTTTTCATTAGAGATAATAATTTTTCTCCTAGTAGAATATCCGATCAAAATAAATGCAAAAACCGCCGAGTTTTCGGGGAGATACTTTATATAGTAGTTGCTCCTTAAAAAGTGATAATATCCCATTATAGAGCCGAACTATTAACAAAGTAAATAGCACGGTAAAATTTTTACCAAGAAAATTAATGAGTGGGAAATTGATTAAATGTAAGAAAAAATTGGTTGAAATTTATTTCGCAAGTTTTCCCTTAGTATGTTTTTAAAATTTTATTCGATCAAAAACATAAATATAAAAAAAGGCTGAGTTTTCGGGGAGGTACCTACTTCATATAATATTTGCTCATATAATAGTTGCTCCTTAAAAAGTGATGATATCCCATTAAAGAGCCGAGTATAAAGTAAACGGCGAAAACTAAAATGTAAGAATGTAAGAAGGTAAGTGCAAAGTAAAATGAAAAAAAAATTTGGTTGAAAAAATTTAAGTTTTCTCTAAGTAATCAAATATTTTAAATTGAAACTTGCCGCGTTATAATATTTTAAAAACATACTAAGAGAAAACTTACGAAATATATTTTCAACCAAATTTTTGTTTTCATTTTACTTTGCACTTCCTTTCTTACATTTTATTTTTGGCTATTTACTTTATAAATAGCTCGGCTCTTAAATGAGATATCACCACTTTTTAAGGAGCAACTATTATATGAAGTATCTCCCCGAAAACTCGGCCCTTTTTTAGATTTATGTTTTTGATCGGATATCACTACTTTTAGAAAGGTAGATATATATATATATATATATATGTATATATATATATATATATATATATATATATATATATATATATATATATATATATATATAGTATGTCCATTTCAAAAGTATCCACCCTTAATAACTCTTGACCTGATTATTGTTTTGAGTGAAAACACGTCGATTTATATATCGAGAGGGAAGTTCAAAAATGGTACCTAGAGAATTTAGTTTCATGCCCCCACCCATCCCCACTTCGAAATTTCAAATGGCACCCCCTACCTTTTGATACATCATTTGAAAGAGGATAAAATTATCTATTCAACTATGATAATAAAAATTAAATCGATCTATTGGTTCTTAATATAGACTACACAGAAGATGGAAGGTATATATATATAAATTGTACGATAGTGGTTTTTAACATCTAATAGGTAGGATGGATGGACATTTATGCAAATTTTTACGAAATTCCAACATTGGTGCAAAATTTTCTTTGGAAGAAATTCGCTAATAAAAGCTTATAATATTTGAATAAGTGTACTCATATTGAGACAAACTAAACAATGGATGAAAATTTTTATTTGAATTATTCAATGAACATAACATATTCGATATTCAAAATCGATTGCCTATATCTGATCAAACAACTATGTAGAAAACACTATAACCAAAATTTTTTGTTTTTTCCCATTTTTTCGGATGTTGCGTTGGGAAAATGGAATTTTTTTGATCTGTAAATAGGTTTTGAGACATCCCAAGTCGAATACAAAAACTCGCATCCTCCTAAAATATCAGGAAGTGGCCTAAATTTAACACATAAATTTAATATTTGGTTTTTTATATGTTCCGTTGGGAAAAAAAAATTTCCCCAAAGTATCTTATTTAAGATTTAAGTTGAGCATCAAAGTATTAAAAAATCGTGCACAAATCTCACAAGTGGTGTGTTGCTAAATTGTAAGTATATATATAGAAAATATGGACCAATCATAAAGCAGCAATATTTCTTATGTTAATTTTATCAAAACAAAAATGAAAAAATTTTGCATTTCCCGATATAATTTTCTTGATTTCATAATTTTCTTTGTGCCTTGGGTACTAGACCTAACTTTATGCCAAATACCATCTTTAAAGAATATCTGGTGTAGGCCCTACATTTTTAACCTGTCTAATGAAAATTATTGGCGTTGCCGCTATTTTACGGTTTTTGAACCGAAATAACTTTTTAACCGTTTATTTCTTAACAAAAAGCAAAAAACTTGTTCTCTTAGAATTCTCTAAATAGCTTATATTCGAAAAATCAGAGCTGTAGCTCTTTTCGTTCAGAAGATATTTCGGGGTCAAATCGGCTCTGATTTTTCGATAAGTAATAGTACTGTAAGCGTGAAGGCAAAAAACCCCTTAAACTCGGCCTGTCGCACTACCGTGCTCTAGATAACTTGGCCAATTCTTTCTTCTTTCTTTTGTTTCAAATATTTTAAAACTTGAAAAATTTATGAAATTTTAAAAACATACTAAGGGATAACGTGGAAATAAATTTCAACCAAATTTTTTCTTACATTTAATCAATTTACCTCTCATTAATTTTCTTGGTAAATAGTTTACCGTGCAATTCACTTTGTAAATAGCTCGGCTCTTTAACGGGATATTATCACTTTTTAAGGAGAAACTATTATATGAAGTATCTCCCCGAAAACTCTGCCCTTTTAGCGAATTTCCTGAAAGGTAATAGAGCTATTGGTCCCGTACCGAAGTCAAAATTTCGCAAAAATTTCTTCAAATGTCCATCGATCCTACCTAGTAGATGTTAAAAATCACCATCTGTGTCTCACAATTTATATATATCTATGGACATATATATATATATATATATACATATATATATATATATATATATATATATATATATATATATATATATATATATATATATATATATATATATATATATATATGTGTCTGTAATCACTCTAGCGGTCACAGTTTTCATTTTATCGGAATGAGATTTGGTATTTGAAGCGCTTTTGGTATTCAAAAGGTCAAGTTCGTTAATGGGTAAAATCGGACCAGGGGAAAGGAGGGTTTAGAGGGAGGGGGAAACACAAAATTTGACATATCTCCCTTAATATTCGAAAAATCGAAAATTTTATAAGAAGAAAAGTTGTAGGTATTAAGTTTTACTGTAATTTTGTTTCTTATCATTTTTTCTGTAACCCTAATATTTACAAAAATATTGACGGTTTAAGATTGAAAATTAAATTCCTCAATATCTCTGTACGCATTAGAGTTTGAGCAAAAATGACAAGGTGATGAATTGTAGCAAACATGATTTTCTACAACTTTATTTCTTACGCATTTTTCGATTGTTCTAATATAAGAGAGATATTTCATATTTTGTGTTTTCTTCTATCTTTATGCCCCCCTTTCCCCTTGACGTATGTTATTTATTAATAAAATTGGCCATGCAAATACTAAAATCAGATACGACATTTCATTTTGATCAGACTAACATTGTGACCGCTAGAGAGTAATTTATTTATTCCGAGAAATTCGCTAAGTTGAAGCAGCTCCTGCGTAACGAATTTTTTTTACATTTATTATTTTGATCGGATATAACTAGTTTTGGCAAGGCTTACATATACAAAGCGAAAAGCTTTGCACAAAACGCTATATTTGGATAAATGTACCTTTACTTACAGTGTTTCGATAATCAAGCCCTTTCACATGATATCCATATCATAGGGGTTAACATGGAAAATATATATCACCTTTTTGCGGCGGCCACCATATTGGATTTAGACTACCATATTGGATATAGTCACTTTACTAACTGTGTTTTGCTCATCAAGCCCTTTCATTTGATACCCATATCATAGGGGTTAATGTGGAAATTTTAAATTAGCATTTTCTGGCGGCCGCCATATTTAATTAAGAATGACGTCACTTTACTGACTGTGTTTTGGTCATCAAGACGTTTTATTTGATGCCCATATCATAAGGGTAAATTTGGCTGACCGTCAACATCTCTGTAAGTATTAGAGAAATAAAAAAAATGATAAGAAACTTAATTGTAGTAAAACTAATTTTCTACAACTTTACTTCTTAGGTATACCAAATTTTGTGTTTCCCCCTCCCTATAGCCACCCGTTCTTCATTCCGTTTCCGTTCATGCTTACTATAAAAGTGCATTGTCAGCAAAACTGAACCAACATGTAAAAATTCCGTACGATAAGAGGAAATGGATCAAAATTAACTTGCAAGATTCCATTGCAGACACCGGGACAGGGGAAACTAAGTAAAAGCTGATAATATTTGAATAAATGTACTCATATTGAGACAAACTAACCGTATGGCCCGGTCGATTGCCCACCGGTAGCAAAAGTTTTCCGAGACTTAACTCTTTTTAAACTCTCTATACGCGAGTTTACGCCAAGCAGATCATACTGTGTCACCTTTCACGCCAAGCAGATCATACTGTGGGCCTATGCTACTACACAATGGCCCAGTCTCACAGAGAGTTTTGTTATTACTGATATCGACTGTGGTCGAAATTTGACCAAGTGTATATCTAAATTAACGAAATTCAACTTGTTTTTCACAAAATTAATTTGAGTTAAGAAACGCTTCCCGTTATAGAACGTTAGGGTGTCTCACATCGTGTTACGAAACACTTAGGCGCCATGCTTCGTGTTTAGAAATGTTTAAGTGTTTCACTTCGTGTTGAAAACGACTCATGTGTTCGCGTTAAATAGAGGTTTGTGTTAAAAACAGCTTTGTCTAACGTTAAGAAGGGCTAAACCTTCGCGTTGAGTAAGTTTTTATTTTGTAATATTCTCCCGTACAGGGAAGATAAAGGATCTAAGGTAATCCAGCCCTGAACTAGATTCAAAAATGCTTTCAACCGTTTTGTATGATGAAATCATGTGTATGTGTGTTCGTTTTATTTCACCTGCCTTAATAACTGCATACATGGATTATTTTTTTTAGATCTGTAGCAGATTACAGCATCGCCAGCTGTGATTTACACGCTCTGACCTGTGTTGTGGAGACTGCTATCTTCCAAACATACCCCTAGTGTGTGAGAGTGGATATCACATTGTATTCGGCAGCATGACAAAGCGTTCTGTTTCGACTTGAGTCGAAGGATAGAAAAGTTGATCAGTGGAGAGGTCACAGAACTCTAGATGACGGTCAAACATACCCAAATGGTCTCAGGACCAATGATCTTGAAAGAGGGAGCTGGTTTCAGCTCGTTTACCATCGAAATGAGGTCGAATTTGGAGAAGAAGGGCTAAATTATCATTTAGACCACGATTAGTCGGATCAAATATTAGGCTGTATTTATATGCTGCATGCCCTGCTGCAGAGAACAAGAATGCTCCTTGACCTTGCAACTCATGATTGCACATGGGTGCCATTAATGAATCAGAACTATGGAGTACCCAACAAGCCGTGCACAACACTAAACTGTAATGCATAAACTAATCTGTATTGTATTATCTCTTGTCCGACATTCGGCAGACAGAAGATCCCTACCACCTTGCTGACGTAAGAGGTAGTAACGAAGTATCGTGACACACAGATGTAAACTACGGCGAATGTTCATAATTTTTCGAGTGCTCTATCTAGTTCCTCAAGATCCTATATTTGATGGAACCAAAATAGTAGAGAAGAGTGTGTAGGGCAAGCATAGTAGTAGTACACATCTTATGTGTTCCGGATAAGTAGGATTCTCAAATTTTCCTGAATCGGCACCTATACCTACCACAAATAGCTTTATTAACAATGGACACAGTATACATGTGACTTTTGACAACACCCAGGTATGTGTATAACTTTTCTCAATCGAGATGTCTCACGATGCTTCCATCCGTGAGCTGCACCTTTATGTTGTAGTTAGAGACGTGAGCCCACTAACAATGTACCATGGCCTTTTTATTCAATCCGATAATAGCCTTAGCGTACTGATGGGCAGTTTTTAGAGCTTGAGATAAAATGCTCTCAGAATAAGCATAAAGTTATCTATATAGAATAGACACAGTAATCTGGTTTTTCACGTAGGTGCAAAGGAAGACGTATAAACGAGATGCAAAAAATAAGCGGACTAAGGCTATTGCCTTGGTAGACTTCAGGCTTATATGTCACCAAATCTGTTAAGATAGAACGTTTACCAGGACAACTGTAAACTTGTCCTTCCAGAATGAAAACATGTATCCGATTCATCTGATGTTATCGGGATGAATTTTCAAACATTTGAGCAGCTGCAATATAAGTTGATGATAGTGTCAAATGCTTTCCTATTATCCACCCAGGCCATATTCAAGTCGCGATGATATTGACCAGCGTCTTGACAGATAAATTTGTCAACCAGAAGCTTATCTTGCAACCTGACGTGTAAAGTTTGAAGCTGCGTTTCGCGAATAAACGAGAAGTATTCGAGAGAAAGGCCCTATTTTTTGGTATACACATTTCCCGTTTCCCATGTGAAAAGTCGGAGACTAAGCCGACATAAACGTATCAGTCGGATATCCGACCGTTCCAAATTATTCATTACATCAGTTGTACAATTGGTCGGAGATTGGTATTGCTATCGGACTGATGTTGAAATGGTCTGAAATCAGTGTCTCGGTATACGTACAGATGCTCGACCAGTCGGAGATTAGTTTTAGTGTCGGAATCGTATCAGAATGATCTGAAATCCGAGTCTCGGAATAATATCGGTTGCTCGACCAGTCGGACATTAGTTTTAGTATCGGAATCGTATCTGAATGGTCTAAATCAGAGTCTTTAAATAATATCTGTTGCTCGACCAGTTGGAGATTAGTTTTTGTGTCGGAATCGTATCAGAATGGTTTAAAATCCGAGTCTGGGAGCTAGATCGGTCGTTTGACCAGTCGGAGATTAGTTTTAGTGTCGAAATCGCATCAAGATGGTCAAATTTACGAGTCTTGGTAGTTTTTGGTTCTCGGAGAACAAACCTTTAAAATCAATAAAACAGATCAGTAGTTACTAAGCACTGTTCAGTGCAACTTCCTTAGGTAATATTTATGTTGTTAGTGATTATTATATTTGTGAGTATCTCTAAAGTGTAGTGAAGTTTCAATCATTTTACAACAGTTCCTCAGCAATTAATTAATGACATTAATCTTAACCTATATAAAACTTTCATTTCGTGATAAATTAAAAAAAAATGTGTTTAGATAATATTAAGGTTCTTACGAATAAATTCATATCAGAATTATTAACAGTTTTGAACAGTAGAAGGACTAGATGTTCCTAAGTGTGCTGCAACTTTATTAGGTACAAAACAATCGTACCGATTAAAGAAATGATGAGCAGCAGCAGGAGTATGGATCATCAAGATATTCCTGCAAAATGTATTAAACTAAAAATTATAAATGAAATTCATGTAATTACTTTACTACATTAAAATGATTAAATAGTTATATTAATAGTACTTTTGATTCAAAATTATACCAACTAATATTGATTTCAACCCCTTTCTTTGTAAAAACATATGTGTTATTATACACGTACTGACAAGAAATGTAATGTGTTCATATATTGTTGTTTGAATAAAACAATGAATGTTTATCTCTTGGTAAAAACCAAATTAGTTTTATTACTGGATATGTTCAATTCTCTTTGAACATGTCGATACCTTATTGTAATTTTTTGTATAGGAATTTGTTCAACAAGTATAAATTTGGAAAACCAATATGACATCGGTTCTTGTGCCCGGGTTGACATCTAAAAGAAATGTTGGTCTGTTGAAAAATTATTTAACCGGTCTGATACTAAAATCGATATCGGTTTCATTTGATCATTTTGTATATCCGAATGACACAACCTCCGATGCCAATCCGGTGTAAGATAATAAATCAGACTGATCACTGACCAGTCCAAAATTTTCGTGTCGGTTGGGTGTAGTATATATATGGCACTGGACCAAGATCTGGTCCGTGAGACACACACCCAAATTGCGCAGGAGGTACTTTGGAAGCGTGAGAATTGTCGGTAGTGGGTCAGAATTTTATTCTTAGATGACGTGATCAAGACTTAAAAGAAATAAAAAATATTAAGAACAAGGGTTCTTGTGGCTGACACCGTACCCAATCTATTAAATTATTAGACACACAATACAACCATTACAATGGTGACACCTTTCAGTGAATTGTAGTTTCATACACGTCGGGTCGGTACGCTATACGTCTATACGTGCGATTTTTAGCCGATAAATTGAAGCGTCAAATAGATACACTAGAAAAATTGATTTCGTAAGCCGATCGATGAAAATAAAGGTAACTGAAGTCAACACAAGTATGTATGGTAAGTATTTTTATTATTTATTGTATTAAAATGAAAATGTGAAGTCAAAAAAACAATATAAGTAATATTCTGATCAGATTAAAAAAAAATTAAGATGAACATAAAAAAAATGGTAAAAGTTTTAGGTTATACGGATTCGACCCCGTCAGGTTATCCTATAGAATTCCACTACTGAATTATCACGTGTTGTTAGTGCTATCTCGAGCCGTGAAATTCTTGTGAATTATCGTTCGTTCGATGTTTTATGCACCCTAATTATCGACGCCGGTTTAACTGGCTATCCAGTTTGGGTGATTCAGCCAAACTTTGTTACGATGGTGACTATTGGATACCTGACGACGTTGAAGCCGAATCCGTATGATAGCAGTATATCTATTTTTTGAAATTAACCATATACGATTCTTTTCAGGTGATTTTGATTAACTGATGTTTAAAAGAATTCAGTATTTTAAAAAAAGGTACAAAATCGAAAATAAAATAGCGGCCCAGCACCGTCGGAGACGATCCGACTATTATCTTAAATTGAAATTCTATGATCCAATGTGAATGATACTATAAGCCCCAGGTATGTGTGTGGTGAATAAAATACAACCGAAAAATTCAATAATAATATTAATAGTTTGACGATTATCTGTTTTGTTTCACGAGCTCGAATTGGACTCCAAAACACTAATGCTTAATGCCTTCCAAATGGATTGGACCGCAAAATAATCACCGTTTGGGTGTTTGTTAATTGCAATAATATGTTCCATAAAATATCCAAAAATCAGCGTTCTAGGCGTATGTATATGTATGAATATATACGCCTGGTTTATTAATATAATTATTTTCCGTTTTTAAAACCAATTGATAATTATCTAACGCAAATTTGTTCTATTTTAATTTTATTTTTCTAACGTGAAATTGATTTAATATGTACCACCTTACACTATATTAGTGTTATCACTTTTCACTGGTGGGATCGCCACAGTTGGGTAGCAGAAAACTGTGTCAGACCGATATTGGGAGACGATATCTGTATGACATCTGATTTCAATCTAAGACTGATATTGGGAAGTAGTGTCGGTTGGGTTTCAGAAAACTGTATCAGACCGATCAACTAGTTGGAATAATTGAGGAATATATTGTGAAGGTTCGAAGACTCTTCACAATATCGAATGACCTATAAAATTGCCTATAGTTCGCAAGTGTATTCTTACATGTTTGTGTGGACAGCGACTATGTGTGTGAGCTATTGTTGATAGCAATAGCACTTGGGCGTATTGTATTCGGTAATCGAATACAACCAGCGAATACAATACTCTATTAATACAATTCTCTATCAATACTTGCGAGATATGGATTGAAAAGTATTAGTAGATAATACTTCCCCATCCATATCTCGGCAACTTTTAATTTTAACAAATAATATGCCACGCATTTTTATTAAGACCAAATTTACTCTAATTTTATATAACGATAACGTTTCCGAAAAATCTTATTGAGGCGATACCAAGCAAGTTAGGAGATATTTTTCAATATTAAAAAATGTACATATTATGTCCTGCAAAATTGCGTTCATTTTATTTAATAAAAAAAATGGTTGACAAGATATTAAGCGAACGAAAACCTCGTCCTTAAACAAACAAAAAAACATGACCATGGTTCTCTCTGCACCTTGTACTTTTCTACTTCAATGTACTACATGATAATCTCCTTCCTATCTCAAAAAATAGTTTTCACCGGCTAATTAAAATTGCTGCATTCAAATTGATAGAAATATATGTATTATTTCATAAATTGTAAAAGAACAACAAAAGTTATATATTTAATGTATTTCTCGATAGAAATCGGTATTGAACACTACCTAAGTTTAATAATATTGGCTGATAAGTAACTACATATAATAGGTGTTTTGTGATATCCTTAAGAAGTTTGCGTGCAGAAGGTTACAAATAAATATTACAATAATAATTATGTACTCGTATATATAATTTTAAATAAAATTATAATTATAATATATTTTTTATGTTTATGCATAAATATTATTACTGTTTAATTAACTTCTCCATTACATTGCAAAAAAAAATTTTTTAAATATCATATGTGCGATATTTTGTTTAAATAATGTAGAAATATTAAAATATTATTTTATGACATATATATTTATTTATAAATACATTTTTGACTTCTGTAAAGTTAAATGGAATTCCAAACATTGTGTGTAACTTGTACTTTATTTTTGTTAAATTTATTCATAAAATTCGTTACGCAGGAGCTGCGTCAACTTAGCGAACTTCCTTAGAATACATATATCACTGTCTAGTGGTCACAATTTTAGTGTGATAAAAATTAAATATCGTCTGATATGATTTAGTATTTTATTAATAAATGGCATAGGCCATGGGGAAAAGGGGCAAAGAGAAAGAAGGAAACACAAAATAAAAAATATTTCTCTAAATGTTAGCACAATCGAAAAATGCATGAAGAGCCAAATTTTTACCCACTTACCTGAAGGGGGCAGCTCCTACAGATCTGAGAGTGGCAAAAAATTTGACATTGGAATCATACCTAGGCCAAAAGACTAGATGGGCCGCTGACACTGAAGAGTCATATCAAGGTACTTCTCAACAAAGTCGAGCGAAGGCGCTTAAGGCCGACCGGCTCACTTGTTACTTAGCGAGTGAACCAAAAAACGTGGCTCATTGGCAGGATGCACACCCTATGATGATAAAAGCCTCCTGAATTCTTCACTTTTAAATTGCGACTCCAGTCAGCATTGGACACGAACAGAGATACGGAACCGGAAGTGAAAGTGAAGGTTGAAGGACGGCTGGCTTCTATAGGTGTGGATTATTCTCCGCGTGAGTGTCTGGAAGTAGCGGCTGTGACACTGAGACATCTCACCCCAATCGATTAAGTGACCGCAGAAGCAGAAAGTCTCTGATGAGCCACCAAACGATCGTTAGCTAAAACATCGGTTCCAAAATGCGATAAAAATAACCGGTAATGATCTCTATAAACGTAAACGTTCAAAAATTCGAAAGATGTTTGAAAAAACACAAGACCTTGTCTTAATCAAGCAAATTGTCGACGAAAATTTAACAGACGACAGTAGCCTGCTGGAGATTTATAGCTCAGTGTATGTTGCACAGTGCTCACTCTTTCCCCCCACTGCCGTGACACCTGGGGTGAAGACACGCAAATTCATAGAGCAACTTGACTTCAAATTGACGCCAATCCGACAGAGGGTAACACTTATCGAGTGTGTAATAGATTAGTAGACCTTTCACCCTCGTGAGCTCGGGTACCAACATCACGCACTACACATGGGTATCCTACACAGTATCAAGGATAGAAACATAGAACAAACAAGGAGAGGAAAGATAGGTGAACTAGAAAATAAGAATCCTTCTTTGTCTCAAATCCTTCTTTTTCTCGAATCCTTCTTCCTCTCGAATCCTTCTCGTTTATTCGTAAACCATTTCTATTATAGAGAAACCCCGAACAGTTGAGCAAGTCAACAGCTGCTGGCGTTATTTATAGGGAAAATCGACGAATATAAATAAAAATATAACACCCATCAGACTGTTCCAAAGGTTCTGCAACAGTCATTTAGCAGAACAAATGATAATCTGTTACCCCTGAAAACGTTTTCCTTGCCGTGAAAGAATTGATCATCAAAGACGTTTGCCTTGTCAAATGAATTACACGGCGCCTGGCATGGATGCTGTGTCGAACTTGTGGTCAAAACGTTTGCCTTCCATAGATACACATTTTGCAAGGCACTTCATATATCTTCGGATATGGAACCAGTCCATCTTGGTTCGCAGAAACGCGACCAATTCTGATTCCCAAGAAAGCAGACCTTTGAGTTCCTAGCAATTACCGACCGATAGCATTCTTAACTACTGTGTACTAAGCATTCACCTTCTTAATAAACGCATACTCATGAACATAGAACCGGTTTGAATGATGATAAATGAGCAACGCGGCTCCGAACGTGGCATATCAGGTTGCAAAGATAAACTTCTGCTTGACAGATGTGTCAATCAAGATGCTCGTCAATATCAACGCGTCTTGATAATGGCCTGAGTGAATTATAGGAAAGCATTTGAAACTACCTCTTATCAAGTTTTATTGGTGCTGCTAAAATGTTTGAAAATCCACCCCGATATCATCAGATGCATCGAAGATCTGTTCCATTCAGGAAATCTCAATAGATTTGGTGACTTTTCAGCGTGGCATCTATCTAGGAGATAGCCTTAGCCAGCTTCTTTTCTGCACTTCACTTATGCTTCTCTTTTTGCCCTTGCGAGAAGAAGACGGTTGTAGTTGCGGTCCCTCGGCAAACAGGAAGTATCAGGTAACTCATATATTCTATATGGATGACCTGTAACTTTATGCATCTTCTGAGAGCAGCCTATCCCAGGCTCTCATATCTGTCCATCAGTACACGAAGGCTATTGGCATGTTATTGGGATTGGATAAATGTGCTGTCATACCATCGTAAGCGGGGTCATGTCCCTAATCACGATGAAGACTTGCAGCTCACGGATCGTGAAGCATCTCGATGAAGAAGAGTTATACACATCCATGGTTGTTGGTGAAAACAACATTCATAGTTTGTCCTCAGTTAAAAAAGCTTATTGTGGCTGGCATAGGCACCATCTCAGACAAATTTGAGAATCCGAATTAACAGGGATAAGATCCGTGCTACTAATATGCTTGCCTCATCCATCCTTCTCTGTTATTTGGTTCTGTCAAATCGACAATAGAGGAGTTTAAGGAACTAGATAGGGGCACTCTCAAAATTATGAAAATTTTTGGTAGTTTCCATTCGCGTGCCCCGGTACCTCGAAACTACCTCGCATGTCATCAAGGGGATAGGGGTCACCGATCCGTCGAATGTCTACATGGCAGATAAGGTTAGTGTTAGGTTTAACTTGTCAGGTACTCTATAGTTCTAATCCATTAATGGCACTCGTGCGGGATTATCAATAGCAAGGTAACGGAAGAATTATTGTTCAAAATTAACCCTGTGGTCTATCCGTTGATCTTACGTTTTCTTTCCTTCGATCAACAGGGTTTAAGTCGGAAACAGAATGCTTTATCGTTGCTGCCCAAGATGATGTGATAGCCACTCTTACACACCAGAGATACGTTTGGAAGGAGGCAGTCTCCACTACCCAGTGAAGAGCTTATATATCTCATCCGGAGACCCCAAAGTACCTAATTTTGGCATGTCTATTTTATGCCTCAACCACCTACATTCATCGTCATAACGATGCCTTGCATGTGCTGTACTACTTCTTGAGACTCAAGTATGAAGTGCACCGTAAGCCAGTCCTACCAAATGCTCTAGGAGAGATCGAGTACCTCGTCGACAGCGAGAAATATATTATCCTTTGGATTTTCTCTTTCGCAAGTACCAGGTAACTCTCTGCTACTAAACTTGGTATAGTGCTCCAATATATTTCAGCTAAGACTGTTTACGATATCAAGTTACCTGGGCAGAATAGAAATAAACATCTTGGAAGAATGTGCCTGTATTTTCCCTTGAACTTTAAAAAAAATATTTTCAAGGTTTCACATCCATGCGCTGCAGTGATGGGGCTCTTCATGACCAGGATATCTGACAGACGATCGCAACCCCTGACGTGAGAGATAGTCGAATCTTACGGACAGCATGTTGACTGACGGTCGTTAAACATAAATACCTTGTGTGTATTTATGTTTTTCAAAGAGGTGGGTATAATAACCACCAATTTAAGATATTCGCCACCGAATATCTTAAATTCAACAATGGCTGCTATCAATAATTATTTTAATTTACAAAAAAGGCGAAATAAAGTGTATAGACAACTACAGACCTATTTTTTTAACATCCAATGTATACAAAGTCTTTTCTAAAATAACTTTAAAACAAATAGAGAGGGTTCTAGATTTCATCCAGCCTTCAGTTCAAGCTGCCTTCGGGCACGGATTTTCAATGCATGATCACCTGCAGGTTATCACTAAAATAATAGAAAAATGTGAAGAATATAAAAAAATCTTTATAGATTGTTTTCATTGATTTTACTAAAGCTTTTGATAGATTACAGCAATGCTATATATGGCGATCCCTTGACTTCTTTGGAGTAGCACCAAAATACATAAACAGAATAAGGCAAATATACCAAAATAATTCAGGTCAGATTCGGCTGGAGAGTCTGGGCCCAAAAATCCCCTTCATAAAGGCGTGAAACAAGGTGACCCTCTTTCACTAAAACTATTTAATACAATTTTAGAATAGAAACTCTCTGAATTGCAATGGGAAAATCTTGGCTTGGAGATCGACGGCGTCAGGCTCTCCAATCTACGTTTTGCGGACGATGTGGCTTTACTTTCAAATAATCCAAAGGACTTACAAACTGTGGGCAATCAATTGAATTCCTCCTGCAAGGAAATAGGGTTGAACATTAATCGAAGTAAAACCAAGGTCATGTCAAATACCCAAATGGCATACATATACTTGAACGGAGTCTCTCTTGAATGTGTGCACTAATATAAATACCTCGGGAAAATAATAACGATCCAAAATAATTCAGACGAAATCAAAGCGAGACTTGCCAATGCGTGGAAAAAGTTTTGGTCTTTAAAACACATATTCAAGGGCTGCAAAGAGTTCCGTCTCGAGATATAAGAAACAGAACAAAATTAAAAGATGTGACTTTACAAATTAAAAAGTTGAAGTGGCAATGGGCTGGACATGTGTCGAGAATGGGAGGTGGACATTAGACTTTCAAGACCACTGTACGGACACCGTATAACTATAAAAGGAGAAGAGGGCGCCATGTTAAACGAAGGGGGGATGAGATTGTGGAATTTGCAGGTGATCAATGGATGTGTGAGACCGAAGATAGAGAAAACTGGAGACTATTAGAGGAGGCTTTTTCTTAACCAGTGGGCTGATTATGGCTCTTATTATTATTAAAAAGGTGGGTGGCCTCTGGGGTGTATGTCCTCCAACCACTTCTTCCCCCTTCAGCGGACATAAATACGTAAAGTTATTCTCCATAATAAAAATAATAATATCTTTATTTTAAAGGATAACAAAATATATAAAAATAATTTTTATTACAGTCGTATTTAAATAAAAATTTCAAAAATTATATTTCATAGATTAAAAGGCGTTACGCAGAAGCTGCGTCAACTTAGCGAATTTCCTTAGAATACAAAAATCACTCTCTAGCGGTCACAATTTTAATGTGATCAAAATGAAATATCATATCTGACATTATTTTAGTATTTGAAAAATTTAAATTTATTAATAGCCAAAATACAACCATATACAACGATTAATAATACTGTGCTATTGTAGTTTAAAGTTAATATGGAAACGAAAATCAAAATTGAAACAAAATTTCAATAAAATATTTTTATAGTTATTTTTTAGAAGTAGGGTATAGTTTCTGTGGAAATGAGAAAATCAACAAAAATTTTAACCGACTCCAAAAAAAGAAAGAGGAGATTCTATGTTCGACTATATGTATTTTTATAAATGTATGTTCACCGAATTCTCCGTCAATTTTGGATCGATTTTGAAAATTCTTGTTTTGTATAGGACAGTCCACATACATTTTTTTATGTGCAGACACATAAAAAAATACTTTTTTTTATGTGTCTGTGAACACTCTCGCGGTAACAGTTTTATTCCGATTGGAATGAAATTTGGTATTTGAGGCGCTTTTGGTATTCTAAAAGTCAAGTTCGTATAATATATATATATGTATATATATATACATATATACAAATTTAGCGGTAGTGATTTTTACCATCTAATAGGTAGGATGCATGGACATTTGAAAAAATGTTTACGAAATTCCAACATTGGTGCAAAAACAATAACTGCATTTCCTTTGGAGGAAATTCGCTAAAACTATGAATTAAAGACAATTTTTTTTAAGGTTAAGACATGAAAATTGATGGCTAGCCAATTAACTACTAATAAAAAAATACGTGGATGCTCATTTAATTAGGAAATCAACCCTCGAGCAAGAGAAGATAGGCAGTAAAATTTTGTATGCAGATTTCTTTCTTTTTGAAGCAAGGAAATGGATATTTGACTATTAATTAGTACGTCAAAAGGTTTTTTTTTTTACAATTGGATTGATTTTAGGTTAAAGGTATGAAAAGCGATATTTTAGTGTTTCATATTAAATATTAGTATTTCACGAGGCACGATGCGAGGCGAGGTTTTGGTATCACCTTGCCGCGCCTCGCTTTTTTAAGTTGACTAACCTCGCCTTGCCTCTGTCGGGTTAGCTAACATCCTAGCTATCATCGGGTTAGCTATCGGCCGAGGCGAGGAAAAATTTTAACTAACTTTGACTTATTTTGCATCAATGTACGTAATATGGTAAAAAAACTTTATATATATATATATGTAAATTTTAGAGATGATAATTTTCGACATCTACTAGGTAGGATCAATGGAAATTTCTGAAGAATTTTCAGACCTGATACGCGTGTTGGATTGCATGAAGCGTATTTCTCGACAATGTACCCTGAGTCAAATGAAATCCAATTAGTCGTTCCATTGATTTTAGTATAAACGATGACAGACTAATTGGTCTAAAGTCCTTTCCCTTGGAGTGGTTGTGCCTCCACGGTTTTGGCAAGAAGGTCCTGATGGTTATGCGAAGTGACCCGATGGTGTCAGTGGGTTTCCTTGCCAGCAGATGTGTTTTCAACATCATGACATAGCTTCCTCCGTGAGTCCATTTTGGCTTTCTACAGAGACCTTTTGTATTCGGTAAGGTCTTCATGGAAATTATCCCATTTCCTCCACCTCCTTGCTATGTTAAATAGCTGGCGAACCTTTCGCCTCTGATTCCTTAGGCCCTCATTCCACCAACAAGTTGACTTGCTGATGCCTTTTGAGACCTCTGGGAAGTTTTCTTGGAGGGAGTTAATTATCGCATGCTGAAGCTCAGTTGCATTAAGCTCAATGTCCAATACTGTTTATACTTTTATCGGGTTAATGGCTAGTTTGAACTTTAGTGTCGAATTATATTCGTCCCAATTTGTTCTTCTCGCATCCCGATAGTGTATATTACATTGGTCCGTTCTCACCTCCACATTGTAATAGATTTGTCTGTGATCGGATGCAGATGATTCATCGGATACTAGCCATTTCTTGATTTTTCCACAGATTTCATAAGTGTTCAGTGTTATATCTAAGTTGTTAACTATGATATAATCAAAGAGGTAGTCACCTCTTGTATATATGTCTGTACTTCCCCATGCAGTGTGATGAGCGTTTGCATCACATTCCAAGATCAGTTGGTGGTTTTTTGCCTCACAAAACAGGATTAAGTCTTCCCTTTCTGTTGATGGTGGTGGGGTTTATACAGCATAGGGTTGGTAGACCGATTACCACTCCAGTTCCGTTCCCCATGTTGTATTTTACTTTTACCGCTGTAAGATGTCTCTGACAAAACTCTAACAGCGGCAAGACGTTGATGTCCTCTCTTTCTAAAATGCAGGTTCTGAGTCTCTCCGAGGTTTAATCGTAAATAATTTGTCCTCTAGTATCTCCTAGTCCAAGAATCTTATGGTTCACAGCCGCAGGTTTCTTGATCAGAGCTATGGAAATTCGCCTTTTCAGCACATTTTGACAGAAGACAGCGGAGGCTGCCTTAATGGTGGTTTATCTGAAACATCTGAAAATTAGACATTTTTTTCCCTTTGATGTTTTCAGTGGTCTAAGGTTGACTTGACCAAATCCGAGGTATAATATAAACCCTCGGCCGTGAATCAACCCCAGATCCGCTTACTCACTCCCAGCACGAAGTGGTGTGTCCCACAATGGTCCTCGTGCTGTTGATAATGCGCCACTTCAGAGTGTGCAGGTTTGCATTCTGCGCTCCAAGAGTTTTGATTATTTTGTCTGTTTCAACGGAGTTTTAGATCAGGCGAGCATACAGCAGAACTTTTAATAAGGGTTTGTAGCATCGAGAGTTGCACCTCTTCGGATTGTTCCTGAGTCATTTTGACTACAGGATACCCCTGCTATGCAATGCATATCTTTGTTGTTGCGGCGGTTTCAGAAAAGCTATTAATAGCACTGGCCTGTTCCCCTTTTATACATTTTTTCAAGATCTATTTGGGCTTGGTGTCCCATTTTCTGATCTCAATCTCTTTTTCTGTGGATTTTCCAAGGGTTGATTCCCTGAGTCAGACCCCACAGGTATAACTGTTCCTGAGAAAAACAGGGCTGTAGGATTTTTTGTCCGCATTTTTCTCTTTGTCAGAAGAATCGGGTTCTCTTAGCCCTGGCTTTCTCTTCTGATGCTTTTCCCCGGGCTGCATCCCAGAGGTTTTTTCTTTATACCTTCAGGAAAGGATTCTGGAGTCCATCGTCCAGATTTTCTGCTGGGCTTGATGCAGCTGCAGTTTTTTGTGTCTCGGTGAGGTTAGCTTATGCAGCCTCGGTTGATTCACTTTTTGAGGGGATTTGAGCCCCAGAGTTATTATTATTTATAAAGAACTTTTCATTTTGGTCACACGATTAAAACGTGCCGTGTACTATCCCATCGGCCCCTTGATGGGGAGGGCATTGATATGTTGGAGTTCGCCAGTTGCTCCAAAGGGATTGTTTATGACAGCATTTAACCGTGCTGTCCTAGCCTCACACCGTAGCTGGGGTTTTTTTTTGCAAGGTCTCTTGGTTGTGCTTCTCAAGGCTATCCTGTCCGACGTGGGTATTCTTGCCAGTAACACAGTTATCGACGAGGTAGCATAGCCCTTAATCGATGCACTTAAGCCTCTTTACCAACTACAAGGTGCTATTATGCCTAGGAGAAGCATAGTAGGACCTAGGAGAGGTTGGTATACAGGCAGATCCAAAAGTGAAGAAGGAACTAGGGCGGAAATCTACGGCAAGAGACTTAATGCAAACATAAGCCTCAACTTGGGGAAATATGCCACGGTCTTCCAACTCACAGTCGTCTGTAAGAACCTACGTTGAGGCTACATAAACCAGAACGTTAGTATTCTTTCGGACAGTCAAGCTGCTTTAAAAGACTTGTCTGGAACTGGGTGCCAGGTCACAGTGGTTTCGAAGGAAATAAAAAAGCATATACCTTAGCAAAGAAGGGAGTTGAAATACCCTTCACTGGATCAGAGCCTGTCTTAGAAATTCCAAGGACTGCATCTAAACAGGTGATCAACGAGTGATCAAATGCTAAACACCGTGATCACTGGGAAAAAGTACCGCGACAAGAGTTCGGGAAGGTACTGTTTCAGAATGCAACAAAGAGATTATCTCACTATGCACCGAGGCTGAACAGAATGCAACTGCGGAAGGTTACCGGATTCATTACCGGGCATTGGTTACAGATGTGGAAGCATCTGCACTCCATAATGGGAATCCATAACGGGTCAACCTCTACAGCATATAGAGAATATTCGATGCATCTCACCCCGAGTATATGAATCTTCGGGAGGACCTGATAAGCAAGCTCCAGGATATTGCCAATATATGGGAGAAGTGAATCGCGTCGGTCAGAGGTAGAAGGGGGAGCATAATAGACCATAAGATCGAAGTGCAATAGTTTTTACCCCGATATTAATCAATCAATCAATCAAGACCTCGGATTATTACTTACACAAGGTCCAACTCACTCAAGGGTTGAAGAAAAAGACCATCCACGTTATTATCGCTTCTGTATGTGAACTTAAAATGAATTTGAAAATGACGTTTGAAAATAGCAAAATTATCTATTCGGACAAAGCTAATTTTCATCGCAATTAAAAAAACTAAAAAATATGGGGCTCCGAAAATCGAAACGTAGTCATAAAGAAGGCAATGAAAGAGTGAAAGAGTGACTGTTTTATGAATATTTAGTGATGTCATCTGTAAATGTGTTATCAGTCGATTTGGAGAAAGTAATTTGCCAATGCACTGCGATTTGACGTCGTTTGACTATTTTTATGAGGAAATATGCAAGGTCTTTCTTACTCCAACGATCCACAAACAAATGGCGGACTGAAGAAACATATTTTTCGGACTATTCGTGAAATAAAACATCAAAAAATCGAAAATGTACTGTGAAATTGCGTGGAGGATGGACTACTGCCAGGTCAGCCACGGTGGCTATTTAACTTCTATTGATCATGGTGGGCCATCTGATGGTTATCTTTGAAATTGCTATTGAAAGTATAACCAAATATTTTTTAATAATTGTTGCTTGATTTTAGTTCAAAAACTCTTACAAAAAACAAATTCAAGAAATGAAATCTGAATACTGTCTATCATCAACCAGTACTTGAAATATTTCAATAAATAATATTATTAAATGTATTCTAAACATTACTGCACCTACTTAACCTGAAGTTTTATTATATAGCATTGAGGCAATGATGAATATTTTCAGTGGGAAAAGAGGGTAAAAGAAAGTGTGAATGATTTTTATAGAGAGAATAAGTTGAATGGCATTACAAGTAAGCGCTCTCTAGAAATATCTAACATGATTGGTAAATTTGAGAATGGTGCCTTATCTGGAAAATTTAGATGACAGAATGCTTAGGAGAACTTTATCTAACTTCAGGCTCGGGAGGTATGTGTGGCAAAATAAAAATAAAAGAGACGGAGAGCGTGTGTGCGTTTTGTGTAATGGATGTGAAACTGGTTATCATATTCTCTTGAATTGTCCTAGAATTGACTTAAAATTCAGAGAAGAATTAAAAAAAATTCGTTACGTAGGAGCTGCTTCAACTTAGCGAATTTCCTTAAAATACATAAATCACTTTCTAGCGGTCACAATTTTAGTCTGATCAAAATGAAATGTCGTATCTGATTTTAGAATTTGCATGGCCAATTTTATTAATAAATAACATACGTCAAGGGGAAAGGGAGGCATAATGATAGAAGAAAACACAAAATATAAAATATCTCTCTTAATATTAGAACAATCGAAAAATGCGTAAGGAATAAAGTTGTATAAAATCAAAATTGCTACAATTCATCACCTTATCATTTTTGCTCAAACTCTAATGTGTACAGAGATATTAAGGAATTTAATTTTCAATATTAAACCGTCAATATTTCTGTAAATATTATTGTTACAGAAAAAATGATAAGAAACAAAATTACAGTAAAACTTAGTACCTACAACTTTACTTCTTATAAATTTTTCGATTTTTCAAATTTTAAGGGAGATATCTCAAATTTTATGTTTCCCCCTCCCTCTAAACCCCCCTGTCCCCTTGTCCGATTTTACCCATTAACGAACTTGTCCTTTTGAATATCAAAAGCGCCTCAAATACCAAATCTCATCCCGATAAAATGAAAACTGTGACCGCTATAGTGATGACAGACACACATATATATATATATATATATATATATATATATATGTGTATATATGTATATATATATATATTCGTTCTTTGTCGAATTTCCAGTTGAAATCGTTGCATGTGTCAGAAAGTGAGTGATACTGGGTTAAGAGCGCGACAGTACCAAATGGGAATCTTCTTGGAAGTGAGTCTCCCTGAACGATGCACCCCCAACAATGTATATGTGGTCTGTTATGATGTGTGTGATATTGTGTGATAAATATAGTGAAGTTGTCCATACTGACATGGAATGTGTAAGATATTATAAAAGATCTTAAACATGCCACATCAGTATGGACAATTTCTCTGTTGCCAGGAATGCGGCACAAAATCAAATGCTTTTTTGTAATCGATATAAGCTGAGTTCATGTTTCTAGAGTATTTGGGTGTATCTTTTACCGTATCATGATGCTTTGTGTGGCCGTTGTCAGTTTACTTGTACGTGTCTCTTGTGTAGATCTAATAGTGTCTATTACTCGTAATACGAGAATTTAAATGGTTCTTCCAGCACGGTTGTGTGTATTGCGTGTGCTATGTGTATTAATAGACTTTCCAGTTTTTATTAAGAAACAAAGATACGGAAAAATTCAAAATATAAATAAAGTATTGCGACTTTAAAGATACGACAAGACCGATTAACCTGTTCATTGGTTAATTGAGCTTTTAACGAAGCTTTAACTCAAATTTTTAATAAATTACGAATGAAAATAATGGATCATTATTTTATTTATGTTTCGAATTTGGGAATTCGAAAATGACACTGTTGGACCAACCAACAATGCTAGGGTTACGCGTCCAATTCTGTCCCATGAACAGTACAATTGTTCGCCATGTATCCCTAAATGAATGTTCGGTGGGATTTTAGAACATACCAACGGCCTTCTCTCTCTTTTTTTCCTCTCTCCAACCCATTTTATATTGCATATCGGATCTCTCCAATCATTGAAAATCTAAAACGGAAGTAAAATGGTTTTGAAGGGGGTATACGTAAAATGTATGTAATAATGATAATCTTTCTTTCGTTTTGTATATTAATGTAGTGGTAACTGTGAATATATGTAATGTAATGACGAAGGGTCGCAATGAACTTTTATTGACAAAATATTACCCACCTTCGAATTAAATGGTTACTGATTATAAACCATGTTGAAATCTTTGGTTAGGTATTTACTGTAGTTTTAATGCGTAATAAAATAAAAAGTCACATAATAAATAAGTCTTTACTTTACAATAGTTATTTCACCAATTTCCACAATTATCCATAATTTGCATTCCTATCCATCACTATTAACAGATTCACCACGAAAATTCGTTACATCAAGAATATAATCAATGATTTTAATTCAACAAAACAATCTACCTGTTGACACTAGATTGTCTAAACATTAGTAAGGATCATTGATCTATATTATATATGGATGAATAGCGGTTCATTGACAGAATATAGATGGACTACGGTGGAGATGCCAAAACTGAGTGAGTATATCTCCAACCACTTCCTTCGAGGTTTTAACTATTTTTGTGGGCCCAAATTACACACTTTAGGGATATGCCCTCAAAATTAAGAAAAACATGCCGCAACATATGCACAAATACGAAACTATTCAAAACTTATATCATTATATCATTTATATCATTTTGTTCAATTATATTTAAATATTAGATGATCCGCTTGAATGTTTTTATCAATAAAATTTGCATCATGAATAAAAATAAATAAATAATTTTTGAAAAAATAATTAAAATTAGAATATCCGTTTTTGTATAGAACAAAAACAAAGGTCATAATTAATTCCTAGAACAATACCATTATTCTTCTATATATTATGAATAATTAAATAGGTAATTAATAATTATTATTTAATTAAAGATTATATGATTTCAATATTCAATAGATATTTGTTACGTCCTCTGTACATATCATCAATTAGTACTTACATCTTGACTATAATATTGCTTATTACTTTTATTCCTAAATAAGTAGTTATTGTTGCTTTTTATTTATCTTCGCTAATTAATAATATAATTAATATTTTTAATTAATCACGTAATCTATAATTATTTATTTTAATTGTTTTGTTAATAAACATATGTTTGAGCGCATGGATACACTTAGATACCTACATTATCATTAAATAATTGGATAAATAGAACATGTCTATTGCGTACAATACAGTGAAATCTTATTAAATTCTATGAGTACAGTAAAAAAGTTTCAAAAAATCAGTTTCGAGACAAGAGTAGACATCGATAATTTTATAAGAAGAAATTTATATAAACTTCCTGTTTTGGGGAATAACTGCTTTATAAGTATTTCAAAAGTAAGGTTTTCGATTGATTTTTATTAGTTTTTATACAATTTTGTTTCTTATTTTTTCTGTGACACTAATATTTACAGCAATATTTACGATTTTTAAAAGTTAAAATTGTAAATATCTTTGTACCTACACATTAGACGGAAAAAATTCATTACGCAGGAGCTGCTTCAACTTAGCGAAGTTCCTTAGAATACATAAATCATTCTCTAGCGGCCCTAATTTTAGTGTTTTGTGTATACTTAGGCGGCCAATACAATACTTATGTATAAATTACAATAAGATTAATTAAGTCGCAAAATCATCTCTGGTAGTTCCCTGACAATTGTCAGTATATTCCCTGACAAGTTCAAGTAATTTAAAATTGAAAGAAGTTATTTAAGAAGTTTATTTAAGACAACTATCTGAAATAGCGATTTTAAAAAAATTGATTGACTTTGAATGGCCATAGGTATATCAAAAGGGAAGAGTCAATAAGAAAAAATTCGTTACGCAGGAGCTGCTTCAACTTAGCGAATTTCCTTAGAATAAATCACTCTCTAGTGGTCACAATTTTAGTCTGATCAAAATGAAATGTCATATATGATTTTAGCATTTGCAAGTCCAATTTTCTTAATAAATGACATACGTCGAGGCGAATGGGGGGAGGTATAAAAAAAGAAGAAAACACAAAATATAAAATATCTCTCTTAATATTAGAACAATCGAAAAATGCGTAAGGAATAAAGTTGTATAAAATCAAATTTGCTACAATTCATCACCTTATCATTTTTGCTCAAACTCTAATGTGTACAGAGATATTAAGGAATTTAATTTTCAATATTAAACCGTCAATATTTCTGTAAATATTATTGTTACAGAAAAAATGATAAGAAACAAAATTACAGTAAAACTTAGTACCTACAACTTTACTTCTTTTAAATTTTTCGATTTTTCAAATTTTAAGGGAGATATCTCAAATTTTATGTTTCCTCCTCCCTCTAAACCCCCCTTTCCCCTGGTCCGATTTTACCCATTAACAAACTTGACCTTTTGAATATCAAAAGCGCCACAAATACCAAATCTCATCCCGATAAAATGAAAACTGTGACCGCTAGAGTGATGACAGACACATATATATATATATATATATATATATATATATATATATGTATATGTCCATAGATATATATATATAAATTTTTCAGATGGTGATTTTTGACATCAACTAGGTAGGATCGATGGATATTTGAAGAAATTTTTGCGAAATTTTGACTTCGGTACGGGACCAATAGCTCTATTTCCTTTCAGGAAATTCGCTAAAAGTTATGATAGTTTTCAGCAGAGTACGTCGAAACGAAAAATATGAGCCACTATGTAGCTTTCTAATTAGAAATCTATTGACCCGAGACGGTTTCAAATTTAGAGACAATTTTCCTAAAACAGTGGGTCAGGTAAAGGCTTACTGTGGCACCAGATTTTGGTTTTAAGTCAAGTGTGAAGGGATACGAGGGGGAAACATGACATCTTTAAAAATTATATTATAATTATTATATACAAAATTTCTGTCAGTAAGTTTTACTATAATTCCTTACCTGACCATATTTTCTGTAAATCTAATATTTACGGCAAAATTTCCAATTTAAATACAATACCAAAAATCTTGAATTTTACTCTTAATATTAGTAAAATAGAGTAATTGAGTAAAGTTGTAGTAAATAAATTTTACTACATTTCATTACTGCACCTTTTTTTTGTAACTCTAATATTTAAAGAAATATTTGCAATTTAAATACAATACCAATAAAAATGAATATTACAAATAAATCACCATGGTAATTTGATTTTTTTATAATGCATTTAAATGAATTTTTCGGAAAATGACGTAAATCAGTTTATAATTGTGAAATTTTATTTTAAGTATTGTACAGATCTAAACCAACCAAATATTAGAAAATTAAAAAATATTTTTAGTCAAAATATTGTTGACGTTTACGTTAATTTTTTCTGAATTTTATCTAACTTGGTGATAGTAGGTAATGATGATGTTATATGAAGAAGGGTGTGAAATAGTTAAATTCATGAATTAATTAATAACAATAAACATGAAATAAACGAAGGTTAAGTGACAAGTAATTGTCCCCTACAAGATTTATAAAATCTCTTTCAGAAATTAACATTGTCTATTAACAGGTTATTTACATGAGCAGATTCTATGCTAATATATTAAAAAATTGTCACATAAATAATATTTACAACGTGTTATGAGCATAGTAAAAAATATTATTAGTGACTTTTATTGAATATAAATCATAGTATACACATTTTTGCATTAGAAATATGAGTATATGGTACTATGACCACCACAAGTTGATGTCAGTTTTTAAAATTCTATAATTAATTTAAGCATTTATGCATTTAATTCGGTTTTCGAATAACTGCTTCGGCTGAAAGTTGTTCATTATAAATATAGTAACAACTTTTATTCAAAAGTTTTTTTCGAAAACCGAATTAATAAGGCACAAATCAATTATAAAATTTCAAAAATTCGTTACGCAGGAGCTGCGAAAACTTAGCGAATTTCCTTAGAATACATTAATCACTCTCTAGCGGTCATAATTTTAGTGTGATCAAAATGAAATATAAAATCTGATATGACTTAAGTATGTGCAAAAATTAAATTTATTAATAGCCAAAATAGAACGATAAATAACGATTTTAGTTTATAGTTACTATGGAAACGACAATCAAAATTGACATTTCAAAATTAAAACAAAATTTTAATAAAATAATTTTACAGTTATCTTGAGGAAGTAGAGTTTCTGTGGAGATGACAAAATCAACACAAATTTTAACCAACTCGAAAAAAAGAAGGAGGAGGTTCTATGTTCGACTGTTAAGTAATATAACAACTAACTGACTTAAATGTTTGAATACCCAGTATATACTGAGTTAACAATTCTGCGTATTCGAAATGTTAACAATTCTTTCCGAGGAACATATAATCACAAATAATGAGAAAACTTATGAGTTTATGAAAATATTTTTCAAATAAAACTTGTTTATTTTAAAAAGAAGATTTTTTTAAAAAGGGGGGAGGAATAACCTCACCCCGCCGCCCGAGTGAAGGGAAACACGTTCCAATGGTCTCAAAGATAAGCAGTTTTGTCCAAATATAGTCCAATTTTGCCCATGTATGAACTTGACCTTAATTTTCTGCTCTAGAACACATTTCAGCTCGTTATATCATTTCTTTCTTGAGTTAACGTGTCCACAGACAGACAGACGGACAAGCGGAAATTGCCAAATTTTATACACATATACCAAACATTCATGCCTACTATCAATATTTTTAAGCGTTACAATCGTGATCAAACTTAATATACCTTGTATATTTACATATACTAAATTGTACGTAACAGGTTTGGCCAAGAATTTTCTTTTGGATTAAATCTGTAAATTGTTATTTTTAGATTTTTAATATAGTGACTTTTTGTGTTTTTTGAAGTCGGTTGAATTTTTTTTTAAGTTTTCACAATAAAATATATTTCATGCATTCGTGTCAAAACAACCAAAAATATATAATATCTCTCTTATGATTAGAATAATCGAAAAATGTATAAAGAGTAAAGTTTTAGAAAATCATTTTTGCTACATTACATTACCTGATCATTTTTGTTAAACTCTAATGTGAACACGAGATATTTAGAATTTTAACTTTCAGTCTTTAATTGTAAATATTTCTGTAAATATTAGTGTAACAGAAAAATTATAAGAAACAAAATTACAGTAAAACTTACTACCTTCAGATGTAGATTGTAAAGGCTGCTCTGGACGACCTACACTTCGACCATTAGGTCCATTGTGATGCCTTAGGATGTGAGGATGTGAGTGGAGTGGAAGAAATTTGTGAGTAGACTAGGAACTGGTAGGATATGCGGCTGCAGCCGACTATGATCGGAACTATGCCGATATTCATCTGGAGTTCGTGAAGGAAACTGCAGAAAACCTTCTCAAGCATAGCCGGTTACTTCGTTCTTGTCTATACGCCGACAGTTTAGTCAATCAACCGCCGTTTTTTTTTTTTTAATTTTTATAATTGAAAAACTTCCAATGTCGGGATTCGAACCCGTAACCTCCAAGTTTCCAAGTACTGCATACTGCGCAGACGTGACCCCTTAAACCGCTCGGCTACTTGGCTGGTAGTACCTTCAACTTAACTCTTGATAAATTTTTATATTTTTCAAATATTAAGGGAGACATACCAAATTTTGAGTTTCCCCTTCCTCTAAACCCTCTTTCCCTTTGTCGGATTTTACCCATTAACGAACTTCACCTTCAGAATACCAAAAGCGCCTCAAATACCAAATATTATTCCAATCGGAATAAAACTGCGACCGCTGGAGAGTCAACAAACACATAAAAAAAAGTACAAACACATATATATATATATATATATATATATATAAACAAATTTTAGCGATAGTGATTTTTAACATCTAATATGTAGTATCGATGGACATTTGAAGAAATTTTTACGAAATTAAAACATTAGTGCAAAAACAATAGCTGCATTTCCTTTGGAGGAAATTCGCTTAAATCTAACATCAACTTTGACGCCCAGTGTATTTACTTACATACGTGTGATTTAGACTAGATTAATAACATCTGTTTTTTGTTTATGTAAATATTTTAAAATCGTTGAATTGTCACATATATAAATAATCGACAAATTGAGGTCTGTCAACCTGCAACCAGACTTCATCGGAATAAATTACAATCCCTAAAATTAACTGTAGTAAGGTTCATTTGTTTGTATAACAAAGTAAGTAACAAGATTCATTAATTTAAAAATTCATTACGCAGGAGCTGCGTCAACTTAGCGAATTTCCTTAGAATACATAAATCACTCTCTAGCGGCCATAATTTAAGTGTGATCAAAATGAAATATAATATCTGATATGACTTTAGTATTTGCAAAAATTAAATTTATTAATAGCCAAAATAGAACGATGTATAACGATTATAGTTTATAGTTACTATGGAAACGACAATCAAATTTTTTTACAATAAAATATATTACGTGAATTTGTGTCAAACAAACACAAAATATTAAATATCTCTCTTAATATTAGAATAATCGTCAATTCATTACTTGATCATTTTTCTCACACTATAATGTGGACGGGGAAGATAATGATAGTATCGTGAAAATAATTATTGCAGTATTTCTGGAATAGTTTGTGGTTTATTATAGTCTTACCAAAAAAATAATAATTTATGAATAAATGCCCCAGAAAACATCTGAGTGCGGGAATATACGTGTAACTAGAGGGAAAAAAAGATTTTATTAACAAATTACAAACCGCATAAAGAGATAAGAGTCATTTTTTTCTTCAAATAAATGATAATGATAGTATCTTGAAAAAAAATTTATGGAGTATTTCAAAAAGTAACATAATATTTCTCCCCCTTAAGGATTAATTGTCTTAAAACGAGCTGTTACATGCACATGTATTTAGTTGTTTATTTGTAATTTATAGGCTAAATATCAATTTTCATGTCTCAAACTTTAAAACACTGAACTTCCATACAAACGCTACAAAAATAAAAATACACTTTTGTAAGAACCAATAGTTTCTTACAACCAATAGTTTTGACACAAATTTAGGACGGAGCCTGAGCAGCTCAGAAATAATAATAATGAAATACAAGTTTCATCGTTTTATAAAAATCAACCCTTAATTTATTTTTAAAGATTCATGAATGTTCAGAAGAGTTTCTAATACGCGCTTATTTTGGATGTTTTTTTAATAATTTTCCTTCTTCTTGGTGAATGCGTACTTTTCTAAAAAAGCTTTTGTTTGATTACCCAAAGACTATTTTATTTCTAAAACATTTATGTCACTCTTACAGGTGCATATATGCAGTGTAAATTTAATACGATTTTAGTACACTGCTCTCATAATCCATAGATAGTTTTGAACAAAAAAATTATCCGTGTAGAAATAGAAATTGTAATCTTACACAATCACGACTGCTTACTTACATGTAATTGCTCAATCAATTGATACACACATTCGTCATTTATTTATTCCGTAATTGCATGAATAAAAGAAGTTTACTATAAGTCTATAATAGGTAAGTTCATATTGCTATTGGCTACTATAGCATCTAAGTATTTATTACAGTAAACTTCAGGTCAATTAGAAATTGCTTGTTAATTGATTGCAGTGTAGCAGTAAACGGTATATTATATTGTTTATTTAAAGTGGCTGGATATACTATATCTATTACTATATCTATAAATGTCTATAAACGACATGTAAAATTACGAAAATATAATAAGAGCCAAAAAATGTCAATATTTCTCCTTGGATTCAGAGCTCGATCAATTGAGATTGATTTTCATGATTTTCTCCTAAACTTCTTCATTAACTCAAACCTTGAGAATACTCCAAATATATTTCTTTAAACGTGGTGTAAATGTGTGCTCAAACTATTTCCTTTCTTTTATGCAGTAACAAAATGCAGTTTTTCATGGATTACATCGATAGTAGATCTATATGGTGTACAACTAAAATAGCAAAATTCCACGTCTCTTATTTCAAAAAAACAAAAACTCGATCTCCCTGGCTTATTCCTTTAGGGGCTGCAGGTTTAAAAGACGTATTTTGTTCTATATTATGACAGTCGGCAATCATGGATAATCGTGCTTTAAATGGGAATTTCACATTGTATATAATTTTTATTCCGGATTCAAAAGTCTTTTTCAAGCCGATATAATATGATACAACTGGCATAGTTTGCGATTCCAATACATGCTGTCTCAATCTGTAGTGTGTCTGAACCAGACAAAATATTCGATTCCCCTGACAACTGAATCTGTTAAACTGTAAAAAACATCTAATTTTACCACTTCTAAGGTTAAACTACAGTTTATTTCTGCATATAGGACATAAGGAGAATGAGCTGGAATCGATGAATCAACTAAAATGAAAGCTTCCATACTCAAGAGCTAATTAATCGAAATGATGCTGGATTTTTGTCTTTATAAAAATACTGCGCACCAGTAGGATTCATACTTTTCGAAATTGGCAAACTATCAAAATTGGTTTGGGTGCTAAGAGAAAATAAATTAAATCGCATATAGGAGGTATGTAATTTGTCATCTTTACTCTTTGGTAGTAGCCACACTAGGCTTTCACCGAGGCTACAAGGTAACTTCGCCTCGCCTCGGTCCTCGGTTACGAGGCACGAGGCGAGGAGAGATTCAAAATTTTAATCCTCGTTACTAACCGAGGCAAGGCGAGGTATATCGTCACAAAAACCTCGCACAAAAAATTTCACAAAAAATTTACCAAATAAATTTTGTTTATTTATATATGCAGTGTCAGTGACAGTGTAAGCATTTAAAAAATATATGTAGTGCTAATACATGTTAAGTGTTATATCTTACTCTGACGTTTGAAAATAAAATAAAATGTTGTATCTATAAAAACATTTACTACAACAATAATCAAAATTTTGAGTCTGTTCATTTTATATATATAATATATAAAATGTAATACTATATTATATAACGTATGTTTTCATTATTGTTATTTCAATGAATAAATATATAATTAAATTAATAAATTTAAAAGAATTGAAAAAAGTTTAATTTCCTTTATACTTACAGTAACTTGTATGGGTTTCGCATTGGAAATCGTGGAAGCATTTTGAAGAACCTCTTATATAGTTCTTCAAGCATCACGTGATTTAATCTTTTTATTATATTTTTTTTAGGCCAAATTTTTTTGAATTTACTGTTTTCATTCGAGGAGTCATAAAAATTTAGAGACTAAGCAACTTATATACCGTGTTTTAAAGACATATATTTTCTAACAAGTTTTTTTAACCATATTATGTATATTCATGCAAAATAAGTCAAAGTTAGTAAAAATTTTACCTCGGCCGAGGCGAGGTGAGGCGAGGATGATAGCTAAATCAACCGAGGCGAGGCGAGGTTGATATTTAAAAAAGCGAGGCGAGGCGAGGTGATACCAAAACCTCGCCTCGCCACGTGCCTCGTGAAACACTAAGCCACACTGAGCATTCGATTTCGTTAAATTAGATATCGTGAAAATTGGTTCATTTTTAAGCGTTACAGCGTTTAAGTTTTTAGTAGCATATTAATAATGTATTTAGATTTTAGTCTACTATCTAGTTGTAGTATCTTCATCATTCAATTGAAATCAAACTTAATACTGCCTACTTACTGATCCTGAATTTTATTTTTGTTTTGATGGAGTTGTATCATGTATAAAACCTTGAAATTCACTTCTCGTTAATTTCTGCTTAAGGTTACTGAACTAAATTTTCAATTATCTTGTGGTTTATATGAGCTGTAACGTTCGTTTATGATATGTAGTGTTAAAGATCAAATTCATTGGAAATATTCAAAGGTGGATTTATAAAATATTTTTTTGAAAACATCAAAATAAATTTACATATTTTGCCGTAGTACAATCTTTAGACTCTTTCAACTAGATCGGCAAGATCCGGATGCACAGCACTATAAATTAAAGAAATTTGTATATATACTACTCCTGGCAGACAATAAGAAAATGCAAAATGATGGTTTTCATTACCTGTTAATTTACAATATTAAAAACCTACAACATTACACTACATTGATATTCTTTTAACATAACATAGCATAGCATTGTGTTTTCTTATTGTCTGCCAGGAGTAATACACATTTATTTAGTTTATAGTGCTGTGTTCATCCGGATCTTGTCGATCTAGTTGAATGAGTCCAAAGATTGTACTACGGCAAAATAGGTAAATTTATTTTGATGTTTTCCAAAAAATTTACCGATATTTTCATAAATCCATCTTTGAGTATTTCCAATGAATTTGATCTTAAACACTACATTTGATTTTAAAGTAAATTTCAAGGTTTTATATATGATACAATCGAAAACAAAATAAAAATAAAATTAAAATAAAAATTAAAATAAGATCAGTAAGTAGGCAGTATTAAGTTTGATATCATTTGAATGATGAAGATACTAGAACTAGATAGTAGACTAAAATCTAAATACCTTATTAATGTGCTACTAAAAACTTTAAAATAAAGGAAATTAATAGGCAGGCCTCATATGTAATTAGAGTTTACTGAATTATTATAAGAAAAGCTGATTTCGTTTAGAATTGGCTTCGTAGTACTAATCTTTAGAAGTACTCTTAGAATAAAAGTCTTTATAATTTCACAGTTCAAGGTCACAAAAAATAAAATGACATATTTAATATTTTTATAAATTAAATAACTAAAATATTTTTTCATCTAAATATTATTACCCAACATAAAGTTTTTTTTTAAATGTATGTGAACGATTAGAATTGGACACGGTGAATTGAACGTATTATACAAGTATTGTATACAAGTAGTACACATCTCCTCAAAACTTAATATTTCAATATCACGTTCTTTTTAAATTGTCGTCCTTCAGTTAGTTGTTGCTAGTGTTTATTGGAAATAGACAATGATTACAAGCTAATATTATAGAAAAATGTATGATAACTACTTACGTCATACAAGGAACCCGTACCGTTACAATTGTTTTCAATTTATGATGGAAAAGAAGAGCGAAAATTATGTTGCTTGAAACTTCTCTTATAATCCATCCCAAGTAGCCGAGCTGCCTGCTTGAAACTAGGAGGTTTTGGGTTAAAATCCCGGCGTAGAATTTCGTGAATTACAATTAATGGGGTGGCGAATAACTTAACTCTCGGTGTATGGAGAAGAACGAAGTAACCAGTTATGCTTTTGAAGGCTCTTCTGCAACTGCTCTTCTCGAAGTCCAGATGAATATTGGTATAGTTTCAATCAAAGTCGGCTGTAGCCGCACAACCTACCAATTTCTAATCTGCACGCAAATACCTTGTCCACCACCCACATCATAAAATTGAATCGTTAAAAATGAATATTTGTTGAAAAATAATGATGTGGTTGCCTGTGTTATAGACCATGGAGTCTAAGAACCGGATGTAAAACCCCTCTTTTTTTTAAATTATTATTATGATCAATTTCACGTGTGAAATAGAATATGTTGATCCAAATGTCTTTGTGTTCTAATCAAATTATTTTAAGATGATAAAAACTACTTCAACGTCCCGAAATTTGGATTCTTGAGACTTTTACCGTAACCTGTGCTCAAAATCTCATTTTTGAACACAATCAGGAATTTCAGTTCTTGGTTTGGTAACCCGATTAAAGTTGGATGACAAGATTCTAACGTTAGCCTGCTGACATTTTATTACCGCATGCGCTGTTACTATTACCTAGACGCCTTTTGGCGATCCGTCGAGAAGAAAATACACCTAAAAAGTGACTTCAAGTTCGTTAAAGTTCAAATCGATACAACACCCTCCCCCCTTCTGCTACTTGCGTAGTAAATAACACACAAAGAACTCAGTATGTACGTTAATTCAGGTTGTTCAATTGTGACGCATCTTGTATCTAAATCACGGTCGTGCGACAGGACGAGATTAAGGGGTTTTGGCCTGTGTACGTGTCCATGGTATAAGTTATCGAAATTTTACAAGATATTTTTTTTTGACCCCGATTTAACTTTTGAGCGAAAAGAGCAATAGGATTTCCCCAGACTGTTTTTACGCTCATCGTCAAAGAATGACGATTTTTAACTGCTCAAAAACATGGACACGCCCATAATTCTTCTTTAGACATAAATCCTATAAAGTTGATATTTGGCATACAGTCAGATCTAGTGCCCAAACCGAAAGGAAAGTTATTAAACCCCGAAAATTTTATCCCGAAATTGAAAATTTTTGCATATTTTGTTTTGATAATTTTACATTATAAATGCATACAGAAATGTACTTCTCTGTGATTAGTCTATTTTAACATAAATATTATACTCAAATTTATTGAAATACAATTTTAATTCATCGTTCATCGAGGAAAGAACAAAACATTTTATTATTTTGTAAAAAAATAAATTATTAATTTCGTGATAATTTCGTTGGATTGAATAAATTAACATCAACTTTAATAATGGGTTTCAAACATAAAATATTTATTTGAATATTTAGAGATATCGAAATAATTATCGCAAATTCTTTCATTTTAAGTCAAAATAAACTATATTATATACCACATCTCAATAAAGAATTTTTCAGGCCATGTAAATGTTGTACATGAAATCTTTACGGGCAATCAAGAAACATTTAGCTACATATTACAAAGTTGACTCTGATAAAATTTCACCTTTTATTAAAAAATATTTAAAAGCTGTTGTTACTGTAAGTGCCTTAGTACAAACAAAGGGTATAAAAACCAAACTTTATCAATATTCCAAAGTTGAAACACTAATTTATAATTTAACAAAGTAAATTTTTCAAAAAAAAGAACATTTTGTCTGGATTGAAATCTATACGTAATTTTGTTAAAAAAACCAACACACTTATAGACATGCTTGAAGGATGCGGTAACTTAAAACGTATAAGAAAAATCGAAAAATTTAATTTTCTCAATGGGAAAAAACACCAATAATTATTATTTTTGTCTAATTATAGTGATTTATACATGGTAGTTTGAATATAGATGGGCAATAAATTTAGTAAATCGAATATGTCATTTATGTTGATCAATTAGAATTAAAATTTCCATCCATCATTTAGTTTGTATCAATAAGGGTCCATTAATTTTAATATTTAAATAATAAGTTTTCAAATATCTTGAAGCAAGTAGTTTAGTTACATATAGGGATTTATGACTAAATGTTAAAGGAAAGAAAACATTATTTTATATTTGATAGAATACCATCGACGGAGAATAATTTAAATTTACGACGAATGTCGAAAAACTTTAATTTTCTTAACGCAATATCCTGAAAATTGGAAAAACTACCCAAAAATTTCCTTTTTAGGGAATTTTCTCCCAAGGAAATGCAGCTATTGTTTTTGTACCAATGTTGGAATTTCGTAAAAATTTCTTCAAATGTATATATATATATATATATATATATATATATATATATATATATGCATATAAGTTTATGTGTTCTTGGACTCTCTAGCGGTCACAATTTTATTCTGATTGAAATGAAATTTTGTATTTGAGGCGCTTTCAGTATTCAAAAGGTCAAGTTCCTTAATGGATAAAATCAGGCAAGGAGAAAGGTGGGTTAAAGGGAAGTGGAAAGTAAATTAAAGTAAAGTTGTAGGTACTTACTTTTACTATAAATTTTTGTCTTATAATTTTTTCTGTTCAATAATATTTACAGAAATATTGACGGTTTAAGATTGAAAATTAAATTCCTTAATATCTCTGTACACGTTTGGGTTTGAGCAAAAATAAAAAGGTAATGAATTGTAGCACACATGATTTTCTACAACATTATTCCTTACGCATTTTTCAATTTTTCGAATACTAAGAGAGATATTTTATATTTTGTGTTTTCATCTTTCTTTATGCCCCCTTTCTCCTTGACATATGTCATTTATTAATAAAATTGGCCTTGCAAATACTAAAATCATATACGACATATCATTTTGATCAGACTAAAATTGTGACCGCTAGACAGTGATTAATGTATTCTAAGGAAATTCGCCCAGTTGACGTAGCTCCTACGTAACGAACTTTTTTACTTCTAACCATGCTAGAAGGTTGCAGTTTTTTGTAATCTTTCTAAGATGCGCGGTCAAGGCCGAAAGCCGCCTTGTCTTCAAGGGGGTGGAACCTCTAGCTAGCAGAGCGAGAATGTTATATAACGCGAAGCATTCTCCTTTGTCAATGTGAATCTACTAAGAAAGAAAAAAGTTATGTAACAGGAAGCTTAAAGTTACGCAAAGCATAACAAACGCGTATCGTTTTGTGTGAAGCATTTGGTTTTATATATTTAAGCACTTAAAAAAGCAGTGATATCCGATTAAAAACATTAATGTAAAAAAGGGCCGAGTTTTAGGGGAAATCCTGAATCCAATACTGCTATATACCAAGTGTGAGTGAAATGAATAGAAATTCATCGTGGGCTGCGGATCGGGAGATGCTACTGCGACTTTATTCATCGCTGGTTCTGCCCAAGATGGATTATGGCTGTGTAGTATTCTCCTCCCCCCTGATGCCGGCGCCGAAAATCCTAGATTCTATTCACGACGCAGGCATAAAACTTGCTACAGGAGCCTTTCGAACGAGTCCCTCTATGAGTCAATATGTAGAGTAGGGATTACCCCCATTACGTCGAGGGTGTGGGGTCTAGCCCAATCATGTCAACTTGCCGACTCTCTTCATTTAGTCAAGATTTCTGAGGAGACTCTATGAGAAACTTGCCACGGTCGCAAGACCTTTGGCCTTTCGAACACAGAAGCTGCTAGACAGTCTTAATTTCGAACTAGCTCAGGTACTTCCCTATACTTTTCATGAAGTACTTTCTTGGCTGATTCCTAAGGTAAGGTGCCGCTTTGACCTGGCTAGTCTCCGTAACGAAGAGACCAGTTCCCAGTTTTATCGGACCTGCTGCAACGAATTGATCAGCGAATACAATGACTGCCTGTGCGTGTATATGGATGGATCCAAAACCGTTTTTGGTATAGAGAGCGCTATGGCTATTGGAAATAGCTTACACACTTGGTCGCTCTCTTTACAGCCATCCATGTACACTGCTGAATTATATGTAGCTTTGCAAGCCCTGCGATATTTTGAAGACTTTTCGAACCTTCACAATATATTCTTCATTTGTTCTGAAACGTTAAGCGCGTTGCAAGCACTTATGTGCATGTTTTTAAGGAACCCTGTGCTGCAAAACATTCAAGCGATACTCCACATGCTTCAGCACATATCCATCGTTTTTGTATGTACGCCTGAGCATGTGCGAATACATGGGAATGAGGTGGTTGATATAGCTGCGCAGTTCTCGGCTAATTCAGACCATCTGCATCAAATCCCAATAATCCAGAGGATCTGAAAGTATGCATACGCTTTAGAATTAATGAAAAATGGCAGCTAGAGTGAAACAACCTCACGAAAAAGCTCAAGCAGGTCAAGCGAAGCACCGATAAGATGCCGGCACCTGTATATCTGAGCCGCAGATAGAGGTGCACTATTTGCAGGACAGTACAGACCATGTGGCATGTTTTTGAGGAATGTGTAGTTTTTTTGGACCTTTAAACTTTTTGGACCTTTTTGAGCTCCGTGAGGAGGATGCCATTTTTAAATGAATCTCAACTTATACGGAGACTCTAGGGGTAACATCTCCGATTTTAAAAGTATGTTTTTTAAATTTTATGTGTATTTATACCTATTTATTGATTTTAGCTGTGTTATTGTGGGCCCTTTACACCCATAATATTACATTTTATTACACCTAGTTTTAGGTTTTATTATTTTTATTGTAGTGATGTGGGCTCTTTACACCCACACTACTACACGGTGCTATTTTTTTGGTTTTTGAATACATTTTAAAGAACTTTAAGAGATTAGTGATTGAATAAACGAATTAAATTTTTATATATAATGGTATATATATATATATATATATATATATATATATTTATATATATATAGAAGTTTTCCAAAACTTCTTCATCGGTTCAAGCAAGGCAAGGCAATAGCTGAATTCTTATGATTGCTCGATAATTCGCTTCTTTAACGTAGTTCCAGTACTGTCTTAATGTAAAACGCGATCTAAAAAAAAGTTTATTAAAAAATATTTATCTTTACTATCCTAGGTTTTTATTTATTCTGTCGAATATGTTTTTTAATACAACAGATAAAAGTTGGGCGGGCATGACATGTAACATGATTATTTTTCTATTAATTATCTCGTGTTCTAAACGGTCCAAACTCTGAAACTTCGAGATCTATTAGAAAAAGTTCTTTGTAGCCTGTGAAAAAAATGAGCAAAATCTGTCGAAAAGTGGTTTCATGCTGGAACATCCTTAATTGTATTATATGGTTGTAAAACCAGCTTATTTTATTATTATATTATGAAATAATTACAATTTAATTGTATTATAATCTGTCATAAATGATATACAACATATTTATACAAACTAACTGAGCTTACACTTTCACTAGCTTTACTATTCACTACACACTTATTATTCATTAGCAACGAGTGGGGGAGGGAGTTAGGGAGGGTGTGTCGATTTGGACTTTCAGGAAATTAAAGTCACAGAATCTTGAGAATTTATAAAAAATTAAGTAATAGAAGATATAATATACTCTGCCATATTTTCTGATATTTTTAGTATATTTGCAGAAATATTTGCAATTTTTTTATATTCGTGTAGGTACTTGATTTGATATCAGACCTGTCACTATGGTAACTTTATTCGATGATCACTATTCTTCCCTTTTCAAAGAAAAGTCTGCTTTTGAACAATACATGTTTTTTTAAATATTACTCATTTTTGTGGAGAATATACCAATTTATAAGCTTTTGGTATGGTTAAAAATGAAACGTAATGACTTCATACTACTTTATGTACAAGTACCGTGTTTTTCAATGACATATTTCATTACACTATTATGTTTCTTGTATAAGAAATAGTAATTTTAAGTCTCATTAATTATTATAATATTATTTGAAATAAAAAACATTTGTAGAAGCAATCATCATAGTGTGTACGTTTCCGTTACATAGGGTAAATTAAAAATACACGTTTTTAAAAATATGAAGAATTTATAGCATTAATTTCTTATTCAATCAAATTGTTTTATGTTTTTTCTTTGTTTAATACTATAATAATGCTGCATAATCATAATGCTGTATGATAAAGTTTTGATACACACTTCACAAATATAAATTTTTGTGTATATATAAAACCTATTACAAACAACTATTATTATTATTACTTTTTTTCTATTAAATTGCCCAAGTAAAATGAAAAAAAGCGACACTACTCCTCTTGATATGATATATGATTATATATAATTTTGTCTCATTAGATGAACAGCATATCACAAAAGGCAACATCAATAAATACATATAGATATTGGTGTATACCATGTTAAGATTGTTTTTGTGTATTTACAGTGAGACTAAAAAATCTATGTATTACATGGTTTTCCGATCTATTGCATGGTCAATGGTATTTTTAGATGACCAGTCTATTTAACGCTAGATTTCATTCGATGGGACGTTTTTCATTGTACTGGGATTTAATTATTCCATTGTCCCAAAAAACATATTAATCACTAACTTAAAACCAAGCCTATCGAAATTTAAATGTGAATGAAAATTATAACATAGATTCATGTTCATTTAATGTACATAATCTACACACACACCAATGATCAATCCCAAGAACACTCATTACCAGGCGTCACAATTCACAAACTATTGTAAAGTTTGTTTTTATAAAAAATCAAGTGAGTTCATGGAAAAATGATTTATATTCATTCTCCTATGTTTCTGTGACAGAAAACTAAGCATTTTGCAAGACAAATATTTTTGTGCAACTAATTTGAATTGGTTAATTTTTTGGTTGTGTTACCCAATTGTATTTAAGGATATTATATTCAACGTTGTCTAGACTACATAACTTTATTATGTAACATTGCTTAACAGGTGCCCATGTGTATTCTTAAGTTGTAAAAGTGAAGATTTCAAACTTCAGCACAACTCCAAGTGCCTCAGTCTCCAAATATCAGCTACATATAGTAAAATTGACAAAACTGTAACCTTGAACATCTTCGCATTTACTTAAGCAAAACTCGATTTTTGTGGCATATTCTGTGCTGAAAAAACACGCCTGATGTATTTAACCTTTTCAATCCCTTGACTATTAAGACAAACACTTTTTTGTATCCCACCTTTTTTTTATACTAATAATTTTGGTTTATAAATTTATTCTCATTACAAAATTTGTGTGTGTTTTTCAGGGATACTATTAGATAATAAAACTGGATAATCAACAAATATCCGCATTTGAATCTTTGCGGAATTCACACTAACTCCCTCTAAATCTGGCATACTATTTTCCAAATCGTTTATAAATCAAATAAACGAGACAGGGCTAAGAGACTCTCCTTGAAGTACATCGATAGCTACTTTTATTTCCAGATTAGCTTCATTTAAGTTTAAACATAGCAATACTTTGCTGTATAAACTTAAATTAACAAATTTTTAATTAGACTACTAGAAGAACCGTACAACAAAATGTTTTGCCTCCTAAAGAAATAATCAACAAAGTCAAAAGCTTTTCGTCAATGAATCAATCAGCGTGAATTATGGATTTGAATGTCTGATAGGAACATTTATAATGTTACGAAATGTGAAGACGGGATCTTGACCACCTCAACTTACACGAACACCTGCTTAATTTTTTTTATAAATATTACCTACTTCAGCCCAAAATAATAGTCTATTTGCAGGAATAGAGTTAAAATTTCTAGAAGCAAAGTTTCCTCTATGTTTTCAGGATTAAGTTCGTCATAGACATCTTCCAATATCTTGATATAATGGTCCAAAACTTTCCATGAGTAAAGGTGACCATGAGCAAGGAAGCGATTTAATGTAGTATATTCAGACATCCGGAAGTGAATTTGTCTGTGGTCCGATGCCGATGGTCCATCGGATACTAGCCATTTCTTGATCTATCCACTGATTTCATATGTACTCAGTTCTACATCAATGACATTTGGATACCTAAGACATGGATACTCAACAATGGGTTGTGGTAAGCATTTGTTCCAAAGTATCACCAATAGCACAGAGAACAGATTTGTAAGAGATCAACTTAACGGGTTCAATTTTTACGGTTGCTATGCTCCTCTAAGCCTCTCAATCGAGGAGTTCAATGATCTCATAGAATGTCTAACCGTCCAACTGACTGAGGAGCAAGGAAACTAACGAGAAGCGCAAGGCTCTGATGGAGGCCATGTCTTTACTGGGTGTGTTCCCTCATCAACCGGAACTTGACCACTCCGCTGAACGCTTCATAATAGACATAAATCCTCCAGTTACTGAGGAAGAACTGATAGAAACCTGTGTCAGAGTTGAAAACACTAAGGCCCCTGGACTAGATGGGATTCCCAACGTTGCACTTAAAGCAGCCATCCAAGCAGCACCTGGTATGTTCCTGGACATATATGACTCATGCCTGCAGGAGGGTACGTTTTCCGCAAAGTGGAAACAGCAACAACTTGTTCTGCTACCTAACGCAAAAAAGCTTCCAGGCGAACCTTCTTCTTACCGTCCGCTCTGCATGCTAGACACAGCGGGTAAGATATTAGAACACATTGTACACAGGAGAATGGAATCTTTTACCGAAATAAACATGGCTCAATAAACTACATATAGCCGAAATAAACTACATTTTGGAGGAAACCTTTGCAATAATCTGCAGAAGGATGGATTCAGCTGGCTTGGATCTAGCAGCACATAACACCGAGGCCGAACTGGCAGAAAACTGGAAGAAACGACTACGTTACAAATGAGAGACTACGATTTGACCACTCAACCCTACATCCGTTATTTGCGAGTTATGATCGACGCAAGACTGAGCATTAGGCAACACATAGAATATGCAAATATGAATATGCAATACATAGAATATGAATATATACCAAAGCTTCTACAGTGAGAGCTACACTATTCCGACTAATTGCAAACGTTGGAGGTCCGAAACAGAGTAGAAGGAAGTTGCTGGCGTCAGTGATGACATCTGTAATCACTTATGGAATCGCTATCTGGGCTGATGCACTAATGACAAATGCATTCCGAAGGAAACTCACATCAGTCTACAGATTTCACTCAGAGTTTCCTGCGCCTATTGAACAGTATTCCAAGACACTGAATGTGTTATTGCCTGGGCATGGATGCTTTAGAGCTTACCTTCACGTGAAGGATGCAGAACATGTATTATTTGAGTGGGTCATTCTATAACCCCCAATTTGAGTGAAGAAATGCTATCAGGAGAAGTTGAATGGATGGCCGTCAGTAACTATGCAGCAACTGTTCTGAAGGAGCTGCGCAAGGAAGAAAGCAGCAGGAACCCCTAGTAGCGTAACAGAATACTTAGTTGGAAGAAGAAGCCACTGCTTAGGCCTTCTCGCGAAGTAATACCTAGCGGTTGTAGCACGGGAAGGTAATGTTATGTGGAAAGAGGTTAGAGTTTTAGTCCTTTAAAATACATATATACATACATACATACATACATAAATACATACATACATACATACATACATACATGCATACATACATACATACATGCATACATACATACAAACATACATACATACATACATACATACATACATACATACATACATACATACATACATACATACATACATACATACATACATACAAACATACATACAAACATACATACATACATACATACATACAATCATACATACATACATACATACATACATGCATACATACATACATACATACATACATACATACATACATACATCCATACATACATACATCAAGTACATCTCGAGGGAGAAACCCGACTGCTATGTACATAGGTGTGCAGATACACAGTGGACTCCGCTTCACGATCACATGAATATAGTGGGTAAGATATCGGCCACAACAGCATTTGGCATTAACAAGGCTAATGCCAAATGTTGACGGGTCCTAAGAATTGAAAAGACGGCTACGTTGTATGGAGCAGAAATCTGGATGGACGCCACGGAGAGAGTATATCGCGGCGCACAGAAAAGTTTCTAGAAATGCTGCATTGGTACTGACAAATACACCACCGATCGATATGTTAACTGACCAAAAATACTAGGTGCACTAGGAGATGAACGCACACCGCGAAGCACCGGAAAGCGAAGTGGAGAACGGTGCAGCTAAGGAGAGAGGCCATCAAAGGTATTTTAAGCGTTGCCAAAATCGAGGGGATGCAGACGACAAAGGGAGCTGGACACAGGAACTAACCTCGAGCCTGCCATTATGGTACGGACGAACTCATGGCCAGATGCACTATGATCTCACACAGGCATGGGTGCTTTAACAAATAGCCAAATAGGTTCAAAAAACACACAAGCGTGACAGTTCAGCATGTAGCCACTGGAGGCACGGCACTGACTACACTATACGGGAGGAACAATGGAGTATGGTGGCAGAATCTAGAAATAAAATAAAAAACGAGAATAACCTGATACATCTTTAGCCAACAAATTTTCTAAAAAGTTAAAAATCTACCTCTGCAGCAGTTTCTCAAATACTGTTACATGCTATAAAATTTATCAAAAGGCATTTTCGTTGAATCTGGTACTATGAAACCGAAGTGCTTCCTCAAAAATATGCCACCGAATTCAATTTGTGGCTGGCGGAATTAAAAATGAGCCCAAAATGAATATACTGGATTCTATTGTTGATCTAGACACCTGTGTAATACTGTGCATATCTTCCTAATTTTCACAGAATTGTATGATCAAAAATGTTTTTTCATAATAAAATTATTTTTGTGGGAGTGGCGAGAAGTTAATTTTGACGATTTCTGAGCTTCCCAAAAAGGCGATTTCTGATCGTGCCCGATTAGGCTCATCTGTCCTAGGATCTCTAGTAAGTTTTTGGCTTTCTATGACTTATAGTTAACGAAATATTAAATGTGCTATACTTACGTCTTAAGCTAGTATACACGTTGTATCTTGGAAACGGCATTAGTAAAAACAATTTTTTTCAACAAAGCGTAGCCAATAATTTGCCAAAAATATTCCAATAGTTTTTTTTCGCTGCTTGATGAAAATGCCTAGTTTACTTGAAACTCATCAACCATACATACATGTTTTCATGCTTTCATTTGGAAAAGACTGTTTGTTTAGTTGCTAAAAACTTTCAAATATATGGAAAAAAATTATGGGAGTTAGCCCCGACGAGTGTTGCAGATTACTCGTATTAGTTATTTACCATATTACGGATATATAGGTTACGAAAAGTTATTCAATTTTGAAATATTCTGCTTGGATGGTGCTAATATTAATCCATTTATAAAAAATCGTTACGCAGGAGCTGCTTCAACTTAGCGAATTTCCTTAGAATACATAAACCACTTTTTAGCGGCCACAAATTTAGTCTGATCAAAATGAAATGTGGTATCTGATATAATTTTAGTATTTGCAAGGCCACTTTTACTTATAAATGACATATGTCAAGGAGAGAGGGGGGCATAAAGAAAGAAGAAAACACAAATTATAAAATATCTCTCTTAATATTAGAACAATCGAAAAATGCGTCAGGAATAAATTTGTAGAAAATCATCTTTGCTACAATTCATCACCTCATCATTTTTGCTTACACTCTAATGTGTCAGGAGATATTGAGGAATTTAATTTTCAATCTTAATCCGTCAATATTTCTAAACCGTCAACTATTAGGGTAACAGAAAAAATGATAAGAAACAAAACTACAGTAAAACTTATTACCTACAACTTTACTTCTTATAAATATTTCGAATATTAAGGGAGAATTGTCAATTTTTGTGTTTCCCCCTTTCTCCAAACCCTCCCTTTCCCTTGTTCGATTTTACCTATTAGCAAACTTGACCTTTTGAATACCAAAAGCGTCTCAAATACCCAATTTCATTCCAATCAGATCAAAATTGTGACCGCTAGAGTCATTACAGATACATATAAATGTGTATATATAGATGTATATATATATAGATATATATATATATATATATATATATATATATATATATATATATATATATATATATATATATATATCCATATATATATATGTATAATTGTATATATATATATATATATATATATATATATATATATATATATATATGTCCATATATATATATATATTTATAAATTTTACAGATGGGGATTTTCGATGTCTACTAGGTAGGATCGATGGACATTTGTAAAAATTTTTGCAAAATTTAGAAGTCGGTACAAGGCCAAGAGCTGTATTTCCTTTCAGGAAATTCGCAAAAACTTAAATTTAAATTTATTAATAGCCAAAATAACAATTATAGTGTGCTAGTATAGTTAATAGTTTCTGTGGAAATGACAATCAATATTGACATGTCAAAATTTTAACAAAATAATTTTATAGTTATTTTTTATAAGTATAGTTTCTGTGTAGATGACAGTCAACAAAATTTTAAAATAATTTTTTTTTTGAAGCTAACATTTAATATATAATTCAAAATATTATTGAAATTTTCATAAAAATTTATTATTATTATTATTATTATTATTATTATTATTATTATTATTATTATTATTATTATTATTATTATTATTATTATTATTATTATTATAATTTATTATTAATTTAGTATTATTATTATAAAATTTATAATGTAAAATCAATCTGAGAAGATATGTAAAACATCATAAATTAAAATTGAATATTATAACGTATTAAGTGTAGCTTGTAAAAAAAACTTTCTTTAACACTTGATTTCACTACCCATCAAATTGTCGTACCGGGGGCTTTAAATTGAAAACGATTCTTAAGGAGTATACTCCAAAAATTTCAGGTTAATTTTACATAGAATAGTAAAAAAACACATGAAATTAAACTATTTCAGTATTGAATTTTAATAGTAACCAATCTTTTACTTTTACATAGGATGTTATTCCTAAATGTACCGAAATAATGAAAATTTAAAGTAAAATAATAAGTATAACCCATTTACCAAACCAATTTATGTACATTATGAGAGTAAAAAAACAAAATAAATCAACCTTCTAAAATACACATAGGTAAGTACCACAGAACAAGTGATACTTAATCGAACAAAGTTTGTATATAATATTATACATACAGGCGTATTGCTGTATATGGAACTAACAAGTATGAGGGCGTTCTAAAATCAGTCTGTATTATTATTATGATTATCTGATGAACAAAAACCTGTACTATAGTGTGTAGTAATGTCACAAATCTTTTCATTCCTATAAGCAATAATCAATGATCGTTTACAGTGGCGTACAATGTATCTTGTGTTATTAACCCAACATTTTCTTACATATAGTAGGCGGTGGAAAAATTGGCACCGTTTTTTACGATCACCGGTAAAAAACAGTGCCAATTTTATTAGGGGGTGAAACTTTCAGAAACAATAATACATATCGTAACTTGCCTAGGCGATCCTGCAAAAACCAAATCTGAAACGGGGGCAACCAAACCCCAAATCATTTAAAGCGCAACTTTTTTTATATCAATTAGTTTCTGGGAAAAGAAAAATAACATAAATGATAAAGTAGAGTTTTGTCAGCGACTGTTTAATCTGAAATTTGTTATGTAAAATTGTTGGTAGTGCGATAGGACGAGTTTAAGGGATTTTTTGCCTTCGCGCTTACAGTACTATTATTTATAGTGCGATCAGGGTCGATCTGACCCGAAATAATTTCTGAATTAAATTTCTTATCATTTCTTCTGTTTCTTTAATATTGACAGAGCCAGAATAGCGATTTATAATTTCCACATTAACCCCTATGATATGGATATCAAATGAAAGGGCTTGATGAGCGTAACACAGTAAGTTCAGTGACGTCATTCTAAATTCAATATGGTAGCCACCGCAAAATGTTGATTTACATTTTCAACATTAACCCCTATGATATGGGTATAAAATGAACGAATTAATGAGCGAAACACAATAAGTAAGGGTACATTTATTCAAATATAGTGTTTTGTGCAAAGTCTTCAGCTTTGTATATTTAAACCTTACAAAAAGAAGTCATTTCCGATATAACATCGAACACCGAACATAAATGTAAAAAAGGGCCGAGTTTTCAGAGAGATACTTCATATAATAGTTGCTCCTGTATAGGTGATGATATCCCATTAAAGAGTCGAGCTATTTACAAAGTAAATAGCTTGGTAAACTATTTACCAAGAAAATTAATGAGGGGTAAAATGATTAAATTTAAAAAAAAATTGGTTGAAATTTATTTCGAAAGTTTTGCCGTAGTAATTTTTTTAAAGTTTTATAACGCGACAAGTTTTAAAATATTTCAAACAAGAAAGCATAATTTGCCGCGCTATAAAATTTTAAAAACATACTAAGGGAAAACTTTCGAAATAAATTTAAACGAAATTTTTCCTTACATTTCGTCATTTTACCCCTCATAAATTTTCTTGGTGAATAGTTTACCAAGCTATTTACTTTGTAAATAGCTCGGCTCTTTAATGGGATATCATTATTTTTTAAGGAGCAACTATTATATGAAGTATCTCCCCGAAACCGAGTTTTCCATTTTGAACCCATTTTTAACGGACTTCAAAAAGGAGGATGGTTCTCACCCATTAACGATTTTACCCATTAACGAACTTCACTTTTTGAATACCAAAAGCGCCTAAGTACCAAATTTTATTCCAATTGAAATAAAACTGTGACCACTGGAGACTTAATAGACACATATACTTACATATTTACATATAAAATTTAAGGATAGTGGTTTTTAACATCGGTAGGATTGATGGACATTTGAAGAAATTTTTACGAAAGTCCAACATTGGTATGAAAATACTAGCTGCATGTCTTTAGGAGGAAATTCGATAAAAGAAACAGATACTTGTATTCCTAGACTCCCTGAAAACCCATGACAAAAATAAAGATTTACATGCATTCATAAAGGAGAAAAGTTTTATTTGAAATTTCACATTGGGATACAATAAAAAACCATCATATACATACTTCTACCCGGTGTTGTCGACGCTACTGAATTTAGACAAGTAAATTTGTCTGGAAACATTACTGAAAATAAAAATAGTGAAAGAATTAAAACAACATGAGTGTACACCTTAATATAATATACTAGATATGTACAGACCGATGTAGGACAGACTGACAAGCAAAACAACGAAACTTAAATGGCTTTGTTTTTGTCCTCATCATCATAATATTGTAAATTGTGACCTCCAACTATTTACAGGTATTGTACTTCATATTAAGAGATACACTTATAATTGGTATTGGGCCTATGCGTTATGGAATATTGACGAAATTGCTATACTCTGTTTGCCAACCATTGATAGTTTGTCATATTTTTTATTGAAAATAAAAATTATTTAAGCGTGGAAATAAATTATAAAAAACAAGGTATCAAATTTCAGTGCTTTCGATAATTAATATGCAGTATTCTTAATATATACGATCACATACATAGTAAAATAACTTAAACTGGTGGAGAGAGCGAGAGAGACTAATCAAATTTAAGAGAGTGAGAGAATGCCTTCAATTTGCGCAAGAACATACCACGTCTACTTGTGCTATGAGTCGGATTTAAATCTCTATATAAGAACTAGAATATGTGATATAAATGTACTTTTGAATTAATAGAATATCCATGAAGAGCACTTGAAATTAGACCGAAATGTTATGTTTAGTTTTTGAAAATAAATAACGGATCCGTAATGGCCTTAACGTAATTTTTTAAACCTGTGATTATTGGTTGCAGTTTGTATCCGGATGAGACACATTTAGGTCATGTGTGATATTCCGTCCTACAAGGAGCCACTATTCCTTGAACCATTTTGAGCTGTTCAAGAACAGTAGAAGGGATTTGAAGTCGAAGAAGGATTGACCCAAGTGACTCAGCCTTTATAGCAAGAGCTGGACAGTAATAGGGAAGGTGGATAATCGTTTCCTTTCAACATTATTGTAATTCCTGAAATAACCCTGGTGTACTGGCCAGTGCACCGTAATGGCTGCTACTGTGATGCTTACAGTGGGCCTTTTAAGGGTGATAATATCTTCGGAACTTGTACCAATTGTGTTTTTCAGTACATAAATAGGTTCCTTTCTCTGCTCACTAATGGAATTTCTTGGAATGGCTTCATTAAAGAGTAGCTTGGTCCGACAACCATAATAGGTTAATGCTGTCACTTGCCGATAACTCATTCGGAGAAATTCAGAGAGGATTCTGTCAGAGAGGATACCGATATCGTTGCACCATAGAGTGTTCAATCTTACCTATTCAGATATATCATTAATGACAATCACGGTAACCAGGACACGAAGTCCTGGTTCTCTGATTCCGTTGAGATATGAGTGTCCAGTATGCTTCTCTGGGATTATCCATTCGAATGTGGTGACCTACATTTACCAGTCTGACTTTCGATTATTGATGTAAGCGTTTATTTCAGGTTTTTGTACGTCTAATATTATCTCTTTACATCGATGAACCGAAAAAAGTGTTCGTTCGAGACCTTCCAGGCCCTGATCATATCGGCTGAATGTTCATTGACGAGAACTTCCCGCCTGGCTGATGTGATGAAGGTCGTTTGCTCCCTATTGTTACAAATGAGCAGATTGCTTCTCAGTATATTTTAAAAAAATAACTTACTTCGGTCGTTGATATCTGTACTTCCTCACATCGGATGATGTATGTTGGCGTCAGATCCATACGCTTCTGCCACTGATGTTCGCATGTATGTTGATGGTGAAGAGCCGTTGTAGGCCATGTAAGGACAGCAGCTAAGGAGTTTGCGATCCTCATTCTACTGCCACTCCTATGGTCTAGATTGCTGAAAGTTAATATGGTAAATGTATTACTTTACAAGAAAACATGTTCTGGACATTCCTACACCTTGTATATAGATGGGGCTGTAGTCATTTATATTTAGCCTACTAACTCGGCCTTCAATGAACCCAACTGGGACCAAAATTGCTTCTCCCATTTTTTACGCGGAGAAGTGGCACAGCCGAGGCTACTTTAGAATAGTACAGGTTATTGTGAACCACTATCATCTGTACGATAGACAAGTGACTCGACTACTATCGAACACCTTCTTTCTCAGATGAAAATGGCCGCCTTAAGCAGGAGAATAGCCCAGGCTCCTCTTGAGTATCGCGCTTTCCATCAACGCTAACTCACTTCATGATCTATCTCCATTTCTTCCTGTAACCTCAGATTCTCCTGCGCTGCCTAAGTATCTTTATCATGATCACTGTCTAGAGTCACTAACAGCCTTTCCAACTTCAGCCACCCTCCAGTCATGGGCGGTTAGAGTATGATTTCTTATTTAGATGAGCTCCAGGATCTCTTATAACACAAACTGCTGACAGGGCCAGTGACAGGATCCGGACCCAACTAGTAAAACATAACACGGATATAATAGATTTTGTTTTTTGCACTAATAAACAAAAGTGGAATTGAAAAGTGGCGGGTCATGTTTCCAGAACTATAAATGTTACATAATTTTTTAAATGATAAGACGGTGACCAAAACGAATATGGCTCGGAGATCTTACGAGAGCTTTTGTATGGTTCATGCAGGCGAATTACATATTATATAATTAACTGAAAGCGGAAGAATGAGGCTTGTGTCCAGCAAGTGGGTTTTTATTACTATACAAACAACGCCAACTCTTATTACTGAGTATTCTAATTATATAAAGGTAACTTAATGACAATCTAAGCCAATACATGAAGCAGTATTTGTAAATAACATTCGATTATCAAATACATTTCGGAGAAGAAAATCGTATGGAGTTCTAATTATCGGTGTGCCGTAGTCCATTGGCATGCCGTGGATAAATCTAGGAACAGAAAATGGAAAGATGCAGTCTTAGCCAAATGATAGCTTAGTACAATGCCGTAAGATCAAGCTGGTTTATTGGCAAAAACCGGAATAAGATAAACCTTCTGGTTGGTTACGGGTTAGTGCAGGCTCAAAATCATCTATCCCACATGAGGTTGGAGGGCAGTGCGATCTGTCCGGACGGTAATAGGGTGCATAAAAATGAGATATCTGGCCTTCAGCCTAACCAAAATATGGGATTCTTAGAAGACTTAAAACAACTAAACTGAAACTCTGACTTTTCATTCGCCAAGAGGACAGGTAGGTTCGACAACAAAACCTACACTTCGAGTGGGAAAAAAAATTTGCTTGTTAAATTTTTATTGCATATTGATATAGCTAATTACACATGTCATATAAGATTAATATCTAAAATTAATATTAATTTATTTAATTATATTCAAAGTTAAATTAATTGGTTTGAAATTTCTTATAATATCTTCTTATACATAAAATTATGTAGAAATAGCTATGTAGAACGAAAATTGTCTCTTTAACCTTCAAGAATCTTCTAAAAATTTAATTACCGGCAAAGTCTAGCTTACTCTAGATCAAACCAATATTAATTAATGGTATATGATATATGATACAAAATTAAACTGGTGTAATATATTAAAATTGTGGAACAAATTTGCAAGCTTGCAACACATCTAGAAACTTATTCGAATTTGACAAAATACCAATGCACATTTTAAGGAAACTGAAACAAAATTGGTAAAAAGTGAAAGTCGAGCTCTTCTCAGGGGTGCTATTCGGTCTCTTAGTTATTCCAAACACAGTCGTATATATATCAACGTACACATTAAATATATGTGACTACGGAAAATTTCCTTACACTTTATATGGCACTGTACCCCCGCCATGGAGCAAAATACGAACCAAAAGATACCAAGTCCTCCAATTGAATAAAGTCCAATTTTTGATAGAGCTATTTTTTGTTTCTTATTCATACAAACTCTTCCCATGATAACCCGCCAAAATCCCGGGATTGACACCGGTGGTTGGAAAGTTAACAATCGGACTGAACACCCAAAGGGCTCCAGGCTGGTACTCGGGGTGTCAGCCCTATCGTATGCGGAACTAACAGGAAGGGAGTTTTTCCACTTTGGTCTATTTCGTGCCTCCTTTTCTCTAACAGGGAAGGCGCCCAGCAAGAGTGGGTAGGCACCTAAATCAGAAGCACGGTACCCAGCAAAGCCAAAGACTTTTGGCAAAGTTAAAGGTGCCGTTGCTACGAAGGTTCTCGATGGGTGGAACTGGTGATGACCCCAACACCTGGGGCAGTTGCCAAAGTGACCTTTTCTGACCTGAAGGAGAAGATGGCTGTGGTGGCTGGTGCTCAGGAATCTGTAGTACCTGCTACTGATCCTTCTGTCACACGCAGAGGCGGACTCACTATCAGAGTCCGCACGTAAAGATGGATAGAGGTCCCAAATAGGAGTAGGAAGAATAAAAACATGCGTGCCTTAACCACAGAACAAAGGTAAGCTAATATGGTGATTTTCATTCAAATTAACTTACATCACAGCGGAGCATCCACAGCAATTTGGAGCAAAAGACTAGCTTCCGAAAATATTAGTATTGCTCTGGTGCAAGATAAATATATATATATATATATATATATATATATATATATATATATATATATATATATATATAAATGTATATATATATGTATATATATATATATATATATATATATATATATATATATATATATATATATATATGTATATAAAGTTATTTTCGCAACTAATAATCCCAGAGCTTGAAACATTACTTATCATTGATATTACTCTATGCTCCCCGAGACTGTTACATTTTCTGTCGGGCAAAATTTCAAATAAACCCTCCCTATCTGATCATAGACACATTGTTTTTAATATGCACACCAAACCGTGTACCGAAGCCTCGTATCGCAATCCTAGTCGTAGTGACTGGGATGCTTACAGGCAAGACCTCTCTGGGCTACTTGCCGTGAGTGCTAATAGGTTGTACACGAAGGAAAATGTGGAATCTGTGGTTCGCTTACTTCAGGATGGCATGATTTCGTCGTATGGAAACCACTGTCTCTCAAGTGTTACTACCGGTTCTAGGCATGTTCCGTGCTGGAATGGAAATTTGAAAAGACTGACATGTCTGGACTCGGACTGGCTATTCTTTAGAAGAAGCAGAGAGAGTATAGAAGGTCCGTGAAAATTCGAAAAAAGACTCCTGGAGAGAGCTTTAAGGTAGCATAACACGATGCTCGCTCTCTTAAGAGTGCCAAAGGTAATATCCAAGGATAATACCGCAAATTTGGGTTGCCTTAAACTAGCAGGTCAATCACAGCGTCTGAGATCATGGCGTATCTACTGTCCACGCATTTCCCTGGCCTTACCATGGGAGAACCTGGACTTCAGAGGCGTGATGGAGGAAGGTCAAACAGAGAGAATTGGGCCAAACCTCATCGTAAGCATGACAAAAGTAAGACAGGCTGTAGCAGGATTTGTGCCTTACAAATCTCTGGGTACTGACGGCACTGCTACAGCAGGGCTTAGATATAGTCGTTGGAAGGCTCAAGGAGATTTTTAAAACAATATCTTTGGGCGACATACTCAGAAAATGGGAAGTATGCCGCGCGGTACCTAAACCTGGACGTCCAAGCTACAGTGATGCAAACTTCTTCAGACCGATAAGCCTGATGTCATTCTTGCTCAAAACTCTTGAACGGCTAATATACAGGCATATTCGAGATACGTGTCTTGTAGACAGGCAGCTATCAGAGTGCCAGTTTGCTTACCAACTGGCCTTTCAGGATGCTGCACTGCATCGATTAGTTACTAAATTAGTAACTAATCATTAAATAAGTAGGATCGATAGAAGAGGTGCTCTCAGAAAAGGCTTGGTAAGGTGGATCTGCAACATTCTCGAAGTGAAGTGCACTAGCACAACTTTAGGGGGAAAATCAGTTAGAGGCTTTGTGGGTAGACGGTGTCCGCAGGGTGGAGTTCTTTTGCCATTACTGTGGTGCCATGTCGTGGATTGGTAACTAATCGGTCTCAAGGAATCAGGAATATTTTCTCAAGGCTACGATGATGACATATATACTTGTCAAAGGTAGGGACGAAAGCACTATCTATGATTTGATGCAACAAGCGCTCTGTTACGTGGGGCGTTGGTGCATTGACAAAGAGCTCACTGCCAAACCGGATAAAACTTGCTGTGTACTGTTTACAAGGAGACGAAGAGTTGTTCAACGGATGATCAGCATATCTGGCATTCAAATTACACACACCAGAACGGTTAAGCATCTGGCAGTCATCCTGGATGCAAAGTGGAACTGAGTTGATCATTTGAATTGGCAACTAACCAAGGCAAATAGTCTTCTGGATGTGCAGGAGAGTATTTGTACAGTCTTGCAGACTCCAACATCCCATAGTGTACTGGTTATTTACAGTGATCGTAAAGCCAATGCTCACATTTGGCTGCGTAGTATGGTAGATAAGCACCTCTCTGGTCGTAGCATGGAAAAAAATGGACCGCCTGCTCAGAGTTGTATGATCTAGTGTAACTGGAGCCATGTGTAAAACTCCTACTGCTGCGCTGAGTGCAACTCTAAGTATTACAACGATCGGAGGCCATGGCATCTGCCTACCGACTTAGGAGTTGCAGACAGTGGTACTGTAGGACAAACACAGGTCATGCGAATATAATGTACAGGTTGGTTGGAGACTGTGACTGCACTTGTGGAAATGGCACAGGATTCCACTGTTCCGATTTACCGTTTTGACCGCAAATTAAGGTTAATCGTTCCATCCCGTGAAGAATGGGATCGAGATGTACCTAATTTTTCACTCCCTTCCGGATCATATCTTTATAAGGATGGGTCAAGGGTCTGAGATTTATCAGGTGCGGGAGTTGATGGACCTAGAATTAAGAAATTAATTCCGCTTGGTCAATATGCGATGGTTATTCAATCAGAAATCTTCGCCATGTGGAGAGGAGCCAAATATGTAACACGAAAGGTTACAGTGGGGCACATACCAGCATCTTCTGAGATAATCAGGCCACAATTCGGGCCTTTGAGGCGTCAAGACTCCAATCGAGAATAGTCTATGAATGCTTCGAGGAAATGAACCACCTGGCACTGAATAACACAGTCAGACTGATCTATGTACCGGGTCACTCTGGTGTTAAAGGGAACGTAGCCGCGGACTCGTTGGCACGAGAGAAATCAAACGCCCCTTTCACATGAGCCAGCCATTTCCCCAGCAATATGCTCCGTAATTTACCAAATCAAAGAGTAGCTACGACTAGCTCATCTCGATTACTGGGATTATGCGCAAAGCATGCGACAGGCCAAGCTGTGCATTACTACAGTCATTCGACTGTGCTGGATTGAAACTCAATAGAATACAGTTGAGAATGGTGAAGGGGCTCTTGACAAGACAACTACCACCTTAATAACTTGCAGATCTCTGATGATCCCACTTGGAAGGCCATTGTGGAGGACGATGAAACCTCCATATATGTCATTTTTACCTGCAGAAACAAACCTACAGGGTGTCAGACATAGAATGTTTGGGTACGAAACGCTGGATCTATCAATAGTGAGAGCAATCTTGGCGAAGAAACTGTGGGCTTTCTGTGCGGCGTCTGTATCTGCTTAAAATAGCACCCGGAGATGTCTCGCCCTACGGGTTGTTCTCCGGAAGGCACAGAGGACTCCTAGGTCTAGATGCTAGGGACCCATTTGCGGTACATTTCTTTCTAATTGTTATTATTATTAACTCTTACCATTTTAAGCAAACATTTAAGGGTAAATAATACCTAATATCTCATTTTTGGTTACAGGAAGGTTGAATATGCATGAACGTAAGGACTGCGGAGTTCCTAGAAAATTCCAGACTTTGCACTAAAAACCACCCTCTTGATGAATGAATAACCCCAATGCGTTGACCCAAAGATGTAGAAGCCGCATTAGATTTGGTGAGTGCCGAATCCAAAGTTGTTTCCAGTCTTATGGGCCACTCTCTCCTGTTTCTTTGTTTGTTTAGGAAGGACTTGGATTGGCCCTCCCTGGGAAGAAATTATCATTTTTGTTGTCCTGGCTGACGCTTGGATTTATGTTTTCCATTATGTGAAAATTCGCAAATGATTTCATCCAAATATCTTGCAAGAGGGGCCATCTCTTTTGCAAGAGGTGGAGCCTCAGCTGAAGGGGCAGGAGTTGACGCGATAACTCTAACTTACTTGACAGTTACTAACTATTTACATTTCAGGCAGTTTCTCTACTTCGCTGAGTGTCCTCACAACTATCACAAATATGGCTCCCCAATGACTCCCGGCAAACCAATAGCATCGTACCAGTGTTGGCATGAAAGGGCGCAGCACCCTGCGTCTAATTGATTCTTTGGGCCTCGACTCCTTAGTCGGGCATGTTTGGCGTAATTTCTTCAGTAGAACAGATCATGAGTTCACGCCTTGAAGATGCCCCAATGCCTCACACATTGTCTTTGAAATAAGAATGGTGCCAACTAACAATCACTCTTTCTTTACTAAAAAATATCGAAGGGTATCACAAAGCGATCCCAGATTCCCGTCGAGTTTGCGTTTATCTTTAGGGAGGATTGGTCCCCACATTATTGCAGACGGTAGTGTGTTCAAGCGTTGGGATATTAAATTGTTCATAAAATTTTTCTTTTTCGTGCACAAAATGACGCATAGGAGTCTGGATTAATCTCCACTTAATCATTCTTGGAATACACGTGCGGGCAGAAATCGGGGACAATGCTGACTCTGACCTCTGCATCTATTGCGCACTGTCTTATAAGGACCGACATTGCTGGTGGCTAAATCCCGTCAACCTCTACCTCGACAGAACTAGCTCACAACAAATCTCGAGGAAACTGTGGACTCACCCTCAGCTCTCTTAAAACCTCCTAGCAGCGACCAACAGACAGTCAATTAAAGACCTGTAAACGAAGTAGGCAAGATATTATGCCCGACTAAAAGTTGTCGGATCCACGGCCATTACACATTAAAGCCAACGAGATGGTGACTAGAGTGCTCGTTTGAATTTCTACAGGTAAATATGAAGATTATTGTTATTCCAATACATTAAATTGTTATCAATCGGAGTTATGCAAAGAGATAAATAATTGAGGATGTATTCGTTTCATCTAACTAGTCTTAGATATGATATATCCTCAGGATTCATTGAAACAAATATTGTTATTGCAATTAGAAGAATATTGTTATTGCAATTGGAGGATGTCAGTAACTCGCGATTGTAGAAACTACCACCTTATCTAAGGCTCACTCTACACGTGTTCTTCGGGTGGTGCTAAACGAGTAACAACGCCGAGTCTTGGGTGGCGGTCAAGTAGCCCGAGCTCACGAGCCTAACCAGCTTGTTAGTTGAAGGAAATGACCTCAACAACCCAATCCTAAGGTGAGGACTGTGTTGAAAGGACGAATGGCTAGAAGGATTCCAGTTCTGTACACCAACCTCGATGGACCAGGCTAACATCGTTGCAATGCGCCTTCTTACATGGGAGGGGCGCAACCTGTAAGCGACTTTAATTCGACCAATACTCGTGGGAACCAAAATGGATTTACGTATAATAAGCAATAAAACAACTAAAAAATATTGACGCAACAAGTCCTTCCTGGACTCTTTAATAAACAAAGATCTAATTCACTCAATAGCTGTCGTCTGTATCGTAATATATACCCATTACATCTACCTCATAAACTTCTGAGAAACCTTCAGATAATTTCTCAAACCTGACATACGCGCATCCGTCTAAAACAAACCAACAACACCCACCGTGGCAGCGTGTGCCCTCGTTGTAGAAATGAAAGTGTCACAAGGATCGCCACCATATGACACAATCTTCTCCCAAAACAGTTTCGATTGTCTTCCATTAGATATCATGGAAGACACTAACAGTCAGCCTATACCAACCTATAGACCTCCGCTAATCATACTTTATGGGATAGAAGATTTAAATGAACTTACAAAACTTCTTGAATCCATCATTAGCCCCACTGACTTCAAATACAAAATAATAAACAAGAATAACCTCCGCCTCAAGGTAGACACGGCAGACAGCTACAAAGAGGTTATCAATATGATAAGACAGAAAGGATTAATTGGACACATTCACTCGAAAAGTAGCGAAACCCTACCGTATTGTCATAAGGAACCTTCACCATACCACCCCACACGTAATAATTACTTAAGAAATTGAAAAAACTGGCAACAAAGTGCAAGAAGATATAATTAACTCTCCTCGCTATGGCCCAGACAAAAAACCCACCTCAGTATTCTTTGTCAATCTAAAACTCAATAGTAACAATAAACTGGTCAAGAACATTAAGTATATTCACCACCAAGTAGTCAATATTAAAGATCCATATAAGAGAAAAAATATAGTACAATGCCAAAGATGTCAACAATATGGTAACTCAAAAAACAACTGCATAAGGCCATACAGGTGTGTCAAATGTGGTGAAGGACACAAAAGCTCTGACTGCCCCAAGATGGACAGAAATAGCCCGCAAATTGTGCTCTCTATTTCTGCGATAATCCTGCCAACTGCAAAGGTAGCCAGGTTTACAAAGAGATTCCTTCAAGAAAGCTGAACCGCAGAAAAAACATTACCCAAGAAGTGATGCCAAAGTCACGACCACAGAAGCACCAAAACAAATAGCAAGCGACCTACCTCGCTCAAACCTTCAATATCGCTCTCAACAGTCATATGCAAACGTAACTGTAGGCAAACACATAACCCAAAGCTGGGGAATATAAACGACACTCAACAAAGCTCACTGGAACAACTTCTAGTGAAACACAATGAAGAAATAGACTAACTCCTCCAACAAATCAGTACCCTGATGGGACTGTTGACAACAGTCATAAACAAGCTTGCTTAATTGGCGACCCTAAGAGTGGCGTCCTGGAACATCAATGGCTTAGCTCCCAATATCCTAGAGTTAGAATCTATCACATTGGCCAATAAACTGGATATAGTGTTAATATCAGAATCACATGCTACTGCGAGAAGTGACTTCCGCGTGAAAGGCTTAAACATCTATACCACTCCTCACTCCGACGAAGAGTTTACGCTGGATTAATATCTTGTAGACCAGATATTTTAAATAAAAACATATTTATTTAATTTTAATTCACAATTTGCTTTACAGTCGTACAAATTTTAAGTAACAACAATTAAAATATTAACAATAATAAATATTTTATTGAAACAAAATTATCCTTCGATCCGAACATATGTCAAAGAACGAGATAACACTGAATAATAATTAAGAAATGGGTTATTTAAACTACCCTTCTGTACAATCTTAGTGAACTTTGAACTACGTCACCTTTGACCGTCTAGGAGAGATAGTATAAAATTAACGTTATGAGAAATAGTTTTAATATACAAAAAATTAAAATAAACTTAAATATTCTAATCTATATGAACTTTGAATTTGATTTTTAAATATTAATTATATAATAAACATGTAACATTAAATATATTAAAAATAGAAAATTAATACAGAAAGTGTAACTCTGGCACATCTTTGGCCATCAGAGCTATTTTGAAACACTGAATCATAGAGCCCTTATCCACGCCACATCTCCAAGCAACGTCTATAAAAGTTGAAGACCGCTCCGGATCTATCACGCTCTCCTCAGTGTTGCCCACCTAGATACCGGATAACCGGAAGATACCGGAAATGTTTGCCGAATTCTTCCAAACATTGAGTTCGAGATTTGTGGCGGGTGGCGATTGGAATGGTAAGCACACTTATTGGGGTTCTCGCTGTAAAAGTACCAGAGGCCGAGAATTGAAGTGCAATGTTGATGAAAATCATCTAAAACCACTATCAACAGGTGAACCAACTTATTGGCCCAGCGATCCACACAAGTTGCCTGACCTCTTATACTTCTTTATCACGAAGGGTATAGCCTACCCACACACACATACTGATATCGAATCTAGCCTTGAAGAATCTTCAGACCACACTTCAGTTATTTTAACATTGGGCACAAGTCCACTCGTACGAGAAAAACCCGAATCCCTCACTAACCGGAAAACAGACTAGAATGGCTTTAGAAACTACCTTGATGAAAACATTAATCTGTCGACCTCCCTCAAGGACCAAGACGAGGTTGACGAGGCTTGCAAATACATAAAAAATATAATACAAATAGCAGTCTGAGCAAATACGCCTGCCCAAAATGAAACCAGTGCTCATTTCACTAATCCACCAGGTATAAACAAAAGATTCTGGATAATCACTTTTGAGAAGAATAAGGCATCAATCCCGTCGTTCTCTGGATAGAACAAGACTGAAAAGAGCGATAAAAAAACTCAAGGCTATCTTAAAAAAAGTCTGCCAATTATATGGTGAAGAAGAACCTTGAGTTGATGTTCCCATCTGCAATTCGAGTGCATTCTCTTTGGAAAGCAACAAAAACCTAACCAAACCACAACAACCATATCCTCCGATAAGATCACAGTGATATGGACACATATCGTTGTAATAGTCAGTATACATACGGACGTCATCCTTTAGTATTCTTGACTTGTTTAAAACACATTTATTTTTCTGTGTTATATAAATGCATGCGCACGCGTGGTTTTAATTTGTTTATTGTTACTAAGCTATTTTTCATAGTATAACTGCTTGCGCGCGCATTGTTTTTCGATTGTGTTTTGTTTGGAGTGTAGTTTACTTGTATGCACGACGGAGTTACAAAAAACACTCTCTTTATGTGAGGCAACTTAAAAACACTCTCTTTAGGACTCTCTTTAAGGGTGTCAAACTAAAAATACTTTTTTAGCGTAAAGTCGAAAAGATTTTATATTTAAGTGTTCTACATATTAGACACTTTTTATGGGTTTCTACCCGAGTAATCTTCAAGAATATTCTTCACTCAGTACCTGATTGAGTAATGGGTCACTGAGTGACGATTGTTCTTGACACCGCGAATGTAATTGGGTTTAGTTCACGAAAGACAGCGAAAACTGATAATTGAATTAATTAGGTATGTTAGATTTGTACTTGTATATATTAATGAAAGTTTTTGGGGTAATTATACTGTTTACCAAACGTTAGAATACGATGATTTAGTTTGAAATTGTAAATATATGTAAATTTTTTAATTTAAATATTGCAAATAAATTGCTTTTAGTATAACATTGTTTCTAAAATACACTTGAGATTGGTACGATTGTAAACAGAAAAGGAGAAAGGATAAAAAAGGGGGCTCCGAAGGGGCCATTGACGTAGTATGAATCTCTGGGGATAATTTCTTACAACTGCGGGATGTGAAAAACCTAATCCGATTTACACAATAAATTATTTAATGGGCCAAAAGCAGGATCTTTGAATACACTCTGTCTTCTTTAAAGATAGTAGAAATATTAATTATTTTCTTTTATTAACGTTAACTTATTATCTCTATTATATTTCCTTCACTTAATTAACATTAATATTTTTATATTATTGTTAATGTTATCAAATCTTACTTCATCTTAATTAATATTAATTTTTATATATTAAATATTAATATTATCTTATCTTAATCTTTATCTTACTTAATTTAATAAAATCCAAAAGTTTAATACCAATTTCTTTTATTTTGAAAAAATTTATATTTAATTAAATTTTTTCTATTCAACGCAAGTCTATTCAACGCAATCTTTAGAACCAATCATTTCCCGACCCCCTGGAAGATTTCCCAAGAGATGTGATTCACAAACCAGGAAAACCAGAACATGCACCATCATCATATCGGCCAATAAGCCTAACACCCGTACTCTCTAAACTATCGAAAAGAATATTCCTCATCAGACTAAAGACAGCATTGGATGACTGCGCTGTTATTCCATCACACCAGTTTGGCTTCCGTAAGTCTCATTCAACGGTCGAACAAGTCCATCGAGTATATCACACTATTAGACAGAGCTTTTAACGCAAAAAGTACTGTTCGGTCACCTTTCTCGATGTGCAACAGGCCTTCGATTGCGTGTGGTACAGGGGGCTGCTCGTAAAAATTAAAGAAAATCTCTCACATGCGATGAATCCGCTTGTTGCATCATATCTCTCTGATCGATCCTTCGAAATCAAACAAAGAGAAACGCGATCCAGTCTTCGTCATATAGAGGCTTGGGTACCTCAAGAATCGGTTCTTGGGCTGGTACTGTATAATGTATTTGTCAGTACCTGTAGACACTGACATCACCGTGGCAACGTATGCCGATGACATAGCCTACTTGTCCGTCGACGAAGATCCAGCTATTGCCAGCCGCAAACTCCAAGTGCAACTAGACGCCAACCACAAATGCAGCAAAGTCAAATCACATCACATTCACCCTGAGGAGAGAAAACTGTCCTCCTGTAACAATTGGTGATGGCATCTTACCACACTCAGGCTGTGTGAAATACCTAGGCTTCCATCTTGATAGGCGCCTAACATCATGTAAAACAAAAGAGAGACCAAGTCAACCACCAGTTTCGTATATTGTACTGGCTTATGGGAAGAAACTCTGTGTTGTCGATAGACAACAAACTTCTTATATACAACTCGATATTAAAACCAATTTGGACCTACGGAATCCAGCTATGGGGTGTTGCAAGTAAAAGTAACATACTCTGTCTGCAACGAGTATAAAATTGCAACCTGAGTGCAATAGTTAACGCTCCTGGTTCACAAGAAATGATGAAATTCATTAATATCTCAACGTGCCGACAGTTATATCTGAAATCGAGCGGTACACGAAACAACGCATAGAGCGGCTATATTTACACCAAAATCCACTCGTAGGAGCTTTATTGGACCCGTCAGCGGCGGTCAAGAGACTTAGAAAGGGCCTTATTTGATTGGTAGGGGCCGCCCCACCATAAAAGTCATATTATCCTACAACAAATTTGCTTATGGTATAACGACCGATTGAAAATGCTTACACAAAAACAAACAAAAAAATTAGAAGAAGAAATGTTTTTACCCACAAAAAACAAATACAAGGATGAATGGATATTTATATTAGAATCAATGAATAATTTAAGAGTGGAAATGACATAGCCTTAGAAACCCACTGGATGTGGATGGAATGTTTTTCAGTATTAATGATAATTAAACTTTTTTATGTTTTTATACAAAATTTATTGGCATTCTATAAAAAGTTTCAATCGAGATAGTTTTTTAGCAAAATTTTAGCCACAAAAAACATAGAAAATGCACATAAAAAGATAAAAGTAGGAATCATGGAAAGGAGCAATTATTTAGAGATCAATGTATAAGACCGTCATTATTTAATCATTGTAACTGGTCATCGTAGAAAACTTCATAAAAAAATCATTTTAACGGTTTTCACTATCATATGTATAAATTACGATTACTTTTATTTTTGTTGGACAACCACAATCATTCACTACATATATTATAAAAAACCAATATTACATTTTTATATGAATGTCCAAAGAGTCGATCTTATTAGAAGACACACACAATAATATCATGTCGTAATTTTTATTTTGTATGACAAAGACAGTGTATATTTATATTTATATTTATAAGTATATATATATATACATATATATATATATATATATATATATATATATATTTATATATACATATATATATATATATATATATATATATATATATATATATATATACTATATATATATATATATATATATATATATATATATATATATTTATATATATATATATATATATATATATATATATTTATATATATATATATATATTTATATATATATATATATATATATTTATATATATATATATATATATATATATATATATTTATATATATATATATATATATATATATATATATATATATATATATATATATATATTGTATTTTAAAATACACCCAACCTGCAAACCATGTATAGTGTATCTATCGCTGTCTATATATAGTGTACTATGATATGGTTTACTTTGTTCTGCAATAAAATCGGTGACGGTTTTGATACGTTCTCACCACAGACATTTGTCATTAGATCAGTCTTTGGTGGAGACGTTTGACTGTAGAGTAGTAGAGTATCATGGTACGCTGTGCATAGACAATGATAGATGCACTAATCATTGTTAGCAGATTGGGTGTCTTTTAAAATACAAGCTGTATATAACATGTAATTATAGGTCTCGTTGTCCATATATAATTTTAGATTTTTTTTAAAGTTCATTTAGAGATTGCAGTTATAAATGTATTACCTTTATATGTGTGTGCTGCGTACCATGTTGTGAATCAACACATTCCAAATATAAATTACATTTTGCAGTTAATATAACACAGCAGCCTTCTTCTTTTTGTATCGTTACCAACAAACAACAATATCAAAGGTTAACTTTGGTTAAACATACTGTAGAGTTTGTAACAGATACCATTGATATAATTTTAATTTATATGTGAAATAAACAAGTTTTGTGATTGTCAACCTTTTTTTCTTGATTTTATATACGACTGTGGAGGATCATAAAGTCGAGACAAGTTAATTCATTAATTAGTTATTTGCAATGAAAAAATGTTCGGGAAGCACGGCAGTATCTTTCTTAGTAAACCCTAATTTTACAGCGAGTTTGAAGTAACTGAGTTTACTTTAATATACTTGTATTTGAATTCAAACGTGTTCTATTCAAAAAAATAGCAAATGTAACCGGAATTTATATTTATTTTATAACAAAAATTCAACAACTAATTTACAATTGTTTAACAAAAATTTTAAAGTAGTTAGTAAGCGTTCAACTTTTAAAATAACGAAATAGGAATGAAACAAAATTTGAAACCATTGTGAAACGAAAAAAAAATTTTTTGAAATAATTTAACTAAATATTAAATTTTTTCAAAATAAAACAATAAAAAAAATTTTTTTGTGTTTGGTTTGATTTAATAATAATTAATAAAGATTAATATTAATGTAATATTAAATCATCCTATTAGTATTAATTGAGATAGAAAATATTAAGATATATATATATATATATATATATATATATATATATATATATATATATATATATATATATATATACTAGAGATGTGAGAGGTAGTTACGAGGTACCGAGGTGCCTCGATCTGGTTCCTTAAGCTTCTCTATTGTCCATTTGATGCAATGAATATAAAAGAGATGGGTGAGTAGGGCAATCATGCTAGTAGCACTTTTCTTATGTATCACAGATAATTCGGATTCGCAAATTTGTCCGATACGGTGCCTAAACTTGCCACGACGAGCTTTCTTGATAGAGGGCACATTATGAATGACTTTCGCCAATACCCAAACATGTAGATAACTCTTCTTCATCAAGATGTTTTACGATGTTTCTGTCCGTGACCTGCAAGTCTACATCGTAATTAGGGACGTGGCCACTCATACAATGTTTTGGCTTGCAGGTTAGGTACTAGGCCCTCCCACCACGACAAGGTGGACCCGCAGGGGTTCCATTAGTTTTTTTTTGTGACAGAGTGTGAGACTCCTGACCAGCCAAACTACCCACTTAAACAAACAATTAAAAAAACACAACAAGAACAAAAATATAACCGCGTTGCAGTAAAAGTGTAGAAGGCCTTCACTGCGACAGATAAACAAAACTGAAAAACTAAAAATCAATAAATAATTTAAAAACAAAAATATAACAACGTGTAATAGTGTGGGTGTAAAGATCCCTAACCATTAAGGTAAAAACGCTAAAACTTATAACAAATATATAAAATAAAATATGGTATTGTGAGTGTAAAGGGCCCACAATAGCATAGCTAAAATCAATAAATCTGTGTAAAAACACCAAAAATAAAAATAAAAATTGTAGGAGGCTGTCACATAAAAGGGCCGACTTTTTAAATTAGAGAAGCTACACCTAGAGACTCCATAGAGGTTAAGGTTCATTGTACATTGCAATAATCATCATCTTCATGGAGGTCGCATTTTAGAATAATGATCGTGTTACATTCTTTCGAAACCGTAGTCATTGTCAACAAATTTTGTCAAATGCCTCACGGCTTGCACTGTTCTGCAAATATGCACCTTGGCTGATCCTCACGGCAGAGACGATAAGAATGCGAGATTTGAATGTGGTCTTTTAACAAATGGGCCACACTCTCTTTGTAGATCAGATTTACTGGTTCCGGCATCTTACTCATGCTTGGCTTGACCTGTTTGAATTTTTTCGTGAAGTTATACCACTCACGCTGCTATTTTCATTAATTATTTTTATTAAAATGAAAAGCTATTGCATTCAAATGGCCAAACGGCTAGTGACCGTGACATGTCTCTCATAGAGTCTTCTCAAAAATCTTGATTTTCTGAAGAGAGCCGGTAAGTTGACATGATTGGGTTTGATCCATACCCCCGCGACGGAGAAGGCGTTCACCTCTCAACCTCAATCTGTACTATACATATAGAGTCGTAGAGGGACTAGCTCTAAGGGCTGCTGTAGCAAGTCAAATGCCTGCGTTGTGAATAAGATCTAAGATTTTGAGCATAGACGCCCAAGCGGAGGAGAATACAACAAAGCCATAATCTATCCTGGCCAGAACCACCGATGTATATAGCTGCAGTAGCATCACCCAATCCGCAAATCATGATGTACCCGCCAATACCCTAAGCGAATTCATTGTCTTGCGACAACTCCCTGCCAGAAACGCTCTGTCGAAAAATATTATTGTTAAGATTCAGTAACCTACACTTATCAAGGTAAGGCAAATTCTGGATCATGGCAATAATTATTGTATCGCGACCAGGTAATTTATCTGTTGACCTCTTTCGCACCTTCAGTAATTCTTGCATTGTGAAATCAATGTTATACTGGAGGAATTTATCCGTGAAAAAATCAAGATCAACATCGTGATGCATCTTGGTCCACAGAAAATCTGGGTCATAATTTTGGAATCTGCAGACGTGTTCGAAATACGTGATTACCCGGCAATCTAAATTGAGGAGGGAAGTCGCTGGTGATGAGGAAAATTTCCTCGATTAACCCTCGCAATACCTCTGAAGATGGTGTGGAGGTATTGATGGTCGAATCATATTGCTCCCAAGATAGTATTTTCTGATCGCGGAAAGTTCTTGCTGCTATTTATCTTTTTGTTGCAAAGGCTATCAAATTGTCCTGCGTGACGCAACTGTTAAGTTGGTTGACGACCTCTTTTTCTCTGCAACCGCTATTCTCATGAGATCATTCCACCAGAGCACTTTCCTCTTAGGTGGAATGCTAGAAGACTTGCTCATAGCGTGCGTGGCTGCATCAATGACTTTAGGGACACTTTTTACGCATCTTGTTTTACGCTTTCTCCATCGTGGGAACTGAAAACTTCCCTTGAAAGTGTCCCATTTAGCGTGACGATGACACCATCTCGGCAAAGTAGGGTGTGACCACATCGGTGAGTCAAGAGACGACCTCTTTTTCTCTGCAACCGCTACTCTCATGATATCATTCCACCAGGGAACTCTCCCCTTAGTTTCAGATCAATTGCAATTGCTGGCTCATCATTAGTCCTGGCATTTAAACGAGTTTTCTCACCGGTATTTAAAAGAAATGTGTTTGATTAAAGGACTGTGACCGTTAAAATCATCTAGCGACAAAAATGGCTGTAGAAACTGTAAGGTTAAACTTATCAGATCTTCGATATTCCAATAAAAGTCTGGCAAATAAATTCTGCATACTGTGCGTTCGAGCAATCGAAATATTCTTATATGAAGCTGCTCTGATAGGCCTTTCATTATAATACTGCAATCCATTGTTGGAATATCTGCCGGCGGACGGTTTAACCCTTCAGGGTATATATCTCCACCGGTCTAAGATGTGAATCCTGTACATATAGTCACACAGGTGTATAATCTTCCATAAGCATGTTAAGCTACAATATGTTTGTTAAATACCATTGAAATTTTACTGAAATATATTTGCTATGGTCTAGGTCGGGTTGCCTCTGGAAGTTAAGGAAGTTAAGGAAGATCACTTCGTGAGTTTCCCCTTCGGCGAGTCTCTTCTAGTTATTCTCGTCATCTCTTTGTCGGAAAAAGAGGCGGAATCTGACTCAAACTCCTACGTCACCTTATACGTGACGACCACCCTTTGCATGGCCTCAGTTTGCGTACCCACCCACGATAGCCTCACGTTCCAGGAGGCTACTCGTGTGCGCTGAACTGCCCCCGGCGATGTTGAAGTCAGAGGCCTGGACCTCTCCAGCTTCGGTAAGCTCGGCTCCACCTACAGAGTTCGCTTCCGTCATAATTTGGATGGAGATGGACTTATTGGTTGCCATCTCAGGTGGACTTATTGAATTCAGCTGTATCATAAACTGAAGGGGTGGGAGTAGCTGTAACACAAGTATGAGAGACGGTAGACTGAGTGCGAGGACCGGAGCTCATCACTCTCCTGCACGCCTCAGGATAAGTGAGCTTATCCATAACTCTCACTCTCTGGATAGCCATTTCTTCTTTATCTTCCTTTGTGGAATGGCTCCACGCAGACACATCTCTGAGGCATTTCATATTTACCTGCCGTGAGACCGTATCTTTGACCACGATAGCAATACAATGATGCTGGAATGTACGGACGCACGGAGTTCTATTTGTGAATGCCAGCATCTACAGTTGCTGCTAGATTAATCCTGTTGGAGGAAAGGTGAGTCTTTCATCTCACCATAACAGAACAAGAATACAGAGGTTTTCCACGAAATAAGTATTAATATGGGACATACATAAACATAATGATCTTGATGAACGTATCAGCTAAAAAAATTTGAAATTTTTTCATTTAGAATAAATCATGCTATCGAATCCAAGGAAATAAATATGTCATATGATGTACTCAAAGTAGTGTGTAGATGGCTCGCTGGCAACATGAAAGTGAAATGTACGAAGAAAAAAACGCCTGCAAATAAATGATTTGATAAAGAATGCAAAGAATTGAAAAGAAAGGTCAATGCAGATTTGAGAAAATATCGGATAAGCGACAGTGAGACTGATTTGGTAAGATTCAAAAGAGCAAATTCTGAGTATTTAAGAATAATTAAAAGCAAAAAAACGTAGGATACCAATGCATTTGTAAGCAAACTAGAAATAATTATTGAGGAAAAAAAATGAAACAGAACGATAGAAAATATCTAAAGAACAGAACTAAGGAATTAAAATAGTAAATCAAATCATCAAAACAGCAGCCCAATAAATGGAGAAGAATGGCTGATGCACTACACGAAACTATACACTAAAACCAATATAGAAAAAAAAAAAATGAATGTCAGAAATGAAAACCTAGTAAACGACGACATTCTAGAGAGTGAAATAATTCTACAGACTGAGCTTTAACAACTAACATGTGTCATAAAAAATTTAAAAACAGAAAATCCACTGGAATAGATGGAATCCCTAATGAAATCATAAAATATGCTGCCGAGAAAAATAATTATTTCATTGAAACATTGACAGAGTTATTTAACTTAATCAAAAAAATCAAAATCCTAGCAAAAGAGTGGAAAGTTGGAATGATTAGCAACATATATAAACATAAAGGAGAAACTAACAATCCAAATAACGACAGAGGAATCATGTTATTACCGACAATCAGTAACATATTGAAAATTATAGTCGATAGACTACAAGAATGAGCCCAGAACAAAGTAATGAGTGGCAGGATTTAGAGTTAGCTAAGAAACTTTGGATAATTTATTTGTACTCAACGAAATAATCTAGAGCACGGTAGTGCGTTAGGCAAGTAACTTTTTTTTTTTTTGTTTCAAATATTTTAAATTAAAACTTGCCGATAAAATTTTAAATACACTCTAAGAGAAAACTTCCGAAATAAGTTTCACCCAAATTTTTTCTTACATTCAATCAATTTACCCCGCATTAATTTTCTAAGGAATAATTTATATAATAAATGTATATTCATTTCACTCACTTTTGGTATATACTCGTAGCTCGGTCCATTATCGCAAATTATCACTTTTTAAGATGCAACTCGGCCCTTTTTCTCATTTATGTTTTTGATCGGATAGAACATACGCTAAATAAAAAAGAAGGAAATATACATGTTTTGTGGATCTAGAAAAGGGTTTCAACTTAATAGGCAAAGAAAATCTGTAGGACTAAAAAGTTGAAAATGTCAAAAAATATGCTCGAGTTATTAACATCAATTAATTCGGATTATGTATTTTGTTTTGATGCAAGCCATGTAACAAAAAATGGCAATACCAACATAGGCCTAACACAGGGATGTCTTCATCAATACTATTCATTTTATTCTTAACGACTTAACACAAAAATTGAATGCGATAGATACACACGCACCATCAATTGGACAAAACGAGTTTAAAGTACTTCTATACGCTGAGGACGTAGTGCTGATATCACAATCTATAGTTGGGCACAAATAGGTTTGAATGGCTTACAAACATATTGTGATGAAATGACTTTAAAGGTTAATCAAGACAAGACAAAAATACTAATATTCAGAAATGGATTTAAAGGTAGCAAAAACGAAAAATGTTACTATAATAATAACAGCATTTAAGTAGTCAACAATTTCAATTAGCTTGGAATTGAATTCAATTGGATTGGGAAATGGACCTTACACTTAAAGAATACAATAAACAAAAAGAAGAATTCTGAATATAGTGAAATTCATGTATACGAACCAACGGATACCAGCACCAACAATTATCAGAATATTTGAAGTGCTTATCAAGCCAATTTTACTATACGGATTCCAAATATGGGGGTCAACGCTGACGTTAATGAGGTGGAAAAACTCAGAATAGGATTTTTTTAAAGTCATAGGAGTGGGTAAGCAACGGTAGCAGTGGTCTCATTGCCTTTGGACAAAGAAATAATTAAAAACTCCATCAGATATCATTTAAAAATCGACAATAAAGCAAAGCCAATACAACGTGACGAACGTGCGATAATAGTAAGGAAAATGGTAACTTTAAAATACACGATAAATTGATGTAAATGGGAGCAAATGACTGGATATTTGATGAAAATGTAACTGTGGCAAAAGGGTAAAATGAGTAACTGACATATTAGAAGAGGAAAATAAAAAAACATGGGAAGATGTAAACGAAAACGCCAGCCTGAACGGTACTAAAATTAAAACGTTTAAAATGTGTATATTAGGAAATATATATACGAATTCAAGAACTTCCCCATAAAGATGATGCTGAGAATGTTTCAGTCTCTAGTAGTACCAGTGATGACTTATGGGAGTGAGATGTGGAGGAGCTGCTGTTCGAAAGAAGGCCTGAAAACTTTAAATGTATTAGCGTTTTATTTCTTTAAGGAAATACTGGGTGGCCTCAAATCTACTACTAATTCTGCAATTGCTGTTGAGCTGGGTAGTCAGCCGATGAGCTTTCACATCCTCAAAAAACCTCTCAATTATTACCAAATAACTTCAGCTTCAGATAAAGATCTGCAAAAAGCATGTTTGAAAAATGGATTTGCCAATCAGCTTGTGGGTACCATAAAGCTATATGAGATCAAAGTTATATGAATAGAAAACGCATAATCGATTAGCTCGCTGCCATGAAGAAAATCTTGCAGGACCTCTTACAAGCTCTTACTGGAATAGGGCAAAAGACTAGTTTAACCTTCGTCCGAAGATTTTACTATTTTGGTAACGGAGCCAAATAATTTCACATATGTAGGGATGTAAAACGAATATTGACAAAAACGAGATTATGTATACCTTGGATGGGAGTAGAAAAAAAAAATAAACGGTGAACGAATGTGTGTTTTATGTGACAGAATTGAAACTATTGAACATCCTGTGAGAATGCCAAGGTATAAACTTTGAGGAAAGGCTTAACGTAAAGGAGCTTGGTTTGAAGACGGCACTTGATATGCTTAGTTCCGATAAGAAAGGTGAGCTGTCTCTGGTTCGATATTCGGTTATTTTAACAAAATCCTGATAAAAAGGAGCGAAAGACTACACTACGTTTTGCCCTTACTTTCTGCTCGAATTTAAACCCTAGCTACATATACTTTTACTGCTATAATTTTTACTGTTACATGTTATATTCTTTTTATTTTTGTTTTGTTGTATAAGCTATTTATTTTATTTTATATTGAATTTACTTATTTTTATTTAACGTATTGCATTTTTTTAATTAAATATACAATTATTATTGTAGTAATATACCTTAAAAATTAAAAAATTCTACTATAATTGATTTTCAGATTCTCCAGTGATGAATGTAAATTTCCACAGGTAGCTATATGTAATAGATGGGTACTTTAGACGAATGAAAATATCTTAATTTATTGACAATATATATATATATATATATCTATATATATATATATATATATATATATATATATATATATATATATATATATATATATGGAAATATCTTAATTTATTGACAATATATATATATATATATATATATATATAATGATGCGATATTTGACAATTTACCTTTTTTTCCCTCAAGTTCAATTCAAACTCAGGACTCAAGTTTTTGTTATTTTAGAGCGATGTTTTCAATTTAAACCATGAAATGAAAGAGAGACTTTTGCTGGATCCTTTCCTTGATGAGATCTGGTATTTTATAATGTAAAGGTGGCAGTATCATCGGTTGTAATTTTTTTGGGTCTAAATTCCGCCTAAAATATTGGGCTCGTTTCTGCTTAACACATTTGAAATTTATCTTGTGAAACTTAAACAAATAAGTTTTATCAGATTAAGATAAGTATTTTACGTTTGTATATTTATTTATTTCGATTCATAATATTAATTATTATTTAATTTTTTTTCTGGGCTACTACGTAAATCCAATCCATAAGTAAACGTTGGAGTTAAAATAATATTTTAAATTTATTCATTAGGTGAGTGCTTTTTGCATCCCTGGTTCTGCCCAGGATGGATTATGGGTGTGAAAATCCTAGATCCTATTCACGACGCAGCCATTAGATTTGCTACAGGAGCCTTTCGAACGAGCCCCTCTATGAGTCTATGTGTAGAGTTGGGATTCCCCCCATTGAGGTTGGGCGTAAGCGCCCGCTCCGCAATTATGCCGCGGGGGTATGGGCTAAGCCCAATCATGTCAACTTCCCGAGAAATCAGAAAATTAAGATTTCTGAAGAGACTCTATGAGAGACGTGCCACGGTCACAAGACCTTTGGCCTTTCGAACACAGGAGCTTTTAGAGAGTTTTAATTTCGAATTCGCTCAGGTACTTCCCTATAGTTTTCATGAAGTACCTACTTGGTTGATCCCAAAGGTAAGGTGCCGCTTTGACCTGGCTGGTCTCCGCAAAGAAGGGACCAGATCCCAGTTCCATCAGAACTGCTTCCAACAAATTATTAGCGAATACAATGACTCTCGGCGCGTGTATGCGGATGGTTCTAAAACCATTTCTGTCGTGGAGAGCGCTATTGCCATTGGCAAAACCTCACACACTTGGTCGCTCTCCCACAGGCATTCGTGTACACTGCTGAATTATATGTAATTGTGCAAGCCCTGCGATATTGTGAAGAATTTTTGAACCTTCACAATACATTCCTCATTTGTTCCGACTCGTTGAGCGCGCTGCAAGCACTAATGTACACCCTTTCAAGATACCCTCTGGTTCAAAACATCCAAGCGATACTACACGTGCTCCAGCACATGTCTATCGTTTTTGTATGAACGCCTGGGAACGTGGGTATACATGAGAATGAGGTGGCTGATGAAGCTGCGCGGGTCGCGGCAGATTCAGACCACCTGGATCTAATTCCAATACGCCCAAAGGACATGAAAGTGTATATACGCTTCAGAATTAATGAAAAATGGCAGCGTGAGTGGAACAACCTCACGGAAAAGCTCAAACAGGTCAAGCAACAATAAGATGCCGGCACCTGTAAATCTGAGCCGTAGAGAGAGTGTTGTTCCCTTACACGTTTCCCTTCTCTGCGGTGAGGGTCGGTTTTAGTGGGTAGTCACTCTGTACGCCAATGCATTTCCCACCTTCCTGCCGTAAAAAAAATGTGTTTATTTATTTTTATATTGATTGAATGATATAGTGTCTCCCTTGTGTTATGGAAATGAATATGAAAAATTTTTACATGATTTCGCTTGTTACACAAATACAGGCGTATTGCCTATAGCAGGCTACAAGAGTCTGAATAACCAACACATTACATTACGTCTTACAGCCAAGAGTTATAAAGTGGGTATCGTTTATAGTTATATCGAAATAAATAAATGCATTACAGAACAATAAACTTTTTATTTAATATAAAATAAAAATTTATTATATAAAACAATTGTGGTGCATTATTTCCAATAACCCCACAAAGTCAAAGGTTGCGGAGATGTACAATGGATAAATAATATTATATATTATACATTATACTAAAATAGTTTTTGTCCTATCATAGTTAGAACTATAATATATAAAAAATCAGCTTCTCTTAACATTCCTTGAAATTCGATATTATTCAATGCCTCACTATTCAAGGACACTTGGATCGAAAGTCTGTTGGGAACATAGTTTAAGTAAAATTTATTATATGCTTAGATCACAATTGAACCTATTTAATGTACTTGATAAGCGGCTTTAATTAGGCTTTCATCTCCGAACGTTGTAAAAATGTTGTAAAAATTTAGACTTACCATTATACTTGAAAGTAAATTTGATGATTTATTTAGTCTAAATTTGTCTAGAATTTCTTAAGTTGTGAAGGTTAACCCGTTTAAATAAATATATTCTTTAAATTGACTAAGAAAAATATATTTTTTGATGAAAATTTATTAATTAATGTACAATATTGAAATAACATGCACGAAATGACCTTAAAATCTTAAATTAAAAATAATTATGTATTGTTGATTTAAAAAATTTATGTTGGATCATTCATATGTTAAAACGAAATGTTTGTAAACTAGACAAGGATCTTCACAACAATAGAAATATAGTTAGTTTAGGTTTAGGTTTTCATTTAATTTCTAAATCTTCGAAATTTTAGTTTAGACTAAGGAGAAGCTAAATTAGTTTTTAATATATAACAAATGGAAGTAGTTTATAATAGTCTTTTATTGATTGCCCTTTAAGTTTTTATACGAAAGCAAATTTTTCCTTGACCTTCGAATTATTAAATTATTTCTCTAAAATTTAAACCATTACAACAGTATAAGTATTTTATCAGAACTTTGAAATACCCATTTATAAATTTCACCTTTTTAAAATAGATATTATATACAGCCTTAAATCACACATATACACTAATGACCAAAAATGTATATTTGGCATTAAAGATTTTCATATAAATTCAGCGATAACTCACCTTTGTATATCTAAATCTTCAATATTTACACTAAGTTACCGTCTGTATGAAGAGGTACATTATTTATGCTTTCAAAGAAACTAAATTTTATTGACGTCACTCTCAAACGCTCTGACGATTTCAATGAAATTTTCAACACAAAGCAGTCCAGACTGTTACAATTGGGTATTTTGTAGTTTTTCTTTTTAATGCGTTACATAAAAAAACAATTAATCTTTCCAGATTTGATCTACGTCCCCACCAAATACGTTATTTCTATTTCGCGAGTAAATTCAAATTCCATCAGATGATTTCGATGGTCTAATATTATTGTATTGCATGAGATTCTCTGTTACACTATGCGCTCTGTGATTGATTATATCTTAAAAAATAAGCGTTAAATCGAAAAACTTGATGAAACTTTTTGTTTTTTTTGCAGCTCTACACCGTGGTTAGTTTTCTTTAATAAATTTCAGAACGTCCTGTATATATAGTATTGTCTACATAGCCAGCCATATCCACGCCTGCATAGTGTAAGAGTTTAGACAGTAGGAGATGCCCAAATTGATTAACTCACAGAACACTTAATGCAATTGATAGCCAATAAGGAGGACAATAGTTTATGGAAACTACTAAAAAGAATGAAAAATAAAACAAACTATACAAGAGGAAATATTAAAGCAGAGGAATGGATAGAGCATTATGAAAAAATATATTCAAAGAAACCGGATGAGATTGTAATTGTTGAAAATAAGGAGAGAAAATACAATTATGACTAAACAAATAATTACGACATTTTGGACAATAAAATAGAAGAATCTGAAGTAGAATACGCGATCCATAAAATGAAGAATAATAAAACCCAAAGATTCGATGGTTTCGACAAGCAGAATTTATGAAAAATTCAATTGAACATGACAATCTTAGTACAGTTAAACTATTAACCAACTTGTTTAACATAATAATTGAGACTAAAACCATTCCAGATGCATGGAAAGTTGGAATCATATGCAATGTGTATAAAAACAAAGTGCTGAAATCAAATCCTAATAACTATCGCGGGATTACTGTGCTGCCAGTATTTAGTAAAATATTTTTGAAAATTATAGGCGACAGATTGCAAGTGTGGGCGGAAAAAAATAGCCTTATAAATGAACATCAAACGGGATTTGGATTAGGTTATGGTACATTGGATAACATAATGGTGCTCAAAGAATTAATTTATACCACACTAGCCAAGAAAAGACGAAAATTGTATACATGCTTTGTTGAAAAGCGTTCGATTCTATCGATAGAGATTTGTTATGGATAAAATTGGAGAGATATGGTATATCGAATAACATGCTGAATATAATTAAAGCTTTTTATGATGACTACAAGTTTTGCATTAAAATGGACACAAACAAGGTGTCAGAAAGAAGAACTACCAGTAGAGGATTGAGGCAAGGGTGCCAACTGTCAGCAATTCTTTTTTCGATCTACATAAATGATTTCCCTGAACAAATTAAATAACTGAACGCACTCCCCATCGGTGAACAAAAAATATATTGGTATTTTTTTGTATGCGGATGACATGGTGTTCATTTCCCAAACAGGGATCGGATTACCAATTCAATTACAACAATATTGCAAGAATAATAAGTTGATAGTTAATAAAGATAAAACTAAAATCATAATATTTAGAAATGGATTTAAACTGGGTTTGCGGGACGTGTGGAAATACGATGAAACTAAGATAGAAAATGTTAATAGCTTTAACTATCTAGGGGTCTGTTTTAACTGGAATGGGAAGTGGGATAAACATTTTGAGAGTGTTAAGAAGAAAAGCTGACAGGGGCGCTCGAGTCATACTAAAATTTATGTATTCAAATCAATGAAAAACGCGGACAACATTTTGCGAATGTTTAATGTGCTAATTGAGTCAATCCTACTTTACTGCTGTCAAGTATGGGTTGTTGATGGAAATTTTGACGAAATTGGTAAAGCAAAGCACAAATTTTGTAAGCAGGTGCTTGGAGTCAATTATGGTACAGCAAATTAAAGGGCACTATTGGCACAAGGGCAAATGCCAATTGAATGTAATATATATATATATAAATATCGGCAAGCATTATATAAAGTTAGTGAATAACAATAACAAAGTGTTACAGTGGAATGTACTCAAGGAAAAAACACAGAAAGTGATTTAAGTTGCGGAAATAAAGTAAAGCATGTATTACGAGACTTAAATGTTAATGACGAGATATGGCCGGTAGATTCATGCAAAAGTTTGTGTATTTTGAAAGAAAAAATAAGAGAGTGGATTTTTTTTAAATGATGCAGGATATAGAAGAAAAAACATCTTTGAATTTCTACACACTAAAGAATTTGAATGGAGAAGAGAAATGGCTACATTTAGATTAGGAAGTTGCAGGTATATAAACAAAAGAGACTTGTGTGGCAACAGAATATGTATGATCTGCGAGCAACAAGTCGAAATAGAAGTGCACTTAATTTCAGAATGTGTAGGGCTAGAAGAGTGTAGGCCAAGGTACCTAAAAAAAGATATAGAATGGGAAAAGTTAGACTTTTGGGAAAAAGCAGATTATTTAGCAATGGCAAAGTTTTTAAAAAAAGTAATACAGAAGAGGAGGAGCAAAATATAGACATAATTGGTATAGTGAATTTATATTTATTTTATTACAGCATTAGAATTAATTTAATTAAGTTTTGAAGAAATTTAAAAAAAAATAAGAAAAAAAAGAAAGCTGTACGTAAAATTGTATTATTGAAAAACCAAAAATGGGTAAATCAAATAAATTATTATTATGTTGGCAATAGCCTGGAGCTTGCATATCAGGTCCTCCCAAAGTTTCATATTTTCGGGGTGAGATGGCTCATATATGGCTGGATGTTTCTTCCTCCTAGCCACACAATCTGCACAAAATGGAACCGTTATAGAGTCCCATTTTGTGCGGGGGATAATGGCCGGTAAAGAATCCGGTAACCCTCCCCAGTTGCATCCTGTTCAGCCTCAGTGCATCGAGAGATAGTCTCTTTGTTGCACTCAAGGATTGTCTGGAGGAAATTCTGAAACTGGCAAAAGGGAAAGTCTGTGTGCTAGTTATTCCTAGATATGTTACCGGGTTTCTATGAGTAAAACTTGGCTATCTGAGCTAATAAAAACTTATTGCCTTGGTATCACGCTCCTTCATTCATATTTGTCATTGGAAGTATATCATAACTCTCGTATATCTTCCTCTCAGTATATCGTCCGATTGCAAAACGGGATCTAATGTCATATATTTTTTATAGCCTTAATCAGTTTAAAACACACGCGTATATACAATTTTTGTTCTCTAAAAATATATAAATTAATTTTATTTTGTTTTACTTACACACAAAAAATAAAATATATACAAAAAACACTGTATAGGACAACATCGAAATTTTGAAATATATACAAAAACATATTCATTCATTTTTTGAATATGTTTTTCAACTCAACTGAATCAACTTTCAACTCAACCTTCAAAACTATTTGACGATCATATTGGCTAAGATTGCATTTTTAGAGAAACATAGTCTTTATTCGGCTAATTTCTAAAATCAACTAAGTTTAAAAAAGTAATAGTTTTCTGTCCTTAAAAGTAGATCTTTAAAACAATACCCTACGCGTATCCCTGTTAAAAATGAAGAAAAAAAATTTTTTTCTTTGTTCCTTGCATGCATTGTAAAAATGCAATTTTTTCACAGTGAAATTTGATCCCATTTTTTAAAAGCAAAATTGTTTAAATACTCTCAAAAAATAGTTGTTTTCATACGGAAACATTTCTTTTTGGGATTATGGGTTTATCCTTATAATGTTGAATCTGAAAGCCCTCCGTTTTAAAAACGTATTTTGGTGGACGTTTAATGGGAAGAAAATGGTCAAATTTGTGACTTTTTATACTTGAAAACGTATCCATCAAAAACATGAATGGAAAAAAGGGCTGAGTTTTCGGGGAGATACTTCATATAATAGTAGATAATATACTTCATATATTTACGAAATAAATTTTTTCAACCAAATTTTTTCTTTCATTTTACTTTGCACTTACATTCTTACATTTTACTTTATGCTATTTACTATGTAAATAGCTCAACTCTTTAATGGGATATCATCACTTTTTAAGGAGCAACTCTTGTATGAAGTATCTCCCCGAAAACTCGGGTCTTTTTATAATATACAACGCCAAAAGCTTTGCACAAAATGCTATATTTGGAAAAATGTACCCTTAATTACTGTGTTTCGCTAATCATCATGGGGTTATTATGGAAAAAATAAATTACCTTTTTGCGGCGGCCACCATATTGGATTTAAAACTACGTCACTTTATTAACTGTGTTTTTCTCATCAAGCCGTTTCATTTGATACCCATATCATAGGGGTTGATGTGAAAAATAATAAATCGCCATTTCCCAGCGGCCGCCATATTAGATTTAGAATGACGCCACTTTACTTACTGTGTTTCAGTCATCAAGACCTTTCATTTAATACCCATATCATAGGGGTTAATGTGGATATGAGAAATCGCCATTTTGCGGGGGCCGACCGTCAACATCTCTGTAAATATTAGAGAAATAAAAAAAATGACAAGAAACTTAATTATAGTAATTTTACAGTGGAATTGCAATGGTCTTAAACAACGCTACTGTGAGCTAAATATGCTTCTGACAGAACATACACCTATGTGCGTATGTATACAAGAAACCCATCTTAGACCTGCGGAGACATATACCCTGAAGGGTTATACCATCCGCCGGCTAGATGTTCTGCCAGATGTTCAAGCAAGGAGAGGTGTCGCAATATTATTAAGGCGGGGCCTATCTTACCAGGCCCTTCGCCTTGACACCCCCCTACAAGCTATTGCTGTAAGAATATACGGAACGCTCGAACTCACAGTATGCACCATATATCTGCCGGACTTCGATTGGAGTATCGAAGATCTGGCCCGTTTAACCTTGCAATTTCTACAACCATTTCTGATGCTAGGTGATGTTAACGCTCACAGTCAATTGTGGGGCTGTGAGCATAGAGACGCACGTGGGAGACTCATCGAAAGTTTTTTGGATGAGTCAAACACGTTTTATTTAAATACCGGTGAGAAAACACGATTGAACGCCAGAACTGGTGAGATGTCAGCAATTGATCTGACACTATGCTCACCGGCTCTGGCTCATCGACTGGAATGGATGGTACTCCCTGATCCTTGTGGGAGTGACCATCTACCCATCAAAATTTCTCATAACTCGCCGATGTGTCCACATCCTACTTCGCCGAGATGGCGTCTTCCTCGAGCCAAGTGGGACACTTTCATGGAAAGTTTTCAAGATCCCACGTTGGTGGGAGACGTAGAAGAGGATGTGTGCAAAATAAGCCCCAAAGTCATTGAAGCAGCTACACACGCTATAAGTAAGTCTTCCGGCATTCCACCTAAGAGAAAAGTTCCCTGGTGGAATGATGTCGTTAGAGAAGCGGTTGCAGACAAAAAGAGGGCGTTTAACAAATTGAAAAAACGCCCCACACAGGAAAATTCTATAGCCTTTAAAAGAATAAGATCTATTGCAATCAGAATAATACGAGATCAGAAAAGGCTATCTTATGAGAAATATGTTTCGGCCATCGGAGAAATTTTCCTCATCACCGACGCCTACTCTCCTCGATTTGAATGGCCGGGTCATATCGCAGCGTGCCGAAATCGCTTTGTGTTTAGCGGAGCATTTCGAGCACGTCTACAGCTCCCAAAATTATGACCCGGATTTCCTGCGGATCAAGATGCATCGCGAACAACATGATGATCTTGATTTTTTGTCAGATGAATCCCTCCAGTATAACAACGATTTGACAATGCAAGAACTACTGGAGGCGTTAAACTTTAACGGTTAAAGGGTTCTACTGATCACCTGGTCCCGATACAATACATTATGCCATGATCCAGAAACTGCCTTATCCTGGTAAGTGCAGGTTACTGGATCTCTACAACAATATTCTTCGGCATAGCGTTTACCCTCAGCAATGGCGGGTAGCCATTACTATCCCGCTGCTTTAAGAGGGTAAAAATCCATCGCAACCTTTAAGTTACCGTCAAATATCTTTTCAGCAAGATATTGGAAAAAATGGTGAACATACGTCTCGTCTGGTGGCTGGAAACTAATCATCTGAGAAGTAGATATCAAACAGGTTTTCGCCAATACCATTCGACGACGGATCAACTTGTTCGCCTTGCGAATGCCATTCACGACAACTTTCTCTGGGGCTATCACTTTGTGGAAGTTTTCTTTGACCTGGAAAAAGCACATGATATGACTTGGAAGTATGGCATTCTCAGGAAGCTGCATGACTGGGGTCTAAGAGGATCTCTGCCTCAGTTCATTCAAAGTTTTATGTGTGGCCGCAAATTTCATGTCCGGGTGGGTGGCACTGACTTTGGGATCCATTCCCAGGAGAATGGTGTTCCCCAGGGCTCGACGCTTAATATCTCCCTTTTTGCTTTAGCGGTCAGTCACATCGCAGCTTTAGCCCCGATTCGTCAATGTCTGTATGTTGATGACCTTGCAATTTTCTATGGAGCTCGATGAATGAATACAATTGAAACGAGACTCCAGCAAGGCATCAACGAAGTGGTGCATTCTGCAGAAAGTGTTGGTTTTCGGTTGTTCACAGTTAAAACTAAAGTGGTAAATTTCTGCAGAAAACACAAGGCACATGCTGATCCGATCCTTTCCTAAAAGGATCACGCCTTGGATGTGCCGACTCTATTAGGTTTCTGGGACATGTCATTGACAAGAAATTAACGTGGCGTCCACACCTCCAATCCCTGGCAGCGAGTTTTTGCAAGGCAGTGAAGTTGCTTAAGGGATTTGCTGGTACATCGTGGGGTGCGGACCGGGGATTCTACTGCGGTTTTATTCATCGCTGGTTCTGCCCAGGATGGATTATGGCTGTGAGTCTTAATTTCAAATTCGCTCAGGTACTTCCCTCTAATTTTCATGAAGTACCTCCTTGGCTGATCCCAAAAGTAAGGTGCCGCTTTAACCTGGCTGGTTTTCTTAAAGAAGAGACCAATTCCCAGTTCTATCGGACCTTATTACCGAATACAATGGCTCTCTGGACGTGTATACGGATGGAACCATAACCTTTTGTGGTGTGGGGAGCGCTATTGCCATTGGCAATAGCTCACATACTTGGTTGCTCTCCCCACAGGCATCCGTGTACACTGCTGAATTAAATGCAATTTTGCATGCTCTGCGATATTTTCTAATCTTCACAATACATTCCTCATTTGTTCCGACTCGTTGAGCGCGGTGCAAGCACTAACATGCATGCTTTCAACGGACCGCCTGGTTCAAAACATCCGATAACAAACATCTGGTCCAAAACAAGCGATACTACACCAGCACATGTCCATCGTTTTTGTATGGACGCCTGGGCACATGGGTGTACATGGGAATGAGGTGGCTGATGAAGCGGCGCGGGTCGTGGCTGATTCAGACCACCTGGATCTAATTCCAATACGCGCAGAGGACCTAAAAGTATGCATACGTTTCAAAATTCATGAAAAATGGCAGCGTGAGTGGAATAACTTCACGGAAAAGCTCAAACGGGTCAAGCCAAGCATCAATAAGATGCCGTCACTTGTAAATTTGAGCCGTAAAGAGAATGTGGCCCTTACGCGTTTGCGAATAGGTCACATTCAAATGTCGCATGCACACTTCTCTGCGGTGAGTATCAGCCAAGGTGCACTGTTTGCAGGACAGTGCAAACCGTGAGGCATATTGTGGAGGAATGTGTAGTCTTTGAACCTTTACGGCAAAGACTACGGCTTCGAAATAATATAGCACGAGCATTATCGTATAATACGAGCTCCGTGAAGAGGATGATTACTGATTACATTTTTAAATTAATCTCACCTTCTACGGAGACTCTAGGGGAAACATCTGATATTTTGTAAAAGTCGTCTATTTTATTTGTTTTTTATGTACAGCCTCGTACAATCTTATCTCCTTTTTTAAATGTTTTGTCTTTTTATATTATTTATTGATTTTATCTGTGATATTGTGAGCTCTTTACACCCACAATATCACATTTTATTTCACGTTGTTTTTAAGTTTTATCGTTTTTACTGTAATAGTGTGGGCTCTTTACACCCACACGTTGTTATATTTTTTGTTTTTAAAACTTTATAATATTATCTAGTTTTTAAGTTTAAAATTTTTTTTTAATTGTTATCTAGTTTTGTAAGTATAAGAAAATTTCATAACCGACATCGTAATCCCCAAAAAGAGGAAAAGCATCCCTAAAACTGCCTTTTTCACTTCTATTCAAGTTAGAAAGACCGGGTTTTTTTATTCAACGTGGAACAGGATTAACAGGATTATTTTAGAATAGTAAATTTTCCCATCGCAACCATTCGCAAATTGAAAAAACACGTTTTATTCCAACGACGCTTAATAGTTCCAAATTAAGAAGGCAATTAGAAAAATAACTTTTAACTCTTTTAACTTCTATTCGTGGTAGAAAGATGGGGTTTTTTGCATTTGGTGGAGAATTTCTTCAAACTAATAGGGTCATTCCATAAACTTTAATTGTTTAATCCCCACCCCGTGAAAATAGAAAAAACGCCCCCAAAAATCATCCATTTACGATTTACATGCTAGAAAGATGCAGTTTTTTTGCATTCAATGCAGAAAAACTATATAAATCGCTACCTCTTGAAAATCGTAATGTGAGACCTATCAATGCGCAGTCTCCCCCAAACCCCCCATCCTAAACGGACCTCCCAAAAAAAATACCCCCCAGAAAAGCCCTAAAAATTCCGCTTTAAAAACAAAATAACACCCCCCCTCCAAATAATTCTCTAATGGTATGTACTTTTTGGTAAGTATTTTTTACAATTCTTGTAATGTTATTTACTGTGACGCGGAGCCAACCTGTCAAGAGCAAGGGGGCAACGGGCAAGGGGGCAGAGCCGACGGGTCAAATGAGCAACGGGCCGAGCAGAGCGAGTATATATACAACATAAATATATATATATACAATATAAATATAATATATATATATATATATATATATATATATATACATATATATATATATATATATATATATATATATATATATATATATAAATATATATATATATATATTTACTGTGACGCGGAGCCAACGTGTCAAGAGCAAGGGAGCAACGGGCAAGGGGGCAGAGCCGACGGGTCAAATGAGCAACGGGCCGAGCAGAGCGAGTGTATATACAATATAAATATATATATATATATATATATATATATATATATATATATATATATATATATATATATATATATATATTTATATTGTATATATATACAATATAAAATAAAGTATATATACAATATAAATATATATATATATATATATATATATATATATATATATATATATATATATATATATATATATATATATATATATATATTGTATATATATACAATATAAATATATATATATATATATATATATATATATATATATATTTATATTTATATTGTATATACACTCGCTCTGCTCGGCCCGTTGCTCATTTGACCCGTCGGCTCTGCCCCCTTGCCCGTTGCCCCCTTGCTCTTGACACGTTGGCTCCGCGTCACAGTAAATATATATATATATATATTATATATATATATATATATATATATATATATATATATATATATATATATATGTATATATATATATATATATTTATATTTATATTGTATATATATATACATATATATATATATATATATATATATGTATATATATATATATATACATTTATGTATATATATATATATATATATATATATAAGTAAAAGTGATAAACATGGCGAACTTAGTGCTGAAGAATTAATAAAGTGTTGTATCAATTCGTGCAATCAGAAACTGCCTCTTAAAATAATTCGAGGAAATCGTTTCCCCGTGTACTGGTGGAACTCTCACTTAACAAACCTTAGAAAACTCTGCTTGAAAGATAATAGGCTTGCTACGAGAACTAATCGTAAAAAGATCTTTCAATTGAAACAAAACATAGTATTAGACTTATACACTATGTCAAGAAAAATTCTAAAAACAGCAATGTGATGCAAAAAAAAATTGCTGGAAAGATTTATGCGAAGAGGTTAATAATGATATATGGGGTTTAGGCTACAGAATTGTGATGAAACAGATTCATATTCTTCCACCAGTAAAACTTGAAGTACCACTATTTACTGAGGAAGATTTTACGCGAGCCATTTCTAAAATAAAAGATAAGAAGGCCAGTGTAACGGACAGACTTTCCCCGGAAATTTAAGGCTACTGCAAAGTATCTGCTTAATGACTGTCTATCTATATTTAACAAATTGCTGAAAAGAGGTGAATTCCCAGAAATTTGAAAAGAAGCTAAATTGGTTCTTATAGATAAGAAAAAACAGCTACATCAACCGCAAACTTACCGACCCTTGTGCCTATTAAATGTATTCGGTAAGCTCTTGGAACAACTGATTACTGCCCGATTAGTAGAAGAAATCGATGCAAAACAGCTACCATATGAGCATCAATATGGCTTGAAACAGGTAATTGAAGAAGTCGAAAGAATAAAAGACAAGGCTCCAAATAATAGAGAATTCTGTCTCCATGTTACTCTAGACATTCGTAATGCATTTGATAGCGTACCATGGGAGGGTATAATGAACGTACTAAAACAAAAAGGAATATCACCTTTCTTTATAAATAGAGTTCCACAAGGGTCTGTGCTTGGCCCAGTCCTCTAGAATCTATTCTTTGACGATATCTTAAGAACTGAAACACCCGATGGCGTCAAAGTAATTGGATAGCTGATGATACTGCCGTAGTAGTGAAAGATTAAACGAGACAAGGTTTAGTTAGAAACAACTATACCTTGTCTAAAATATCAAAAGCGATCAAGAAAAAAGGATTAACACGCGTTGCTGAGAAAACTGAGGCGGTAATATTATACGGTGGTAGAAAACTAAAAACTTTACAGGTAGAGGTGAATGAAATTCAAATAAACACTAAAGACTGTGTCAAATATCTTGGTATGATGCTAACCCACATCCTAAATATGAGAGCTCACATACTCTACTGCTCAAGTAAAGCAGAGAAAGCAGCAATGGCACTTACCCGACTCATGCCCTCGGTAGGATATCTTAAATCATCCGTTAGAATAATTCTTTTGTCGGTAGCGCACTCAATCCTTCTATATGCTGCCCTTGTATGAGAAGACGCTCTTCGAAAATATAAAAATGTTCGCTGCTTAGAAAAAACACAAAGACGTGCCGCACTGCGTGTATACTCTGCGTATAGAACTGTATATACAAAAGCTCAACAAGTTATAGCAAGTATAATGCCCATACAATATTTGGTCAGCGAACGAGGCAGTCGCTTTTGCCTTGAAGACACTGATAGTAACACTTACTACAATCTGTGGCAGAATGAGTCGCTAAATGATTCAGGCAAAGCTAACTGGACAAAGAAAATTATTCCTAATATTTTACCTTGGTGTCAGAGAAAACATGGTGAGATAGACTATTTCCTAACCAAAATTTTGAGTGAACATGGCTGTTTTGGTGAATATCAATAGAGGTTTAAGCACAATGACATCAGTGCTTGCGCAACGTGTCAAGTAGTAGACACAGTAGAACATTTTGTGTTTATGTGCAGAAGATGGTCAAATCACAGGCTTAATATCAACAATAGGATTGGAGCTGAAATAAGTGTCGACAATCTCATTAGAATAATGCTAGAAAGTGATGAATATTGGAGAGAAGTGGCTAACTACGCAAGAGTAATTATCCAGGCTAAAGAAAGGGAGGTGTACCGAAAGTAAACTCGGGCTTTCCATTACTGAAGTAATGCTTATGTAATGCCAGGTTTTTAGTGAGTAGAGTCTCACTCTACCACACCCTTGTGTGGTGTCGATGATGGATTTCCAATCTCTATAAAAACAAAAACACACAAACAAACAAAAAAAAACAAAAAATATATATATATATATATATATATATATATATATATATATATATATATATATATATATATATATATATATATATATATATATATTGTGTTGGATATATATTGCTTTATTAGAGATGGTGGATGTAATACACTCAGAGCAATGCATTTGGCCAGTGACATAAAATTGCCCTGTCCACCAACTGCAACTGAGGGTTCGTTTTGCGCTCGAAACCCTTGAAGTAAAGGATTGAAATACAAACAACTTAACTATAACTTAATCCAGCAACTTAATCAACCTGCACTTCCCGTGATTCGGGACTGTGTTATCAGTTCTGTTTTTCTTTATATACGATTTTGCTTCATTCAATCCCGCGATTCCTCTGCGCACGCATAATCTTGAGTCTTCACCATTTCGCAAGCAACACCCTGAAACCTCACGCGTTGTATGTCAACGTAATTAAACCTCTGTTACAACTTCGCAATAATTTTGCGGATGCGGAGGCGTAGGAACTATTTCTCGCGGAAACATTACTTGAAACATTATTTATATTCGATTGATTTATTACTGTTCCATTTGATTATAAACCATTTCGGTAAGCTGCCATACATCAACAAATTCTTAAACATGTACCATACAACATTGTCAATGTCGTCATTCTCCTTAAAAAAATTCATTCAACTCACTTTGTCACAAAGTTTTCATAACAAAACAATTATAATAATTAAAGCTACTTGATTATCGTGATACTATTAATAATAATATAAATTAATTTATCTAGTCATATCTTGCATAGGTTATTGGCTTCAATAAAAGCTTTATTTAGAAAAACACATGAGACAAATAAAAATTGAATAATTTTATCACTAAAAATTTAATAAAATAAAGAAACAATAATAAAAATAACTTTTTAAATTAAATAAATATTATTATTATAATTAATTACTACTTAAGATAACTTTTTTCTTTATACAAAGTAATTAGTTTTATATTTTTGTTTATATATATATATATATATATATATATAGTATATATATATATATATATATATATATATATATATATATATACATATATATATACATATATATATATGCAAGATATATATATATATATATATATATATATATATATATATGTAGTAAAATAATTAGTCTTATCGATTACTTTTTAATAATCTATGTAGATACAGGATGTTACAAAAATTCGTGACTCGTTACACAGGAGCATATTTTCCACACTAATATAAGTACATAATATATTCAGTATTTCTTTTTCGAATTCGGCCCGGTATAATCGCAATCCGCCATTTTGTGTTTTTTTCTTATTAATTATTTATCTTTATTAATGTTTTAAAAACTCTTTAAGATATTCTTTTGTACTACGGAAAATATCTCATGCTCATAGACCGCAAAAAACTCCCAAAGTAATCTTTCTAAAATCCTTTAAAAATGCGTTTATATGGTTTCTGTGGCAGCATTCAGTTGTGTATTTTAATAACCTGAGATTTATATTTACTATTTTTATTTATTTACATGATAGAATAAAAAAAGAACATGCAAAATAAAAGAAAAAAAATGATAGCATATTCGAAATTTATTAAAGCAAATGTTTGAAGATCGCCAAAGGAACTGCTTCAGGAGAGCAGCCCTTAGATTGTCTCAGCCTCTCGAACACTCCTGGCATATCTATGGCCCTGTGGCACAAAATCTCAGTCCGCTCTCTTAGCTCTGCAATATTGTTCACAGATGTGGAACAATATTGCACTGTACAACGAGTTACACATTTAATGTAAAACCTTGTATATACGGTCAAGTAATAACATTGTGCCTGTGCTGGCATTGTATTGTCAGTCAGTATTGAAAAATAAATATAACGATCGAAAAATTATGATGATTTTAGAAATACTGACTATCAGTAGACAGTACGATGCAATTACACCCAAACCTCAACATCCAAAGTAAAAGTTTCCTTCTAGCTCCTAATTGTTCTATATAGTCCACATATTGTTTGGTAAAAAGTTTCACCATTTGATGCATTTGGTTTGGGGGGGAGGGGTGGAGAAGTTGGTAAATTATTAGTTTTTATAAGTTTATCTTAAATATTTAGAAATTATGCGGTTTAGCGCGAAAAATGCCCTACACAAAAATTATCTACATTAAATTGCAAATAAAAATGGTCCTGTGCATAATATTGATAAAACAAACGGTTCGGGAGTTGCAGAGGGTGTAAAAGTAGAAATTTTTCGTATTTTTTAGATTTTTTGGAAAAAGTTGAGCCATATACTGACATACATTTGAAAAGAAAACTTATCCAGCGCTATGGTAATATGTGCTTACCATGGGGCTTATGTAGTGACCAAATGGCGTAAGCGGGTTTCTTCGCTTATAAGATGGAGACTTGCTCCCTCAGATGTGTTTTCAACATCGTAACAGAGTTTCCTCCACGAGTTGGTTGTGACTTTATAACTGGTTGTGACTTCAAAAAGGAGGATGGTTCTCAATTCGTCTGTATTTTTTTTTTTAATGTTTATCACCACAGAACTCCGTCATTTATGAACCGATTTTCAATTTTGTTTTTTTGTTTTAAAGGGTTTGATTTTAGATTGGTCCCATTGTCACCAAATCGCATTCTGGTGAGAGGATCCCCTGGAAATCAAGTAAAATCCTCATTTTGTATGTGATAACCGATTTTTGCGAATTTTTTTTTTTTGAAAAGGTATACTCATTCATAATGGGAAATTTTTTTTAAAACCGACTTCAAAAAATTTTTTACAAAAAACACAAAACAAAAAAAAACCGACACAAAAAAAAACATTTTTACAAAAAAAAACCATATGCATGTAAAAAAAACTGAAAATCTGTTAAGAAAAAATGCATTAACAATTAAAAAAAAAAAAAACAACGGATAAAAAATAATGTGTTATAAAAAAATGCACTAAAAATTAAAAAATAAAACCTATTTTGACAAAATGGAAACCCGACTTCAAAAATCGAATATTCTATAACAAAAAATGCACTAAATAGTAAAAAATAATTGCTGTCCTGCAAACAGTGCACCTTGGCTGATCCTCACCGCAGAGAAGATATGCATGCGAGATTTGAGTGTTGCCTATTCGCAAACGCGTAAGGGCCACACTCTTTCTATGGCTCAGGTTTACAGGTGACGGCATCTTATTGATGCTTGGCTTGACTTGTTTGAGCTTTTCCGTGAGGTTATTCCACTCACACTGCCATTTTTCATTAATTTTGAAACGTACACTTTCAGGTTCTCTGGGCGTATTGCAATTAGATTCAGGTGGTCTGAATCAGCCGCGACCCGCGCCGCTTCATCAGCCGCCTAATTCCCATGTATATCCACGTGTCCAGGCGTCCATACAAAAACGATGGACATGTGCTGGTGTAGTATCGCTTGGATGTTTTGAAAGCGTGCAAGTAAGTGCTTGCAGCGCACTCAACGAGTCGGAACAAATGAGGAATGTATTGTGAAGGTTCGAAAACTCATCACAATATCGCAGCGCTTGCAAAATAATTCAGCAGTACGGATATACGGGTATACGGATGCCTGTGGGGAGAGCGACCAAGTGTGTGAGCATTGCCAATGGAAATAGCCCTCCCCACACCAGAAACGGTTTTAGATCCATCCGTATACACGCACAGAGAGTCGTTGTATTCGCTTATAAGCTGTTGGAAGCAGGTCCGATAGAACTGGGAACTGGTCTCACCTATACGGAGACCAGCCAGGTCAATGCGATATCTTACCTTTGGGATCAGCCAAGGAGGTACTTCAAGAAAACAATAGGGAAGTACCTGAGCAAATTCGAAATTAAGACTGTCTAAAAGCTCCTGCGTTCGAACGGCCAAAGGTCTTGTGACCGTGGCACGTCTCTCATAGAGTCTCCTCAGAAATCTGGATTTTCTGAAGAGAGCCGGGAAGTTGACATGATTGGGCTTAGCCCATACCCCCGCGACATAATTGAGGAGCAGGCGCTCACGCCTCAACCTCAATGGGGGCAATCCCGACTCTACACATAGACTCATAGAGGGGCTCGTTTGAAATGCTCCTGTAGCAAGTCCAAGGCCTGCGTCGTGAATAGGATCTAGGATTTTGAGCGCTGACATCCGGGCGGAGGAGAATACTACAAAGCCATAATCCATCCTGGGTAGAACCAGCGATGAATAGAATCTCCCGGTCTGCACCCCACGATGTACCAGCCAATCCCTTAAGCACATTCATTGCCTTGCGGCAACTCGCTGCCAGGTATTGGAGGTGTTGACGCCACGTCAATTTCTTGTCAAAGACAAGTCCCAGAAACCTATTAGAGTCGTAAAGTAAAGGATCGGATCAGGATGTGCCTTGCGTTTTCTACATGAATGGACCACTTTAGTTTTAATTGTGGAGAACCGAAAACAAACACTTTCTGCAGAATGCACCACTTCGTTGATGCCCTGCTAGAGTCTCGTTTCAATTGTATCCATTGATGGAGTTCCGTAGAAAATTGCATGGTCATCAACATACAGATATTAACGAATCGGCGCTGAAGTTGCGATGTGATTGACCACTATAGCAAAAAGGGTGACACTAAGCGTCGAGCCCTGGGGAACACCATTCTCCTGGGAATGGATCCCAGAGTCAGTGCCACCCACCCGGACACGAAATTTGCGGTCACACATAACACTTTGAATGAACTAAGGCAGAGATCCTCTTAGATCCCAGTCATGCAGCTTCCTGAGAATGCAATACCTCCAAGTCATATCATATGCTTTCTCCAGGTCGAACAACACTCCCACAAAGTGATAGCCCCGGAGAGAGTTGTAGTGAATGGCATTCTTAAGGCGAACAAGTTAATCCGTCGTCGAATGGTATTGGCGGAAACCTATCTGATATTTACTTATCAGATGATTAGTTTCCAGCCACCAGACGTGACCAGACGTCTGTTCACCATTTTCTCCAATATCATGCTGATGCAGCAAGTCAAAGATATTGGATGGTAGCTTGATGGTTGCGATGAATCTTTACCCTCTTTAAGCAGGGAGAAAATAAGGGCTTCCCGCCATTGCTGAGGGTAAAAGCTCTGCCGAAAAATATTGTTGTATAGATCCAGTAATTCGCACTTACTAGGATAAGGCAGATTCTGGATCATGACATAATGTATTGTATCGGGGCCAGGTGATGTATCTGTTGATCCCTTTAGCGCCTCCAGTAGTTCTTGCATTGTAAAACCGTTGTTATACTGGAGGGATTCATCTGAGAAAAAATCAAGATCATCATGTTGTTCGTAATGCATCTTGGTCCGCAGGAAATCCGGGTAGTATTTTTGGGAGCTACAGGCGTGCTCGAAATGCTCCGCTAAACGCCCAGCGATTTCGGAATGCTGCGATATGACTCGGCCATCCAAATTGAGGAGGGCAGGCGCCGGTGATAAGGAAAATTTTCCCGAAATGGCCTTCACCCTCCTCCATATTTCCGAAGATGGTGTGGAGGTATTGATGGCTGAAACACATTGCTCCCAAGATAGCTTTTTCTGATCTCGAATGGTTCTTATTGCTATTGATCTTCTTCTTTTAAAGGGTATCAAATTTTCCTGCGTGGAGCATCTTTTCAGTTTGTTAAACGCCCTCCTTTTCTCTGCAACCGCTACTCTCACGTCATCATTCCTCCAGGGAACTTTTCTCTTAGGTGGCATGCCGGAAGACTCATAGCGTATGTAGCTGCTTCAGTGACTTTGGAGGTTATTTTGCACTCATCCTCTTCTACGTCTCCCACCAACGTGGGATCTTGAAAACTTTCCATGCAAATGTCCCAGTTGGCTCGACGTAGACGTCATCTCGGCGAAGTAGGATGTGGACACATCGGTGAGTTATGAGTAATTTTGATGGGTAGATGGTCACTCCCACAAGGATCAGTGAGTACCATCCATTCCAGTCGATGAACCAGAGCCGGTGAGCATAGTGTCAGATCAATTGCTGATATCTCACCAGTTCTGGCGTTTAATCGTATTTTCTCACCGGTATTTAAAAGAAACGTGTTTGACTCATCCAAAAAACTTTCGATGAGTCTCCCACGTGCGTCTCTATGCTCACAGCCACACAATTGACTGTGAGCGTTAAAATCACCTAGCATCAGAAATGGTTGTGGAAAAGTTACAAGGTTAAACGTGCCAGATACTCCAGATACTCCAGTCGAAGTCCGGCAGATAGATTGTGCATACTGTGAGTTCGAGCGATCCGTATATTCTAACAGCTATAGCTTGTAGGGGGGTGTCAAGGCAAAGGGCCTGGTAAGATAGGCCTTGCCTTATTAATATTCCGACACCTCTCTTGCTCGAACATCAGGCAGTACATCTCGCCGGCGGACGCTTTAACCCTTCAGGGTATATGTCACCGCCGGTCTGAGATGTGTTTCCTGTATACATACACACAAAAGTGTATTCTCTGCTAGAAGCATGTTTAGCTTGTAGCTGTGTCGAGTATTATGTTTAGCATTAAGATTGAATTTTTCTGATTTGGTTAAATTTGGAAAATAATTTAAGATTTTCGTAAATTGATTTCGAAGTGAGATCACTTCAACGCATGAATTAATAGGTTTTAATAATGTTTGATTATTAAAATCGATATACAAATTGAATTTCTTTAGAAAATCTAAACCCAGAATGCCATGAATTACATCACCAACAATGAATTCATGACGAAAAACCAAATCATTTTCAAAATTGAGAAAAATTTCAGAAGTACCAAAAGTAGTAATTTTGATTTTGTTTGCTGCAATAATTGAAAAAGGTAAATTTGTAAATTTACAAGATTTACAATACGACTTTGGAATCACAGATAGTGAACTTCCAGTGTCAACTAAATATCGAGTACCTTCATGTAAGAGATCGTACATGAAGATTAAGTTACGATGATGATGTTGTGTTATTCAATTGGGTTTTATTATTGACAGAGCTACTGACCAACTCAACAGGAGCTCTTAGAATTTTTTTGAAGTTTTATTTGAATTTATATATCGCGTATTTAATTTACAAAAGGAACAAGGAAAAACACACTTACGTGCTTTGGTACCATATTTGTTATGATACCAACAAACAGACTTTACCTGAACTTTGTGTAAATTAGTTTTTCGGGTATATTGGGTCTTTGAAGGTGACTTTTTTGAATTTTCCAGTTCAGTGACTTTATTCTTAAGAATATTTAATTCCTCATTTAACATAAAATTATCTGTTTTATGAATTTCTGAAACGGGAAAAGAACGGATATTAGATAGAGAATTTAATTTATAAATATCATTAGCGAATTTAACAATAGTTTTCAGATCAACATTATTGTCGACGGTGACAAGTTGAATTTAAATTTGTGTGTCTAATTTACCAATGAATAATTCACGAATGAAATGTGAATCAAGATTTAGACCACTTGATAGGGATATCATTGTATTATATAATAATTGAGGACTATCGAAATTTTTTTGAGATAAATTTAATAATTTATTTAGACGATCTTTCCGAGAAATTCCAAAAGTTTCTTTTAGAATATTTTTGAGTGTATCAAACTTATTTTCTTGTGGTGGATTTACAATAATATCTCTAACATGATAAGTGTAATCCTCAGGTATAGCTAAAGAAGCTAGCGTGAATTTAGTTTCATCGTCAATAATATTTTGAATAATAAAGAAACGAGCAACTTGAATTATCCATAATTCAATGTCTGTTACATTAAACTGTGGAAGTTTTGGTAAATTTGGAAGATGTATTGTAGGTGCTTCTAAATTCGGTAACTCATTTCGATTTCTAGGCATATTAAAAATGAAATGTCAAAAAAATAATTAAAAAAATATTTTTTTAGAAATCGAAATAGTTATAAGCGTATAGCAAAAATAAGTATTTTAACAGAAGGAAAAAAGATCTAAAATGAATTGTAATTTTTTTTTCCAATTAAAAAAAAATTCTTTTTTTCCAAGGAGAAAAATATTTTATCTTAAATATTTGTCTTTTATAAATTACTACTTTTCTTTATAAAAAAACTCTTTTCTTAAGGAGAAAAATATTTTATCTTAAATATTTTTCTTAATACTTATAATCAAGTGTTGAGGTACTAAAAATGATTTTAATAATTTACACAACAGTCTAAAACCCACAATGATCCACTGGCTGGCTATACACAACAGTATTTAGGCCAATTATAATCTATGTTGCTCTAGTGTGGTGGCCATAGGTTAATCAAATAACAACATGCACAAATCTGTTCAGAATGCAAACACTGGCCTGTTTATGCATTACTGGATCCATGAGTAGTACACCCACAGCAATCATACAAGGGCTGACTTAGCTAAACATTGTAATAATAGCTAAAGCGAGATCCAGCGCTTATAGACAACCTTGCAATAATAACTGGATTATAAAAACTCAGGTTGGTCATGCGAGAATCGTGGGACCATCAATCATCTCAGATCCCGATTTTTAAATGGGCACAGATATATTTCCAAAAATATACTCCGTCTCAAAACCTTTCACTTTAGTCTGTGATAGACTAAACACCCTATCTCAAGAAAGCAATCGTTTGGTGTACAGACGGCTCTGAATCTGAGGAAGGGACCGGGCAGGGTAATTTTCGGTAAAAGACCCAAAACATAAACCTCAACTTGCGGAAATATTGCCACAGTCTTTCTGCCATATATTTACCCCATACTGGCTTGCGTCTGTGAGAACCGACATAGAGGCTACATAAACCAGAACGTATCTATTCTCTCGGTCAGTCAGGCTTCTCTAAAAGCTTTATCGGCAACTGAGGTCACCACGAACAATGTTAAATTGATCTGGATGCCAGACCACAGTGGTTTCGAAGGAAACGAAAAACCAGATACCTTAGCAAAGAGAGTTGGAATACTCTTCATAGGCCCAGAGCATATTTTAGGAATTCCAAAGACTGCGTGTAAACAGGAGATCAACAAGTAGATGAATATTAAACGCCATAATCACTGGGAAAACATACCGCAGCAAAATCTCGGGAAAATACTGCTTCGGAATGCATCCAAGAGGCTATCCCTCGTTTCACTGACTGAACTGGATACAAATGCGGAAGTATCTGCACCAGTGGGACTAGATAACGGATCCATTGTGTGCAGACTGTGCGGCGAGGAAGAGGAGACATCCATTTAACTGAGAATCTCGGCGACAAAAGATACAATATATTCGGTGCATCTCACCCAGAATATATTCACCTTCAGGAAGATCTGATCAGCAAGTTTCTTCCTATTGTCAAGATATGGGAGAATTGAATCTCGTCTAACTGAAGTAGAAGGGGGAGGACAATGGGCCACAAGGTCGTTTTTATACTCCAAGATATATCTATCTATTTAAAGTAATGTAAACTAGTATAAAGTAAAAACTACATTTAAAAAAAATACAACATAAATATATGAAAAGCCGATTTCAAGAAACAAAATAAGAGAAGTAACAACTATTGAATCATATTTATAAGTAACAGTATATAAATCACTGATGATGCATTAAAATGTATCTAATTTGTTTGAATAGAACAATCAAAATATAATATTTAATTCAGGTAATATTCATTTCTATTAACAAGTTTAAAATTATCGTCATATTTCAATAAAATCATTGTTTGCAATTTCAAGGTACAGAAAATACAATATTTTGTAGACAAAAATATTGTATTTTAATAATATTAATTTTATTTGTCAATTTATAATTGTCTTTTGTATTTTGAATAAAACAAATTATTAAATAAATCTGTAAATAATTGCAGATATAAATCGGAGTATTTTGTAAAATATGAATATTAGAAACTTCCCACAAAAATGTGTTTTATGAATTGTCGGATTATTGTGTTGAAAATTACTGAGAACAATTTTTAAAGACCTCAACACATAATTTTAAGTACACACTGAAATTTTATTATTTAAAATAATTAAAGAATTATTTAAAGAAAAATGTTTAAAACATAATATTTTTCTACTTTAAAAGAAAGGTGTTTGTTTATAGTAAAATGAAAATATGAATTCCAAAGAACTTCTGGAAGAAGTCATTTTTATATTTTTCATTTTTGGAAATTTATAATTTACAGTTTAGCCACTCTCGTTTAAAATTTTTGTTTTGTGTTAAATTGTTATTACGGTACTTAAAACAAAAAATTATAAATTTTCTAATATTATCTTGAATACGAATTTTTGGATGGGAGTTTTCAAACCTTTAATTAAATATACAAATTTTTTGTTACTTATTTTGTACATTTGAAAAGAATATAAATAGTTTTTAGCGAATAGGAAATGCAGCTACTGTTTTTGTACCAATATTGGAATTTTGTAAACATTTCTTCAAATGTCCATCGATCCTATCTACTAGATGTTCAAAATGACCACCGTTAAAATTTGTCTATACATATATATACATATACATATATATACATATATATATATATATATATATATATATATATATATATATATATATATATATATATATATATATATATATATATATATATATATATATATATATATATATATATATATATATATGTATACACGCGGTGACAGTTTTATTCTGATTGGAATGAAATTTGGTATTTGAGATGCATTTGGTATTTAAAAGGTCATGTTCATTAACGGGTAATATCAGACAAGGGATAAGCGGGGTTTAAAGGGAGGAGGAAACACAAAATTTGACATATCTCCCTTAATATTCGAAAAATCTAAAAATAAATAAAAAATAAACTTGTAGGATCTAAGCTTCACTGTAATTTTGTTTTTTATCATTTTTTCTGTCACACTAATATTTACTGGGTAAGACTGAAAATTAAAGTCCTAAATAAATATCTCTGTACACTTTAGAGTTTGAGCAAAAATGATAAGGTGACTAATTGTTGCAAATATGGTTTTCTATTACTTTAATCCTTACGCATTATATTACGCCTTATATTTTGTGTTTTCTTCTTTCTTTATGCCCTCTTTACTCTTGACGTATGCCATTTATTAATAAAATTGACCTAGCAAATACTAAAATCATATCAGATACAACATTTCATTTTGATCAGACTAAAAGTATCCCCACTAGAGAGTGATTTATATTTTGTAAGGAAATTTGTAAAATTGAAGCAGCTCCTGCGCAACGAGTTTTTTTACATATGTCGTGAAACAAAAGATTTCTAAACAAATTAAATTTTAATATTGTATTTTTGTTGTTTTCTAGAGCACAGAAGTGTGACAGGCTGAGTTTAAGGGGTTTTCGTGCTTACAGTGCTATTGCTTATCCTTAAATTCGACGATGTTTGACCCCGAAATAACTTTTGAACGAAAAGAGCTACAGTGGTGATTTTTCGAATATATGCTATTTACGAAATTATAAGAGACTGTTTTTTCAATCATCGTTAAGGAATAAACAGTTAGAAATTTATTTTAATTCAAAAACCATAAAATAGCGGGAACGCCCATAAATCATGAAGCTAAGGATAAAAACGTAGAGCCTACACCAGATATCCCTTAAAGTTGATTTGGCATACAGTTAGATATAGTGCCCAAACTGAAAGGACAATTATGAAACCACGAAATTTCAATCGGGAAAATAGAAAATTTTTTCATATATTATTTTGATAGAAATAGCATTATAAATGAAAATAGAAATGCAGTCTCTTGTGATTGGTCAATACTGGATTCATATTCGTCGACGGTAAAGTCCGTGTTAGCATAAATATGATTCTCATCTTATATGAAATACTGTTTGAATTATAGATACTGTCGAGATAAGAACTAAATGTTTTGTTATTTTGTAAAAAAAAAAAAATTTGTATAAATTAATTTCGTGATCATTCCGTTGGTTTGAATAAATTAACATCAATTTTAATATTGAGTTTAATAAAGGATTTATTTGAAAATTTCATTTTTTAATTTGAAAATTGTTGCCAAAAATAAATAAATACAATTTATTTTGGGCCAAAAAATTTAAATATCTCGGAAAACAATAACGATACCGAAATAATAATCGCAAATTCTTTCTTCCTAAATCAATATGAACCATACAATTTATATACCACTTATCTTAATAAAGAATTTTTCAGGCCGTGCAAATTTTATACAAGCAATTTAGAAATATTTGGCTGCAAATTATAAAGTTGACTCTGATAGAATTTCATCCATTCTTTAAAAAAATATTTAAAAGCTCTTGTTACTGAAGGTGCCTTATTTAATATTTACATAATTTGATAAAAAATATCGAACCCACTTGTAGATATACTAGAAGGATGCGGTTTTTTTTGCAATCGACGCGAGATACCTTGAAACCTATAAGAAAAATCGGAAAACTTAAATTTGCCCAACGCAACATCTGCAAAAATGGGAATAACCAAAAATTACATTTAAGTGTTTCATTTTAACCCACTTTCAGACATTTAAGAAGGATGCGGTTTTTTGCATTCGACACGGGATACCTTGAAACTTATAAGAAAAATCGGAAAACTCTAATTTTTCGAACGCAACATGTCCAAAAAGGAAAAAACCAAATATTACTTTTAAGTGTTTGGTTTTAACCCACTTCCAGACATTTTAGGAGAATGCGGTTTTTTGCATTCGAAACGGAATACCTAGAGAAAAATCTGAAAACTTAAATATTCCCAACGCAACATCCCAAAAAAAAAAAAAATCCAAAAATTACATTAAAATATTTTTCAGGTGGGCAGCCAAAGTCTCACAGGTCAAGAGCTGGTAGGACAAGAAGAATTTCGAGAGCGGCCGTGGGCGTAGTTCTCATCGATCCTGTGATGCCAAAGCATAGTAGTGTTTGATTTAACTTAATGCAGACGATATGGCCTTACGGCACACAGACTGCTAATACACCACTGCTTCATATTGTATTCGTGGTTACTCTGTAGTTTTTAAGATAACCTCCTTTAAGATAAACATTTTTGTAGATAACCTCCCCCGTTGCTAAGGTGACAAAAGTTGGTTCCCATTCTCTGTTTATGATCTCAAAGTCAGAAATACTAGGTACTATAAAAGAGCTTCACATCTTGTATTCACGATGGTGCTTCCCTAGACCGTATGGTGAGAGTTTGCATCACAGCCGATGGTCGGCAAACCTTTACTAGGAAACTTACTCTATCATATGGTAAATAGCAACTACCAACCACCATACTTATATATATTACTATTAATTCTTACTTATTCTATGACCGTTGTCGCGTCCCTTGACCCCAGTTGTGATAGTGGTACCACTTTGAAGTCATTGGAGGTGATGATACAGGTCTCTGGAACTACGTGGTATTTGGTTCCAATGGTCAGCGTGAATGCCCGAAACTCCCAATCCACGAATATTTTCCCTGAAAACATGAAGTTCTTGAATCAACACCACTTCTGCAACTCTATCTTTATGATGTGTCATCAGTTCTCCTGAGGCTTGTCTATTGTGTTGGAGATAGAGGAGAATGCTTCTTTGCCTTATGACCCGGGGTTCGTCGACCCAAACTGCTCCACAGTACTATACTGCGGACAGGTAGTACCATGAGCTGATAAAACAGTGTCCACGTAGCGAATTCCAGCTCTTCCTTCCTTCCACATACTACCAGCTTTTGACATTTAATTGCCGGTTCTGGAATCTTAAGATGCGCACCACTTTCTCTGGCTCTACTTCTTAGGTTCTCAACCAGAAGCCGACATTCTTCGGCTATGGGGCATCCTTTGCTGAGAGTGCTTAACCATTCCCTCGGGACCTCGTGATCAGCTGATATGAGGAGTCCTTCGTCGCAAGGAGTCGGCCGGTACTGCTTAGATTTTGTCTTCCGGCCTATTAGGCCTGAGGACTAGCTGAAGCTCTTTCTTTGTCAGGTCTTGATCTTCATCCCTAGCCGGTCCTCACAAGCATCATTCCTTGATAGACGTCATACGGTGCCTTAGGCCGGTGGCCCTAGTCCGCTTGGTTGACCTTTGATTATCTCTGACCCCCGACGTTTTTTGGTGGATAGCGAGGATCCCCGTACGCCTTAGGGCGAAGGCACCCGTGCTTTCAACAGTGTACTGCGTGGACCCATGGGAATGTTAACGTGTTGTTTACCTCCTGCTTCCATCTCCTTCTTCTTAAGTCATCTCGTAGCCCATGGTCAATGGGCTACGAGTAGGACTGCTTTTCCCTGCGGTTGTCTGAAAGGGTTTTCAGTTTGCGGGTGTATACGTGACCTTAGTAGTTTTATATTTGTCATTTAGCCTCTGTTCAGAGTGGTTGAGTTGTGTGTGTATGTGTGTGCATTAATTCTAGTGCATTGGTATGCGCGAATTAGTGTACATGCATTTGCAAGATACGGGGTCACATGTTCCAGGGCCGCGTCCTGAATCTTTGATCGGACTAATTACGATATCGATCAGCAACGAAGCTCCCCGACGTATCAACAAAAGAGTATTACCCTAGGCACCACCTGGCACTACTGTATGCATCGAGATTATACATAAATTGGTTGATAGAGCAGACAGTTCCCTACACCGGCTAGATAAGGCTGAGCTCCTGTACTTTCCAGCGGCCTAGGTATGCCATTTCCAGTTTCTTGCATCGTTATCTCTCAATGCTATTATCCTTCGAAGTACAGACCTTGAGATTAGTGTCGCCTCACGAGGCGAGGCAAGGCTAGGTTCAAAATTTCAATCCTTAACTGAGGCGAGGCAAGGTATATTGTCCCAAAAACCTCGCCTCGGCCGAGGCAAATTTACAAAATGTAATTTTTTTTTTAAATAATAAAATTGTTATGCCATGATTACTTTTTATTATAATAATCATAAATTTGTTCATCGTCGGTTTGAAAAGTTTATACAGAAAAGTAAATGTATTATTTTTATTTTGTTGATCGACTGTATATTCTTATTATAGAGGAAAAAAAAATTGTGCCGTCGGAGGAACCCCGTCAAGAACGAAGTTACTTTTTCAACTCTAAACGTTATTTAATATTTAAATTTCTATTGATTATATTAGTGTATTTTTATCACGACAAAAAGCGCAGCCCTCTTTTATTCAACTTTCTCTCTAATTTGTATATTTTATTTTATTTTAGCGAATTTCCGGAAAGGAAATAGAGCTATTGGTCTCGTACCAAAGTCAAAACTTTGCAAATATTCTTTCAAATGTCCATCGATCCTACTTAGTAGATGTCGAAAATCATCGTCTCTAAAATGTATATTTATATATATATATATATATATATATATATATATATATATATATATATATATATATATATATATATATATACATATATATATATATACATATATATATATATATATATACATATATATATCTATATATATATATATAAATTTTATATATAAATAAATTTTAGAAATGATGATTTTTGACATCTACAAGGTAGGATCGATGGACATTTGAAGTTTTGTTTACCATATTATGTACAATCATGCAAAATAAGTCAAAGTTATAAAAATTTTCCCTGGGTCGAGGCGAGGCGAGGCGGGGGTGATAGCTAATCCAACCCAGGCGAGGCGAGGCTAGTCAACGTTCTGCCGAGGCCGAGGCGAGGTTGATAATTAAAAAAGCGAGGCGAGGCGAGGTGATACCAAAACCTCGCTTCGCCTCGTGCCTCGTGAAACACTACTTGAGATCGGAGAAAGGAGTCCAAGAAGCAGACCCAGTGCATTCATAATATGTGTTGGTTGTAAGTGTGTTCGTATACTTGCATGTGTAACTGTGAGTTGGGTCACCTTTCACTTCGTTGGTTCGCTCGCCTTCGACCTTACCAGCACGGTTGAATCCGCGGGCTTTGCTCAAGGGTCCAATAGTCTCCAACTACCGAGCCAATTTGCCCTGTCAAGGCAATTGCCCGAGAGAGGTTTTTGTACCATTCGGTTAATACTAAGAGACAATTTCGCATTGAGTATGTTCGATGTACAGAAATTAGTTTAACTTTCCCTAGAGGTGACTAAGGATGAAAAAATATACTGTAAAGAGTATTATAATAATGAAACATGTTTATTAATAGTCATTAATCAGGTATTTGACAAACTGTTCTATATTTAATATATTATTCTTTATTTATGATTTATTGCATTTAATTACTTAACAGTTCTTTATCAAGGTGTGGAAAAATATCATTTAATACAGAATTATAATAATTATATTTATGGGTTTGGTCATTCAAGAAACGTCCTTAAAATCATCATTATAGTTAAATATAATTCTTCTACCAGGCATTGTTTGAAATATATAGAAGCATATTTTTCTAGTTTGGTATACAGTTAATTGACATCCAAAGTATCGATTTATTCAATGAATAAACATTAGACTGAATCCACTCCATTTTTATTTTTTTGGCATCCACTTTACATCTGTAATTTTCTTAAAGTCTATTATATTAACTACGAAGCAAAAAAGTAAAGCAACAAGGAATACCAAAGCTATAATTTTTCAATCATTTCTATATACTATAATTTTGATCGTTTTTGTTTTTAAGTAAAATAGATATTGTTAGCAATAGTATGTGTAGGTTTTTTTCTTTTTTTCATTACAAATAAATGTGTGCCTGTCTTGTACTCATATATACAAGACAGGCAAATTCATATCACAACGATTAGTCTTGACAGTTACAACCTGTATACCAATTTTTTAACTAAAGATGTTACAAAGACAACTATAAATGAATACAGTTTTGTGTAAAAATATACTTACTTTTTTCATTCAAATTATACCTAGAAATTAATTCAAACTTTAAGTTTGGTAAACAAATGTCTATAATTAAATATTGATATGAAAAAATTAACTCATCAACCAGAAATCGAACTTCGGACGTCTGGATATCTAGCCCAACGTGTTTACGGCTACACCAAAGGTAATCTGACGTATGAGTTAGTTTTTACATATCATTGACAGTTCTTTCATACTATATATGTAACCTTAATGGAATTTGACATAAGTATTGTATTGTGATGCTTAAGTATACCTACACAAATAATATGTAAACGTCTATAACTTAGTAAAGCAACAAAGACTACCATAGGTACAATCTTAGAATCCCTACGAATCACAAAATTTGTGGTCGGTGTTTTAACTTTTACGTATTTTTGTTAAATGAACAGATAATATAAATACCATTTATTGAAAAAGAGCATTGTTACAAAGACAACCATAAATGAATTGAATACTATGCATTCTCCTTCAAATTACTTCTAGAACTAATTTCAAACAAAATAAGCTTGGTCACATAAACATTTCCCCTAAAAACCAGTTTCTGTGTTAACTAGTTTAAATTTAAATCAATTAATTTACGGCAATAGAAAAATGGTATTATATTGATACATTATAAGTTGATACATTATGTTACATAGTATTTCAAATGAAATTATATATTTTATTTAATAAACTAACTTTAAAATTAATAAAAAACAGCATATATTTATAAAACAAAACAAAATTTCTAAGTGATAAATTAGAGTCCCTCTGTTATATCAGTATTTCTGAAATGGAGTACCTTCTTACCGACATCTGCGGCACTCGAAAAGTTTTTTTCATTTCCTAAAATGATAATTAAAACTTTAGGTTTGAATGATTTGAATATTTATATATGTTTATCATGTGATATTGAGTTTTAAATATCATTTCTAAAGTAAATCATTATAAAAGGATAGCTCAATATTTTGAAACCAGGTACACAAATTAAATTTCCTTTAATATTTTCCTTTAATAAATACAAAAGAAATACTAAAAACTCGAGAAAGAAAACATAAAGGTTTTCCTATCATACTTCATGCGCCTGTCATTTCTATCCGATTTAGAACCAAAACTTTGTATCTATCAAAGTAAAATATCCCAATAAAACAAATGTTGATTTTGTATACTATTCCAGATACATATATACTAACAGATTTGTCTAATTGTTTCAATTAAAAGAAATTATGATTATAATACATTGTTATTTTAATTAAGTTACATTTTTTAAATTGATTTAAATGTAAATGTGTATAAATGTATATAATAAATAATATTTTTACATTTTTAACAATATTTTTATAAATATTATCAACAAACTTGATCCTTACAACTTAACAACATACAAACAAGGGTTGTAGATTTCAACATTCTGTTTAAATTGTACTCAACAACTTACACAAACTATCAAAAGTAAGATATATGTTTCTGATATTTAGCCATTTAATGTATGATACATTATGAATATATATATATATGTATATATATATATATATATATATATATATATATATATATATATATATATATATATATATATATATATATATATATATATATATATATATATATATTTATATTTATATTTATATTTATATATATATATATATATATATATATATATATATATATCTATAAATATATATATTTAAAGACTCAAGAACACATCCTGATTACGGGACTGACACATGAAACGAGCAGTAACTGATCATAAACACGAATGAGAAAAGAAATATCTGATTATTTCCTAAAAAAAGTAATCCATGAAATGCAGACTAAAAAATTATTACAGATGTATTGTATTAGGCTAAACACCTACAGTTGGGATAATCAACTGTAGGTATTACGTATTAGGGGAGAAGATGTCCGTTCTATGTGGAGGGATGGAATCTGGCCAACATTTGTTATGGGATTGTGAAGGTACAAAAGAGGAAGAGCTAAACGCAATACTTAACAGATTTATTCTCGATAATATTATATATACTAGTTTTATGGTCATTTTTCTACTTTCACTGTGATCTAGAAAAACGGATGTACATGGCTTAAAAAACTGCCATAATTTTGTTACAATGTGAATGAGCGAGACGTGTAATTTTACAAGAATTTCGATATTTCCCGTCATACCGGAATTTTTCTTTACTTTATTGCTCTTTATTAATATTTCTATTTTCTATTGCGTAGTTTTTTATATTCGTTTTTTTTATTCCAAGTGAAAATAATCGAAATATGTCAAAATATTTGTAAAAATATGGGTTTCTCCATAAGATGCATTAAAACTCGAGCTTTAACATTAAATAGTTAATTCCGGACCCCGTAACCCCCCTGAAACTTTTATAATTGATTTATATGAACTTCAACTATGTAAACAAAAATATACTTGTAATCAAGCCTTAATCTTTTTGAAGCTTTAGTGCTCGTACATCCTTAATGGCAAGACCTATAATAAATAATATGACTCCAAAACATTTGGACCCTGTTGATAAAGGAAAAATTTTTTGAAACACCCGATATAAATAGTATAGACTCATGTATTTAATAGCTATTTATTATGTAACCTTAAATATATTATGTGTAGTATAAACACAAATCTGATATCACTTACTACCAACCAAACACTTTGTTAAATTAAACCATTCGTGACAAATATTTTAATGGAAAGTAAACCATGTTTTTAACGATGTAGTAACATAACGTTTTTGATGTGATATATCAAAATAATATATATTGTAACGTAAGAAAGACATGTATAGGGGGATTTCTTATTCCACTTACTTCAACTAAGTGTATGGGTGGATAAATTACCAAAGAAATGTACGTACCCAGTTTTTTCATTAATTTCACCCTTCTTTGTATACAAGTTATATGTTTCTGTTTATTTTTATATACTATCATTATTATACATAAAACGTATTATGTTTATATCACTTGTATATCCTTCTTAGCTGTATTCAAAGCACTAAAGTCTAGTTAAACAAAATAACAAGTTATTGAGTAAGTGGACCAGTATGTATTTATCAATGAATTTTATTTTATTTTATTTAACAGTTTATTTTGAGCTGTTTTTGAGCTGAAATTCTGGTAAAATTACTCCTATGAAAAGAAGTTTCCAACGAAAGTTGTTTATTTTTAAAGACATAAAAACAAGGAAGAAGTTTTCCTAGGAAGCTTATCCAATCAGTAGACGAAAATACTTGCGTCTCACCCTACAAGATTGCCACTAAGAGGTTTGTGAGGAGACAGCACTTTCCTGGGATATCGTGCCCAGAGCGTATATAGTTTGTACGCCCATTCCCATTACGAGCATTGCAAGAAACACCAAGACTGCAGACAGAAGGGAAAGATATTGACATTGAAAGTAAGCCTTTCACAATTGCTGATTTACAGGCATCAGGGAAATGGGTTCAACATGGAAATACAACTGGTCCAGACATTTTTTCAAATGAAATTATCAAACTGGTCATTGAAATTTACCAAAGCTTCTGTTGGCGAGTTTTAATGAATGTATTGGGAAAAGTGCTGCACTGTGAAAAGAATACAAGCCGCAAAACGAAGCTATGTTTCCATAGAACTTCCTTAGTTGCTTAGTTTTGACTCGCTTAGATTTTCTTACTTCTACAAAGTAGATAGTAAGGTTGTTTGAATAAGTTTGCTCAGTCTCTGTTGTGTTTTGCTCTCTTAAAAAGGGAGCACGCCTCGAATCTTCTCGAAGTTTTTTTTTTAGGGGACAACTGGATTCATATGCATCCATTATTGCTCCATTTACTTCGATCAGTGAGTTTTCTAGTTCTAAGTGGTGCTTGGATACTTTTTTAGTGTATGTTTAGCCTAGATTGCAAGTTCGATTCACTTTGAACATACCCCAGCCGGTATTCGAAAGATTTCTCTTGTTCTTTGTGATGAATGCGTCAATGTGATGAATGCCTCAACACAATTATCCTGTGGTCTGAGGGTTTGTATGAGACTCTCCAATTTCATCGCTTGTGGAGTCTTCTCCTCGTTTCCCTTGTTCCTCCCTTCGTCTTTTCCTCCTTTCTTCTCCTTACGGCATGGACAGGGGTTGTGCCATATCCGCCCTTTTCTAATGATCTCACCGGATTGGCCGTCAATTTACCCTTGACTGCTGATAATTTTCCAGGATGAGGTGTAAAGTTTCGGGGCCACCTTCATGAGCCGATTGGCTGATGAGCTTTCGCAATCGATTAAGAGCATCATTGGTCTATAGTGGATGGCCCCGATTTATCCACAACGCTGCCCTCAAATGTCATCAGTTCTTTCGGCAGAGTTTTATTGTGGATGGTTCTTAGGCAGAACGGCAACCCTACGAGTCTTAGGTGCACCAGTGTAGCTGGTCCCAGGTTTTACTACTTTTTCCTCCTCTTTTCCGCTTCAATAACGCTGCGTTTCCCGGGTCAGTTTTCTCAACCGGTTTCGTCTTTTTCTCTGTGCTTTGGATCTTCGCTTTCTCAGGTGCCATTCCCTGTGCTAGGAAGCTGAAGTACCACTTTACTCCTGACCTACAGAGCCCTCTTCTAAGTGGATCTTCTAAACCTCCCAGTTTTCACCTTTTGGGTAGAGGGGGAACTGCATGATACAGAGAAAGGTTTTTAGTCCAACCAAAGGGTTTGAAAGACGATGGTACATTGCCTCTTTCCAGTTCTGCCTCCGATTTTCTTTCCCCCACGTAAGTTGATCTCACTTTGCTGTATGCCTGCTCTGTTGCGGTATCCATTCGTAAAAGTTTTGTTTTTATACTTTTATTTATATGCATATTTCTTCTTACGAGGAATAAAGTTTATGAGACTATTGCATAGCCTCAGGACATGGTAAGGTTACGTTAAATAATGCTCGGTTTCAGAGTCACCGTTAAAATACAGGCGGTAATTCCTGGCTGCACCCAATGCAATTATCACCGTAACGCATGATCTGATTAGGAGGAGGTGTTGTTCTATGTATGTCTCTCGGCAACATCCATTCTGGGTCATCCTACTTGGAAGCTTCCGTACCGCGATAGGGTGCTAGACATGGATGGTTTATCGAATTTTAGGGGAATACGTTTACTTTTCACACATACACATCCTGCTTAGCACTTCATATCATATACCTTTAGATTTGAAACCCTTCTAACTGGGTTCGCAGATACGCGAAGTGTTCTGATTCCCAAAAAAAAGACCTTTCAGTTCCGACAAATTACCAACCGATAACATACTTAAATGCTGTATATAAACCGTTCATCTCAATTCTTAATACTCACAAAACTTAATGCGGTTTGATATCAGGTTGTAAATAGAATCTACTTGTTGATAGATTTATGGGTTCAGACGCTCGTCAATATCAACGCGACTTGAGTATAGACTGGATGGATTATAGGAAAGCATTTTACACTATCTCTCGTCAACTTAAATTGGTGATGCTCAAATTCTTGAAAATGAATCCCAGTATTATCAGATGAGTCGAAAAATGTTGTCATTCTGGAAAAAGTTTACAATCCGTTCTGGTAAACGTACTAACTCAAAACATTTATTGAAATGTAAGCGTGGCGTCTATTTAGGCGTTACCCTTAGCTCGCTTCTATTCTGCATGTTGCTCATGCGCCTCTCCTTGCGAGACGAAGCCGATTAACATTGTGCCCCCCTCCCCAGAGATAAAAATCATCAGCTTAGTCTATTAACTAATTAACCAATCTATTCTATATGGATAACGTGATCAGTACACGAAAACGCCCATCAGTACACGAAGGGTATGGGTATGTAATTCGAATTGGACAAATTTACCGTAATTGTTTGTAAGTGGGTTCACGTTCCTAATTACGTGCAGCTCACGGATGAAAACAACGTGAAACATCTCGATGAAGAAAAGTTATATACATGCTTGCGTGCTGGCAAAAGTCGCATTTATAGTGTGTCCACTATTAAGAAAGCTCTTCGTGGCAGGTATAGGTCCCATCTTAGACAAATTTGAGAATCCGAGTTATCTGGAATACAAAAGATCCGTGCTACTAATATATCTACCCACCCTTCTCTAGTCTTTTGGTTCCATTTAATGGGCAATAGAGGAGCTTATAGAACTAGACAAAGGAACTGCAAAGTTATGAACTTTTGTCTTAGGTCTCATCCGCGAGCCTCGGTACCTCGTAACTACTTTCCACGTCAGAAAGTCGTAGGGTTCTCCTGTCCGTCGAATGTCTACAGAATAGATTAGTGTTAGGTTAAGCTTGTCAGGTACTCAATAGTTCTGATCTATTAGTGCATCTCATGTGCGATTATAAGTTGTATGGGAAAGAAGCATTCTTGTTGTACACAACACGATATGCAGCTTCCAAATTGAGCTCAGTATTTGACACTACTAATCGTGATATACTTGCTTATTTCGTCCTGCTTTCCCAATCGCATTTTCGTTCCGCTGGTAAACGAGCTGAAATTATTTAGCTCATATAAAAATTTGAAAAGAAACTTTTATTCCATTATATTGTGATATAGTAAAATAAACTAAAAACACATATTTTAAAGTGATCAATGGTTTTATATTTAAACTATAATTTAAGTGACTGATATTAATGATTTTTTAAAATTTCACAGAAATTTATTTGACAGATAATATTTAAAAGTACTATTATAGTTTTTTTAAATATTGTTTTATAATTCGTATACATATTGTAATGTATATTTATTATTATAAACTATTAATAATGACTGTAATTTTTCCATTAAAACTCATTATCACAGTGGTAGATATTACGCCACTTCTTCTTAAAATGATGCCATTTTTAATGAAAAAATTACTTTTTGTAGAAAAGTTTCCTGTAAAAAAAAAGTCAGTCATTATTTGTCAAGTCAATATCATTGTATCAATCGTAACCACTCAAATCAGATACCCCCAATATACATTCAAATAAATAAATACTTTTTAGCGAATTTCCTCCAAAGGAAATGCAGCTATTGTTTTTGTACCAATGTTGGAGTTTTGTAAAAATTTCTTCAAATGTTCATCGATCCTATCTACTAGATGTTAAATAAAAATCACTATCGCTAAAAATTTTATATATGTATACATACAGAGTGTCCGATAAGTACCGCTATAGTTCCATAAGAGGGTAGGTAGAGAGTACGATTTTGGAACGAAAAGTCCTGCGACATTTTTTTATTAGACGTCAGTTAATTAGTAGTAAATTAAGGAAACTAGGTTGAAACCAAGGAATAGCTAGTATCTATGTAAAGCTAGTATCTATATGTCCCCATGCTACTATGAATTTTATCTGTCGCTCGTATCCACAGAAACAGGAAAGTAAAATATCAGGGATGGAATCTTTGTTTTATGGGGGTGCATGTCTTGCGATTTTCTAAAAATTGATAGTTCCAAAAATTTAATTATTGCATTATTAAAAAAATTAATCAATAAAATTATTTTAATAAAGCACTTTTGAGAAAACTTTATAAATTAACGAATTTAATCTGCGGATTTTTTTGAAAATTTATTATAAATAAAATTCATTTTTCAAAATATAAAAAAATTTAATTAATGCACTTTTCAAGTAATTAATAATTTAAAAAATTTAACCAACACATTTTTCCAAAAATTTATAATTAAATCAAAAATGAATTATCAAAATAATGCACTTTTTGCAACTGTTGTTTCAACCTAGTTTTCTTAATTAATTAATAATTAACAAACGGGGCGTCTAATAAAAGAATGTCTCAGGACTTTTCGTTCCAAAATCGTACCCACTACCTACCTCTTATGGAACTCGACTATGGGACACCCAAAATATACAAACATATATATATATATATATATATATGTACTTTTTAAAATGACTGTTAACTCTCTAGCGGTAACAGTTTTTTCCAATTGAATACTGGAATGAAATTTGGTATTTGAGGCCCTTTTGGTATTCTTAAGGTCAAGTTCGTTAATGGGTAAAATCTGACGAGGGTAAAGGGGATTTTAAGGGAGGCGGAAACACAATATTTGACATATCTTCCTTAATATTTGAAAAATCGACAAATTTGTCAGGAGTTAAGTTGTAGGTACTAAGTTTCACTGTAATTTTATTTCTTATCATTTTTCTGTTACACTAATATTTACAGAAATATTTACAATTAAAGATTGAAAGTTAAAATTCTAAATATCTCTGTTCACATTAGAGTTTGAGAAAAATGATCAAGTAATGAATTGTAGCAAACTTGATTTTCTACAACTATACTCCTTATACATTTTTCGATAATTCTAATATTAAGAGAGATATTTAATATTTTGTGTTTGTTTGACACGAATACATGAAATATATTTTATTGTAAAATTTTTTTTTAAATTCAACCGACTTCAAAAAACACAAAAATTCTCTATATTAAAAAGCTATAAATAACAATTTTCAGATTTAATCCAAAAGACAATTCTTGCCCAAACCTATTACGTATAATTTAGTATATGTAAATATACAAGGTATATTAAATTTGATCTCGACTGTTACGGTTAAAAATATTGATAGTAGACATGAATGTTTGGTACATGTGTTCATAAAATTTGGCCATTTTCGCATATCCGTCTGTCTGTCTGTGGACACGATAACCCAAGATCAAAAAGAGATAACGAGCTTACATGTGTTATTGAGCAAAAAAGTAAGGTCAAGTTCGTTAATGGGCAAAGTCGGACTATATTAGGGCAAAACTGCTTAAAACATTGGAACGTGTTTCCCTACCCTCGGGTGGGGGGGGGGGGGGCATATATACATCTTTGAAACCAGAAGAGATAGAAAAAAAATTTGTTAAGAAAAAATCTTCTTTTTAAAATAAACAAGTTTTGTTTGAAAAAGATTTTCATAAACTCAATAGTTTTCTCATAATTAGTGATTCTTCGGAAAGAATTGTTTATATTTCGAATACGCAGAATTGTTAACAATTTAATCATTGATATACAACTCAGTATATACTGGGTATTCAAACATTTAAGTCAGTTAGTTGTTATCTTACTTAACAGTCAAGCATAGAATCTCCTCCTTCTTTTTTTGTAGTTAGTTAAAATTTGTGTTGATTTTGTCATCTCCACAGACACTCTACTTCTATAAGATAACTATAGAATTATTTTATTAAAATTTTGTTTTAATTTTGAAATGTCAATTTTGATTGTCGTTTCCATAGTAACTATAAACTATAATCGTTATATATCGATTTTGGCTATTAATAAGTTTAATTTTTGCGAATACTTAAGTCATATCAGATATTATATTTCATTTTGATCACACTAAAATTATGACCGCTAGAGAGAGATTTATGTATTATGAATTTTTTGTATTGTGAATGGGTCGTTACTTGGCAAAAATCCACTATAATTATTAAATAAAACAAATATATGAAATTTTCAAAAAAACACTTTATTTGACTAGTTTCAGAACACAATTCCTACAATACATACAATACATTTTAGCATTATACTCGTATACAATAATACATTTTAGCATAAAAAATCTAATTTAAAAAAAATTAAAAAGTAATTTTTACAGGATCATTCTTATAATTAATTTCCTTACCAAAATATATATTTTGAAGTCAAGTTTCAAAATAAATGTTTTGAAGTCTCCTCTAGAAGCTCACTCGAATATCGGACCTACCTACCATAAAGAAAACCAGTTTGGGTTTACATTTATTTTTAACGGTATATGCAAATCGCTTATTAATCTGTCATACGTCTCCAATTAATGACCTGACATTAATCTGCGTTGAAAACGTCGAATAAAAAAGTCCAACTTTGGTAATGCATAATAAGTTTAACAATTTTTGAATTATGAAAATATAATTGTAATTTAATGTAATTTGTTCTAAAAGAAAGTAAACTTGATTTGAGTAGCGTTTCCGCTACAAATACATTACGTTATATAGTTAAGAACTGTGGGGCTAGTTTGTATTGTTTCATTCGCATGCAAAATTCCACTCATTTCCTACAAATTTAGAGTAATTTTGGTTATTGTGGGAAAGATGTGTGACAAATTTCAATACTTCATTATAGAAAAAACCTAAACAGTATTAACACTAAAATTAAATCAAAACATTGTAACAACACAGTTGTCAGTATTTAGATACATATTGTTAGAACTAGTCAAAATTCATTAAATTAATTTTGATTTGAACAAAAATTGTTGGTTTCTTCTAAATATTACTGTATATATTAAGTAGTTACCTTTTACCAATTTTGAAATAAACCATACTGGACAGGCGGGGGTCAAGGAAATAGTACCACTTACCAATTTTAATTATAATCTTTTTGCCCCACAACACACAAATGAGACGATGTAACATTTCTGTATTATTAAAATTCTCGTATTTATCGATAAGAAGCAAGAATTTAAAAGACTTTTGTTGTTCATTACACAAACATTTGCATTTCATCCAATTTGTAAAAATTGAATGAAAACTGTGAAGTCATTTCGTCCATTTTGAATTTTTATAGGCTTTTCAGATTCTTTATTGCCATGTTAAACGGGACTAATCGATAATATATTTCAAGATTGCCTATATTGTTAATACTACTGTATTTGGTTCTGTCCAGTAGTATTCTGCCCGTTAATTTTATGTACAGTTAATTACAAAATATCGCTGCTTGGTTAGGGGTGATTTTATATTCAAACTTAAAATAGTAATGAGAATTTTATTGTCCTGAGAAAAACAAAATACAAGTCACATTTCCAATAATCAAGATCCGAGAAGAACAAATTGGGAAGAATATAATTCGACACTAAAGTTCAAACTCGCCATAATCCCGAAAAAAGTTTAAACAGTATTGGACATTGAGCTTACTGCAACTGAGCTTCAGCATGCAATAATTAACTCCTCCCAAGAAAACTGCCCGGAGATCTCAAAAGACAGCAGCAAGTCCACTTGTTGGTGGAATGAGGGCCTAAGGAATCAAAGGCGAAAGGTTCGCCAGCTATTGAACAGAGCAAGGAGATTGAGGAACTAGGATAATTACCACGAAGCCCTTACCGAATACAAAAAGTCTCCGAAGAAAGCCAAAATGGACTTATGGAGGAAGCTCTGTCATGATGTTCAAAACACATCTGAGGGAGCAAGACTTCATCGTATCCTGGCGGAGGAACTCACTGACACAATCGGGTCACTTCGTAAACCCGATGGTATGTATACTAGCTCCGCGAAGGATACACTCTAGACACTGATCCGGATTAGGAGAGACAGTGGATGTTGAAAACCCTTCTCAAGAGCAGCTTAACCTGAGTCTACCAACGACTGGCGAGGACTGAAGAAGAGCGGCGATTGCCACTAACCGCTCAAAGATCGAATGGACAATAAACTCATTCGACCCCTGGTTAAGCACCGGGACCAGATGGGATATACTCAGTGCTTTTACAAAAACGAGCAGAGCATCTTTTGACTCTGCTTGGTCATATATTCAGGGCAACCTGGCTACGGGCTATATCCCAACAGTATGGAAGCCAGTAAGAGTGACCTTCTTGCCAAAACCGGGGAGGCTTATCCACTCCACGAGAAAAGGCTTTAGACCAATTAGTATGTCATCGTTTCTACTGAAAACAATGGAACGACTAATAGGATTTCATTTGACTCACGGGGCATTATCGAGAAATCCGCATCATACCAACCAACACGCGTATCAGGTGTGAAAATCCTGTGAATCAGCCCTCCACAACCTCATATACAGGATTGAGGAGGGATTCGCAAGGAAACAAACCACCTCGTGCATTGTTCTTGACATAGAAGGGGCATTTGACAATGCCTATTAAAATTCCATGGTTGATTCTGCAGGTCGGCATGGAGTAGACGACACCTTTTGCAGGTGGATACAATCTATGCTGATGGGAAGAAGAATACAAACTTTCCTTTTTGGAGAGTCTGTCACTGTAAGAGCCACAAAGAGATGTCCGCAGGGTGATGTCTTATTCCCACTCCTGTGGAAGCTGACAGTGAACAGCTTACTGACGATCGTCAACCAAAATGGATACTACACACAGGGATATACGAACGACATTGTAATCGCAATCCAGGAAACATGTGAAGGCACAATCTTGGAGCTTATGCAAAACACTCTAAGACTCACACAGTAATAGTGTATCAATCAGGGATTGAAAATAAACTCTGGTAAAACCGCACTAATTCCATTCACACGTAAAAGGAAGGTGGATAACATAAAACCACCCATCCTCTTCGGTGAAAGATTATTGATCACAAGGGAAGCCAAGTTCTTAGGAGTAATGTTGGACTCTAAACAAACATGTAACTCTCATCTGGAATACATAACAAATAAGAGCAAATCTTGTCTCATGCTTTGCAAGAGAGCATGTGGAAAAGTCTGGGGTCTAAAACCCAAAATGATCCACTGGCTTTACTCAACAATAGTCAGGCCCATTATAACCTATGCTGCTCTAGTGTGGTGACTAAAAGTTAAGCAGATTACTTCGTCCAAAAAGCTGTCCAGGATCCAGAGATTGGCCTGCATCACTGGATCCATGAGCAGTACACCTACAGCTGTCATGGAAGTCATACTAGGGCTGCTTTCGCTAAGCATTGTAATAATCGCTAAAGTGAGATCCAGCGCCTATAGATTGTCTTGCAATAATAACTGGATTAATAAAAATCAGGTTGGACATGCAAGTATCGTGGGAACATCAATTATCTCTGACCCCATATTTGAAATGGGCACAGATATACTTCCAAGACATACTCCGTCTCAAACCCATTCACTGTAGTATGTGATACGGCCATGTGGTTGGAAAAAGAACCTCCCTACCTCAAGAAAGGATCCGTCTGCTCCGTCTGCCGAAAGGCTCCCTTCGTCAAAACTGACGAAGGGAGCAGGGCAGGAATCTACGATGAGAGACCTAATGCAAACATAAGACTCAACTTTGGGAAATATGCCACGGTCTTCCAAGCAGAAGTTTACGCCATACTAGCTTGCGTCCGTGACAACCTACGTGGAGGCTACATACACCAGAACGTATGTATTCTGTCGAACAGTCAAGCTGCTTTAAAAGCCTTGTTTGGAACTGAAGTCACCTCAAGGGTAGTCAAGGATTGTCTGGAGGAACTTCTGAAACTGACAAAACAGAACAATGTTTAATTGATCTGGATGCCGGGTCACAGTGGTTTCGAAGGAAACGATAAAGCGGATACCTAAGCAAAGGAGTCGGAATGCCCTTCATAGGCCCAGAGCCTATTTTAGGAACTCCAAGGACTGCATGTAAACAGGTGATCAACTAGTGATCAAATCCTAAACACCGTGATCACTGGGAAAAAGTACCGCTCGTAAAAGTAAGAGCTCGGGAAGGTACTGCTTCAGAGTGCAACAAAGACGTTATCTCTCAATGCACTAGGGCTGAACAGGATGCAGTTGCGGAGGGTAACCGGTTTCATTACTAGACATTTTCCCATGCGGCAGCATCTGCACACAATGGGACGCCATAACGGGTCCATTATGTGCAGAATGTGTGGCGAGGAAGAAGAAACATCCAGCCACATAATCTTTGAGTGCGAACCTCTCTGGGTTGCAGCAGATACAGGATATTCGGTGCATTACACTCCGAATATATGTCAGATTTTGAGGAAGATATGTCAAATTTTGTGTCCCCTCCCCCTTCCCCCTTGACCGATTTTACCCATTAACTAACTTAATCTTTTGAATACCAAAAGCGCTTCAAATAACAAATTTCATTCGAATCCGATTAAAATTGAGATCACTAGAGCGGTTACAGCGATTACATATATATATACATATATATATATATATATATATATATATATATATATATATATATATATATATATATATTATATATATATATATATATATATATATATATATATATATATATATTTATATATTTATATATTTATATATATATAAATATATATATGTATATTTATATATATATATATATATATATGTATATATATATATATATATATATATATATATGTATATATATATATATATATATATATATATATATATATATATATATATATATATATATATGTATATATATGTCTATAGATATAATAATTTTACAGATGGTTGTTTTCGACATCTACTAGGTAGGATTGATGGACATTTGAAGAAATTTTTGCAAAATTTTGAAGTCGGTACGAGACCAATGGCTCTATTTCCTTTCAGAAAATTCGCTAAGAAGTATCGTTACTGAAAAAAATTTGAAATAAGTTTTTCTAGGCTGATTTGAAGTAAGTTATATTGTCAAAAAATATTTTGGAAGTTTTCTTCAAAAAAATTAATTACGATCACAATCAGACGTTTTAACATATTTTAAATTTATATAAAAGAATATTATAATTTAAAATCGCTAGAGTGGCTACTGATATATACATAAATAAATATGTTTTCGTATCCTATATGCTTTTGGTATTTCAATGGAAAAGTTCGTTATGAATAGAATCGATCAAGGGTAACGGGCGTTTAGAGAGAGAAGAAAATGTGGATGATATGGATGATGTGTTGATAGACATGTATACAAATGTATAATGACAAAAATTCATTTAAATACATAAAAAATATCAAGTAACCATTGCGATGCATGTAATATTAATTAGTATGGGTTTTATTTTAAATTGCAAATATTTCTGTAATACAGTAACAGAAAATACAATCCAATAATAAATTGGAGTAAAATCGATTTACTACAACTTTACTCATTATACATTTTTCATTTTACTAATATTAAAAGCGAATTTTTAAGTTGAAAATATTTCTGCAAATATAAGAGTTACAGAAAATATGTTCAGTTAATAAATTGTAGTAAAATTTATTGACTACAACTTTACTACTTACTAATTTTTTAATTTTACTAATATTAGAAAATAAATTTTTTTTCCGCCCTCCTTTCCTCTTATCCGATTTTGCCCGTTAACAAACTTTGCCTTTTAAACTGAAAAAGCAAGTCAGATACCCAATTTCATTGCGATTAACCAAAAATTGTGGCCTCCAGAGCGCATAGTGTTTTTTCGAAATACGAATAGTTTCGGCGCAAAAATCTATCTGACTTTAAATCTAACTTTTGTTTGGGTCATTCATCTATATTTAACATACCCTAAATCCCCGTGCGGCCTTCGGCTAGTGTTTCACCTAGGCTACGAGGTAACCTCGCCTCGCCTCGGCCCTCGGTTACGAGGCACGAGGCGAGGTTCAAAATTTTAATCCTCGTTACTAACCGAGGCGAGGCGAGGTATATTGTCTTAAAAACCTCGCCTCGGCCGAGGCAAATTTACAAAAATAAATTTTTTTTTTAAATAATATAGTAACATGTATTATTATAAGCGATATTTTACAGCAATCTTACCTAGTAGATGTCGAAAGTCATCGTCTCTAAAATTTATATATATATATATATATATATAAGTTTTTTACCATATTATGTACATTCATGCAAAATAAGTCAAAATTAGTAAAAATTTTCCCTCGTCTTGCCTCGGCCGATGATAGCTAACCCAACCGAGGCGAGGCGAGGCTAGCCAACATTCAGCCGAGGCCATTTAAAAAAACGAGGCGAGGCGAGGTGATACCAAAACCTCGCCTCGCCTCGTACCTCGTGAAACACTACCTTCGGCCTTCTCAAAGTATTTCATGTCTAATGCAAAAATCCTTCTAGCATTTATAGCAGTAGGGAAGGTATTTTGAGTTTTTTCCTCATTTTCGGGTAGTTGCGTTAGGAAAAGTAAATCTCTCCGATTTTTCCCGTAAGTTTGAAATTATTCCGCGTCAAATGCAAAAAAACCGTATCCATCTAGCATATATAGAAATAAAGAATGTATTCGCACCCATCCACAAATAGTTCAGTATCCAATTATAGATGCAATAAAACCCTAACAATGTGTGTGACACACCAAATTTTATTTAGGGACAGAGGCAGTTCATATATAGGGATAGTGAACTTACAAATAAATAGCTGTTGGAAACAATTACGAATTTCTATATATAATAATATTAATGGTTATATATGAACAAAAGCAATATGTAATTAACTTTGCATGATGTTTAAATAGGTTTGGTAGAGTGAAATAAGTTTCACAAACGGGTTTTCAGCAGGTTGCTCGGAACCGCAATTTTTTTTAAATTGATTCATCTTGACGTCCTGAATATGATTCTAAATTTGTACGGTCCGACTCGTGACGGACCAAGATCCAAATTGAATTTGTTTATAAAAAAAATAGTTTTTTGTTAATATCTTTTCAAAACTAAAATTTTAAAAATTATATAAAATATTATTCAATTCTTTGTAAAAAAAGAAAACAAATGAGTCCATGATCATTAAAATCGGTTTATTAGAACTCATGAAATAAAAATTCTCAAGATTCGAAAAACGCAAAAATTTTAAATTAATGTTAAAAATCTAAAAATTACTACATTTTTTTTTACAATAGCAAAATATGCCTTTTATATGTTAAAGATAATGTGCCCAATTTTAGGTCTTAAAAAAATTAGGTCCCCGACAATTATTAAAATACCATATCGCTGATTTTAATAAATAAAAAGAGTGCATTTCATTTTATAAGAATAAATCTTTTTTTAAATGATAGGTCTTAAAAATATCTATAAAATGAAAACCAAAATTAATTTTAACTGTATTTTTACCCATTATTTTTCAATTTGTTTATAACGCGCTATGAACAAAAAAAAAAAAGTTAAGAAATCATTTAAATAATCTTTATTTTCTTTTAACTTATATATATTTTTTATAGATCTTTAATTAAAAAATACATACAAAGATACGTTAACTTTTGAGAGAGTAACATATGTTTTTCCTTTTGCTAATTTACTTATAAACAAATAAATATTTTTAGGTTTTATAAGCCTTAATCGAAAGCTTATGAGAACAAAAACGTAGAGACAAAAAATGTTCCTTTTTGAAAAATAAACAACTTTTGAAATTTTTTTTCATCAATTCAGTATACACCGGGTATTTAAGCAACTAACTCAGTTAGCTGTAATTTTCACTAGTTTAATTTATAACTGAATTTGATTAATGTATATATTTTAGCTCATTGCCATCAAATTTCTAATGTTGATACCATAAATAATCTGGGATTATCGAAGACTAATATTCAGAAAACTACAAGTTCTGAAAAAACAAAATGTGCAATAGTAGCAAAAAGGGCACATTAGGGCACAAAATTTAATTTTCTAATACATACAATTTTATTTAGTTATTAACAAACCTATAATTAAAAAAAGAAAAGGATACTAGCGATAACATATTTTTATATGTTTTTTGGAAATCCTATATATCGGATGAGTCATTTATCTTGAGACAATGAAATAATTTGATTGGATTTCAAAAAATATTTTACAAAAAATTAAATGATGTGCTTAACTTTAACACTAACATGTTTTTTGACGGTCATGCGACAGTCAACTTTTTTTTAAATAGAAACCCTATATTATAAAGAGATCGGAATTATAAAGAGAGCAAAATTTGATGTTTAAGCAGACCTTTCGCCTGGAGTCATGATTACCCTTGATAGTCACTTGACGGTAACAATATTTTAGTTAGAACTTGACGCGCCAGTGATATTAATTTCCGGTGAGAAAAGCATTTCATCTAAAGATAACCATAAATTGTCACCTTCACCTCAAGGTCAAGTTCACTCTGGATTATAAAATTTTCTCTCTTTCGACTGCTGGGGTCAAATATATGTATATATTTAGTCAAACATAGTAATAACCTTGAAAGTCAAGATTAAGTCAAATGAAAGGTCATTACCTGATGTCCACCTCCAAACCCAATAATTCTTGTAAAGGTCATTTTTGGATTAGTGGCTCGTCTAACGAGATATTCAGGTGAGTGGTTCAATATACTTCTACTTTAAAATGACGTAACTTGCGGAGGTCATTTAAAAAGAAAATTATTATATACATATCTGACAGTTATATATCTTTTTGAACCCAGGATAAAAATGTGGATCTCGATGGAAACAATTCGGTTTTACCCCCAAATACCTGTAAGGTCAAGTTCAACAATCAATTTTTACAAAACGATTCCGACAACGCCCATTTCGCGCGTCAAGTTCTAACTAAAATATTGTGACCGTCAAGGGTGTACTCCATAAGCACGAATAAGGATCATGGTGATGCCCAATGGGGAAATAACCACTTGCCGAACATAAGATTCGAGATACGGTCTTTGTTTAACAGACCAAAGCTCAAAAGAGGCAGGCACATCTATTCAAATGACCATACTATTTACAACATAAAGGTAAGAAAAGCAAAGCGATCCAAGGAAGTTCTGTATGAACAAAACTTATACCACGCAGCAGCCAGGCTGCACAAGGCATTAGCCAAAAGCGGAGTGAAAATAACAATGTTACTTAAGAGACCGGAAGGCAGCTTCACTGTAGGGGAAGAACAAAAGGCTTTTCTACTACTCGGAAAACACTTCCCAGGGTGCTTGCCATCCAACGACAGGGAAATGGCAACTACTCCCAGCAGACCAACCAGAGAGAACTGGGACAAGGCACTGTCCATATTTAGATTACAGAGGTGACAATGGACTATAATATTTTTCAACCATTTAAAACACCAGGTGTGGATGGCATGTTTCCTGCCCTTCTTCAGAAAATGCAATTGATAATTATGCCACACCTGGTCAATTTAAATCGAAGTAGGTTGGCGTATTAGGTTGCCACTGGGTACCACTGCAACCTCACCAGCATGCTTATAAGGCGAGAAGATCAACAGAAACCTAAGAAGAGAGAAAGAGTAGCTAACAGAACTTATCGAAAGAACACTCAAGGCTAAGGAAAAAGCCAGCGGTGCCTTCTTAGACATAGAGGGAGCCTTGGACAACACGACGGTGAAACTCATGTGGGGAAGAGACCATCGGGATCACAACAACGCGAGGCTGCCCACAAAGGGCTGCCCTTAATGTGTAGTCTGATGAGTGACAAATTTCTCAAAAACCTGTTGGATTCTAGTCTCAAATGCCAGGGCTATTCAGATTACATAGTAATCATAGCCAGTTCGAAGGAACGATAATATCCAAAACGCATTCCATAGTACAAAAAATTGATGTGAACAAATGGGGTTAAATATTAATCCAGGAAACACAACACTGAGACCTTTCAAGAAGAAGAGGAAGCTTTTCAAAAAGCATCCAAATAGCTGGAAATGAACTCAGTGGAGGAAAAAAGTAAAATATCCAGAGGTAATAGTAGGCAGTAAGCCTATATATATATATATATATATATATATATATATATATATATATATATATATATATATTTATATATATATCATTTTTGTCAGCTGCTAAATCTATGGACATTTGAAGAAATTTTTGCGAAATCATGTACAACCTCAACAGCTACATTTTCACCGAAATTTAGCTAAAATCGAAGATAATGTTTCCATCAAGTCAATAAAAACCGATTAAAAACACCTTTCTTTCTCCAATATTATTAAATTATCATCCAAAATGCTAATGATACAAACCAAATTTGTAATAAATAATAAAACACAATCATTATTTATTCCCATGACAGAAAACGATAATAGTTAATCTTTCAAAAAATTAAAAATATTGGTTTTTTTCTAAATGACGATTTAGTTGATGAGCACAACGGCGTTAGGGCATATACAACACACAAAATATATGCATATGGGGTTCCGCCCCGGCATGTCGCGGTGGTATGATAAACACAAAAGATTCCCTTAAGTAAATCTATAATGTCCATCATAACAAAAAAAATGAAATGACTTTTAGACATTTAAAAATAAAGAATCCTCTTTAGTTAACTAACCTATATAATGGAGCTCACCTTTAGATGTTTTATTTATTCTTTTTTTTATATAAATTATGTTCGTCAACAATATTTTTTAACATTTCATTTTAATTGCTTTCTGCATACACAGGCAAGGCGCCTTTAGGGCCTATTATTAGTTTGTAGGTGTGGTGAATTTTCTATTATACTGTATTAAATAACATATTAAGTATTTTTATATTTTTGTGTGATCTAATTTTAGCCATTTGGAGTTTTTTGTATGATCCATTTTTATTTAAAAAGCGCATAAAAATTTGTTCAATATCTATCAATTATTATCAATTATTCAATATTCATCTTTTTTTTTAACGAAGTTAAAAACTTATCTTATAACAATAAATTTTTCTGTCGTTTCTAAACAAATCTACCAAGCTTATAAGACCAGAAATTCACTACGCGTGACAATGAAAGTAATATAAGGTTACACCAAAACAAAATAGTAATACCTTCGTTATTAAATAAGTTACTAGGTCGAAAAGGAGGATTCTACACAAAACACTTTTAAGTTTTCTAGAGACTGTGATTCAAGATTGAATGTATTCATTTGAAAATTTTGTTCTACAAATTATTTAACTATTTGTGATCATGCAATCAAAATCGTATTAAGCGTCCATAATAAACGTTGACAAAATTTGTTGAAATAAAAATGTTCAATTAATTCCCAAAAAATTTTGATGAGACTATCATGGAAAAACCTGTTTATGTATATTTTTTAAATAAGATTTTGATGGCATATTGATTTTATAAGAAAAAGACTCCAAAATAAAATTGTTATATCACCATAAAATCTCATTAGTTAAGGCAAAGAATAAAAATATGTTTTTTAATGATAGACACATATAAACAGATTATTTTTGTATTGTAAAGAAATATATTGAAACTAAAAACATTCTTTATTCATATTTGATTAACCGTGAAGTTCCAGCCTAATGAATTTTTTCAGGTAAAAAAATGTCGCACTCAACAATAGAAAAATATGTAAGCGCCACAATCATAAAATATAAAATTAATTTAAATAAAAAATATTCAGTGTAGTTTACAAATCATATATTCTATTTCATTTTATTTGAGTTTTAATGTTATCTTTTTATATTTTGTGGTTATTAATCTTCATACGCATGACGACAACACACTTTTTTCCAGATGTTCTCTGATTAATCCACCAATAACAAAAGCTAATATAATAGATAAAAAGTGACAGAAAATATTCTTTAGTTATAATAGTTACTTTTTTTTTTCATAGTATATAATATATCATCATTGTTTTGATTAGTTTGATTATAAAAAAATCTGATTTCTGAGGTGATCGCATTTTTTTCATTGACCCAACCATTTAAATGATATTGGAAGTCAAAATTTGGAGAACTAAAAAACTTTCTTTTTTTTTTTGCTTTTAAATTAGATAACTCGTTGTAAGCATTGGAATATGAGTAATACATATTTCCGTAGGAAATTCACTGATTTACAAAAATTGTTTCTACTTATAAATAATTTTTTCGTAATTTAATCTTTGAGTCGAAATTTCTGCTGCCAATAATTAAAATTCCAAATTTTGACAAAACCGAACCGTAACTGACTGTTGAATTATCAAAATCCCTTCTACGCCCATGAATTAATATGACCAAAATTTCCATATGGGTTGTTTTGTATGACAAAACAGTATCACCATACCAAATTTTATGAAAATCGCGCAATCCGTTCTAATTAAAGAAAATAAAACTATGTGAAAACGGCAACTACAAGAGCGTATAGCTCATCCGACTTTTTTTAAGCCATTGTATAAGTGGTAAAGATTTGTAAAGACATGTTAGAGATACGCAGTATATTAGGATGATGAAAAAAAAAAAGTTACTCCTAGGTATTAAAAAAATTCTACTAAAACATCAGCTCGAAATCTCATTCCTACTAAGAACTCAACGAATATTTATTTTCCCATTTAATTACATATTTATTAAAAAAAAATTGTTTAATGAAAGTACTTAAAAAAAATGTTTTTAATCTGAAATGCACAAAATGTTATCTTCGTAATTCCTACAGAAAATAATGATGTTTTAGACTGTAATGAAGGTTTAGACTGTAAGTTGAAAAAGTCAACGTATGCAAAGTTGAGTTGAGCATGACATTGCCGAGCGAGGGATCGCTTCAAAAGACGCAGTACCTTTTACAAGTTATTTAAGTACACAGAAAAAATTTCAAACAATTGCAATCTCAAATTAATACTATTTCACTACCTTCAGGTATTGACTTGAGAGATATTAAGAAGATTTCTGATCACCAGAACTGTGATCAGAAATCTTCTTCTTAATTTATTGACTAATCCTAAATACTCGTTAGAACTTCGTACGGTTCCCTAATTTCCAGATATGTCCTTCCTTATTAAAGTTAGGTAGGAATGTGCACATCCCTACATGTGTTTTTACAGGTAAATTCTAGTGTTTCACCGAGGCTACGAGGTAACGTCGCCTCGCCTCGGTCCTCGGTTACAAGGCACAAGGCGAGGCGAGGCGAGATTCAAAATTTTTATCCTCGTTACTAACCGAGGCGAGGCGAGGTATATTATCCCAAAAAATCGCGAGGCAAATTTACAAAAAGTAAATTTATTTTTTTAATAATATAGTAACATGTATTTTCAGAAAAAGATTATTTATGCCATGATTACTTTTTATAATAATAATCATAAATTTGTTCATCGCCGGTTTGCAAATTTTATAGAGAAAAGTAAATGTATAATATTTATTTTGTTCATCGACTGCATTTTCTTATTTTAGAGAGAGACAAAACTGTGCGGTAGGGTTTTTTCAACTCTAAACGTGATTCAATGTTCAGATTTTTATTAATTATATTAGTGTATTTTTGTAACGCCAAAAAGCGCAGCCCTTTTTTATTCAACTCTCTCTCTATCTCTCTCTCTAATTTGTATATTTTATTTTATTGTTGGAAATTTTTGGAAAGGAAATAACTATTGGTCTCATACCAAAGTCAAAATTTCGCAAATATTTTTTCAAATGTTCATCGATCTTAACTAGTCGATGTCGAAAATCATCGTCTCTAAAATTTATATATATATACATATATATATAAGTTTTTTTTACCATATTATGTACATTCATGCAAAATTAGTCAAAGTTAGCAATAATTTTCCCTCGCCTCGCCTCGGATGATAGCTGACCCAACCAAGGCGAGGTTGATATTTAAAAAAGCGAGGCGAGGCGATACCGAAACCTCGCCTCGCCTCGTGCCTCATGGAACACTAGTAAAATTTCGGATTTTAAAATCATATGAAGACAAAATTAAAAAAAAATTTATTATGTACTTTTAGCAATATAAATTTATAGTTGCCAGACAGTTATGACATTGCTAAAATCGCCCCAGACGCATTTTCTCCTGTAAAAAGTCGAATCACACAAAATATGAACATTTGAAAAATTTAAAAATGTTGTGAGTAACGTTGAAAGGTGTATTAGTTGGAATGCATTCTCCGCCTAGTACGGACCGCGATGCCCAAGGCCCGATTTCAGGTAAGAACCAACCATTAATAGTTTTTTAAATATTTTAATTTTTAAATTTTTTTTTTTTTTGCGTTAAAAATTTGCTGCTATGTTCCAAAATTGACATTTTTCTTAACAGACAGTCTAGTTCTACAAAATGATCATATATATAAGTGTGAGTTGACTTTACCTTACAAACAGAATTTCCACTGGTAAATTCAACCGTACCCAGCCTACAGATGTACTGCATCCCAATCTGACTTAAATACGGAAGGAAATATCGAAAAACTAGCCATACTAAAATCAATGTTTGAAATGCGTTGTTAGCCCTCGTACTATTATATATTCCCTTTGTTACTTCGGTAACTATCAACAAACTATTGATTGATAATTTATCACACAAATAGTATAACAGCTAGTTTTTAGATATATCCTGCTTTAGAGAATTCGAGTAAGAATGCTATACGTCTGTAGGCTCAGAACCGCTGCGTTTACCTGTACGCATCCTATTTGTACAGGTAAAAATACACAAATATATTAACAATATTATAAATTTAATCTATATGATGAAGGATGTAATAGCTGGTATGACATCCGCCTCCGGTCAAGATACCCAAGGTTCGACTCCAGGTGACGTCGATTAATTTTTTTTTGTTTTTTTTTTTGCTATGAAAAAATTGAATTTAATGGTTAATGCAAGGACCATTAATATTTTTTTTTTATATCTTAATATTTTTATTTTATTTTTTCGTAAAATTTTTAATGAAATAAATTGCAAAAAAAATTAAAATAATTTAATTGGTGTCCCCTGGAATCGTACTCTGACCATCGTTATCGGGAGCGAATGACATTCTAACTACTACAGCTTTGATCAATTTAAACAGTAATATTAGATATAGTAGATATATATTTGTGAACCATTGACTTTACCTGTACAAATACAAGGCGCACAGTTAAACGCAACGGCTCTGAGCCTACAGTCGCATCGTATCTCTACTTGAATTCAATACAAAAGGACGTATCTAAAAAGTAGCATTATTGGTATCAGTGTTCGAAAACGTTCAATTCCACAAATTGTATATTTTTTTAAATATTTTTAAGAATAGGTTTTAGGATTACTTGGAACCTTCTGTTCTACACCAACAGGGTCATCTGAAATCAACTATTTATTCCACATTTTTAAACAATACGCTAGATGCGAAATATGCCGGGAGTGTTCGAGAAGGTGAGACATACCATGGACCGCCGACTGGTGCAGTGCATTATCGTCAATGGCGGTCTTCGAGTTTTTGCTTATTTAATTTCAATCTTAGCTTATTAAAACAAAAAAAACTTGATGCTTTCATAGAAACTACATGAAGCCATTTTTAATGGGTTATTGCAATAAATTTAAATCCGATCACAAACGTAAATGTAAAAAAGGGCAGAGTTTTCGGAGAGATACTTCATATAATAGTTGCTCCGTAATAAGTGATGATATCCCAACTAAAGAGCCGAGCTATTTATACAGTAAATAGCGTAAACTAAAATGTAAGAATGTAAGTGCAAAGTAAAATGAAAAAAATTGTTTTCTCTTAGTATGTTTGAAAATTTTATACCGCGGCAAGTAATTTGTTTTCTTTTGATTCAGATATTTCAAATTAAAACTTGCCACGTTATAAAATTTTATTAACATACTAAGAGAAAACTTACGAAATAAATTTTTTCAACCAAAATTTTTTTTTTCATTTTACTTTGCACTTACATTCTTACATTTTAGTTTTCGCTATTTACTTTATAAATAGCTCGGCTCTTTAATTGGGATATCATCACTTTTTAAGGAGCAACTATTATATGAAGTATCTCCCCGAAAACTCGGTCCTTTTTTACAATTATGTTTTTGATCTGATATCCGATTAAGACTTTTTGAAAGGTTTAAATATACAAAGCCAAAGGCTTTGTGCAAAATGCTATAATTGGATAAATGTATCCTTACTTACTGTGTTTCGCTTAAAGCTCTTTCATTTGATACCCATATCATAGGGTTAATATGGAAAATCTAAATCACCTTTTTGCGGCGGCCACCATGTTCGATTTAGAATGACTTCACTTTACATATTGTGTTTTTCTCATCAATTACGTTCATTTGATACCCATATAATAGGGGTTAATGTGGAAAATGTAAATCTCCATTTGCGTCAGCCGCCATATTGGATTTAGAATAACGTCACTTCATATACTTTCGCTCGTCAAGCCCTTTCATTTGATACCCATATCATAGGGGTTTGTGTGGAAATTATAAATCTCCATTTGTGGCGGCCGCCATATTTGATTTCGAATGACGTCACTTGACTTAATTTGTTTCGCTCATCAAGCCCTTTCATTTGATAACCATATCATAGGGATTAACGTGGAAATTATAAATAATTATTTTGCGGCGGCTGCCATATTCGATTTAGGGTGACATCCTATACTAATGTAGATATCTAAATAATTTTGAGTCGGTCTCAAAAAATCTCCATCGAAATGGAAGAAGGGTGGATCTGATTTTCGGTTAAAAGTTAAAATTTCCCATTAACGAATTTGATCTTACTTTTTTGTTCTAGAACACACACACAAAAATTAGCTCTTAATATGTTTTCGTTCTTGGGTTATTGCGTCCACAGAAAAACAGACAAGCGGTTGGACATGCGGAAAGAGCCGAATTGGGCCACTTTATGAACAAGCATTTATATCGAGGACTAATATTTTCAAACGTTACAAAGTCGAGAATAAACTTAATATACTGGGAATAAAAAGATAATTTTTGGTGTTTTTCCCCATTTTCGTAGTTGTTTCGTTTGAAAGATTAAAGTTTTTCCATTTTTCCTATAGACTTGTAGTTAAAACAGGTTGAATGCCAAAAAAACCGCATTCTTCTAGCATATTTAGAATTGGGTTAAATTTTTTTTAACAAAACTACGTATAAATAAGATCCAAATCTTCCTTTAGCGAGTTTCTTCCAAAGGAACTGCAGCTATTGTTTTTCACCAATATATATATATATATATATATATATATATATATATATATATATATATATATATATATATATCGCTAAAGGAAGATTTGGATCTTATTTATACGTAGTTTTGTTTAAAAAAATTAACAAAAATTTAAAATTAATATATATATATATATATATATTCTGTATATATATATATATTCTATATATATATATATATATATATATATACATATATATATATATATATATATATATATATATTTATATAAGCATCTATAAGTTTATGTGTCTGTGGACTCTCTAGTGGTCACAGTTTTATTCCGATTGGAATGAAATTTGGTATTATATTTGAGGCGCTTTTGGTATTCAAAAGGTCAAGTTCGTTAATGGGTAAAATCTAGTGTTTCACCCAGGCTACGAGGTAACCTCGCATTTAATCCTCGTTACTAACCGAGATGAGGCGAAAGTAAATTTTTTTTTTTAAATGATATAGTAAGATGTATTTTTACAAAAGACATGAAGCAATAGATAAATTAGATGCATTTTAAAGGAAAAAGAAATTTTATGCCATGATTACTTTTTATAATAATAAACATAAATTTGTCCATCGCCGGTTTGCAAATTTTATATAGAAAAGTAAATGTATTATTCTTATTTTGTTGTTCGACTGCATATTCTTATTTTAGATTTAAAAAAACTGTGAAGTCGGGGGACCCCGTCAAGAACGAAGTTCTTTACGTTATTTTTTCAACGCTAAACGTGATTTAATATATAGATTTCTATTGATTATATTAGTGTATTGTCACGCCAAAAAGCGCAGCCCTCTTTTATTATTTCTATCTCTCTCTATCTCTCTCTCTATTTTGTATATTTTATTTTAGCAAATTTCCAAGAAGGAAATAGAGCTATTGGTCTCGTACCAAAGTCAAAGTTTTGCAAATATTTTTTCAAATGTCCATCGACACTACCTAGTAGATGTCGAAAATCATCGTCTCTAAAATTCATATATATCTGAAAGTTTTTTTTTTACCATATAATGTACATTTATGCGAAATAAGTTAGTAATAATTTTCCCTCGGCCGAGGCGAGGCGAGGCGAGGATGATAGTTAACCAAAACGAGGCGAGGCGAGGCGAGGCGAGCTTGATATTTAAAAATGCGAGGCAAGGCTACGTGATACCAAAACCTCGCCTCGCCTCGTGCTTCATGAAACACTAGTAAAATCGGACGAGGGGAAAGGAGGATTTAGAGGCAGGGGGAAACACAAAATTTGACATATCTTCCTTAATGCTTGAAAATTCGAAAAATTTATCAGGAGTTAAGTTGTAGTTACCAAGTTTTACTGCAATTTTGTTTCTAATCAGTTTTCTGTTACATTAATATTTACAGAAATATTTACAATTGAAGATTGATAGATAAAATTCTACATATCTCTGTTCACATTAGAGTTAGAGAAAAATGATCAGGTAATGATTTGTAGCAAACTTGATTTTCTACAACTTTACTCCTTATATATATTTCGATTATTCTAATATTAAGAGAGATAATATTATGTGTTTGTTTGACACGAATACATGAAATATATTTTATTGTAAAAAACTTTTTTTTTTAATTCAACCGATTTCAAAAACCACAAAAAGTCACTACATTAAGAATCTGAAAATAACAATTTATAGATTTAATCCAAAAGTCAATTCTTGCCCAAACCTATTACGTGTAATTTAGTATGTGTAAATATACAAGGTATATTATGTTTGATCACGACTTTGAATCGCTTATAAATATTGATCGTAGGCATGAATGTTTCGCATATGTGTTAATAAAATTTGGCCATTTCCGCATGTCTGTTTGTCTGTCCGTCTGTCTGTCTTTGGACACAATAACTCAAGAACGAAAAGAGATAACGAGCTGAAATGTGTTCTAGAGCAAAAATTAAGATCAAGTTCGTAAATGGGCAAAATCGGACTATTTTTGGGCAAAATAGGCAAAACTGCTTATCCTTTTGGAACGTGTTTCCCTTCGCTCGGGAGGGGGGGGGGTATATATTCACTCCCGTTCAAAAAAATGAACAGACCTGAAATTTTAATTATCTTACATTTCATAAAACTCGTCACTTTTGTAACTCTCTGTATAACGTATAATTTTATTTATTTATAAACAAAGATAAGTAGTATATTTTTTAAGTGTGTAAAAAAGAAATGGAATATGGATGTATAAACTGAATTTATATTTTTAACCCGACTTCAAAAAAGGAGGATGGTTCTCAATTCGTCTGTATTTTTTTTTTTTATGTGTGTCACCTCAGAACTCCAACATTCATGAACCGATTTTGAATTTTTTTTTTGTTTTGTTTTAAAGGGTTTGGTTTCCCATTGGTCCCATTGGCACCAAATCGCATTCTGATGAGGGGATCCCCAGAAAATCGAGGAAAAGCCTCATTTTATATGTGATAACCGATTTCTGCGAAATTTTTTTTCTTTTTTGAAAGGGTATACTCATTCATAATGGGAAAATAAGAAAATTTTTTTAAAAACCGACTTCAAAAAATTTTTTTACTAAAAAAAAAAACCGACCCCAAAAAAAAAAATGTTTACAAAAAAAAAACAAAATGCATGTAAACAAAATTGAAAATCTGTTATAAAAAAATGCTCTTAAAATTAAAAAAAAAAAAAAAACCGGGTAAAAAAAAAAATGTGTTATAAAATTCACAAAAATTCACTAAAAATTAGTAAGTCGTTTACTATGTCTACCCATATTTAGACAAATAAATTCAGTTATAGAACTTCAAAGTCACTAAAAAGCGAGAAATAAACCATATTTTGACAAAATGGAAACCCGACTTCAAAAATAAAATATTCTATAACAAAAAATGCACTAAAAAGTAAAAAAATAATTGCACATTCTTGTGCCAATTTTAGTTCACCTAAGCAAAAATTTTTAAATATATATGTACAATTATTGTTATTTTTGGAGGCGGTGTCCAAAAATTATGTGAATTTCTCTATGCTGACACCGCCTCCAAAAATAACAATAATTGTACATATATATTTAAAAATTTTTGCTTAGGTGAACTAAAATTGGCACAAGAATATGCAATTATTTTTTTACTTTTTAGTGCATTTTTTGTTATAGAATATTTTATTTTTGAAGTCGGGTTTCCATTTTGTCAAAATATGGTTTATATATTTGTATACTCGGTGTCAGTGACAGAGTGAGAATTTAAAAATATATGTAATGCTAATACATGTTAAATGTTATATCTTACTCCTACGTTTAAAAATAAAATAAAATGTTGTATCTGTTACTACAAGAATAATCAAAATTGTGAGAGACTGATTCGTTCCAGGCCTGTTCAATTTTATTAAACGCGAGTGTACATCTTTGAAACCGTAAGAGATACAAAAAAATTTGTTAACAAAAAATCATCTTTTTAAAATAAACAAGTTTTGCTTCAAAATTTTTTTCATTAACTAAATAATAATAATAATAACTTTATTCATTCTTTTTCACATACAATGTACACATTGAATTCGTCGAAAAAAAAAAGATAATAATAATAAATAAATTAAAAATAGCAAATAAATAATGACAACAATAATAATAATAATGATGCGGTGATGACCGACTTCTAAAAGGAACTATCCCGGTATTCACCTTTAACATCGTGGAAAACCATCAAAACCACGAATAGGATAGCCGACATTCCTACTAGGAGTGTCTCTCTAATGTTAAGCAGTCCGTTTAATTTAAAAAATGTCAAGAGTTAAAAAATGAATTTATTTACCGGTGTATAAAATTACCACAGTAAATGTCAGCAATAAAAGTAAATAAATAAATGAAATTCGTATTCCGGTGATAAAGGATGCACACGAAAGGTGTCAGTAACTAAAAAAAATAAGTTATATAAACATTATTAAAATTTCGTTTTCTGGAGATAAAAGACCACACAGAAAGTGTCAAATTTATCAAATATCTGGTATGAATGAATACGATGATCCGTAGTATGGTCTATATGGAGGTAGTGCGCTAAAAAATAAGATTCAGAGAAATAAATATATACATTCATAAAAATATTAAACCTACATCTCAGTTAGAGAATAATAACTCCAATTAGTTAAAATAACTTTCAGAGACGTTAGAAAGCTTGCTCGGTGATTGTTCATGTATTCAGTGACCTCTGGATCATTACCGAATTTATTGTACTCTAGTCCTTTATGGCGTATACTGCCAATTATATTTAATTTAGCGATTGGTAATTTGTACCTTTGTTTATTACGTGTTATACGGTCGTAATTGCCCCACTCGTTATCTTTGAAATAATGTTGATTTTCAGAGACAAACTTGAGTATTTTGTAGTGATAAAGAGAACAGAAAGTCATTAGATTATTTTTACGAAAGTAATCCTGGCAGCTATCCATTTTACCAAGTTTAAAAATAATACGGATGGCTCTTTTTTGAATTTTAAATATTTTTTGATAGCCGGATGCTGTGCCCCATAAAATAATTGCGTAAGACATAACTGATACAAAATTTGCATGATAGATGTGAAACAATGTATCACGCTCCACTTTGTTCCGTAAATTATGTAACTGGTAACAGACACGAATTAGTCTGTTTTTCGTTATGTCAATATGTTGTTTCCAATTAAAGAAAGCATCCAAAGTAACGCCCAAGAATTTAATATTATCTACCAGAAGTTCACTACTAACGTATTTTTGACGGTATTTAATGACGTTGGTTTTGTTAGTGTTCATGTTCAAGGCATTTTTTAAACACCACTCCTGACAACTTCCCATGACAGCTACAATTTTATTATTTAACTCAGTCGAGTCAGTATCTGACACTGTTACACTAGCGTCAAATAGTTTTCTCATAATTTGTGATTCAATGTTCCTCGGAAAGCGAATTGTTAACAATTCAAATACGCAAAATTGTTAACAATTCAATCATTTATATACAACTCAGTATATACTGGGTATTCAAACATTTAACTCAGTTAGTTGTTACATTACTTTACAGTCGAACATAGAATCTCCTCCTTCTTTTTTTGGAGTTGGTTAAAATTTGGGTTAATTTTGTCATTTCTAGCTATGAAATTATTTTATTATAATTTTGTTTTATTTAATTTTGAAATATCAATTTTCATTGTCGTTTCCATAGTAACTCTAAACTATAATGGTTATATATCGTTCTATTTTGGCTATTAATAAATTTAATTTTTGCAAATACTAAAATCATATCAGATATTATACTTCGTTTTGATCACACTAAAATAATGACCGCAAGAGAGTGATTTATGTATTCTAAGGAAATTCGCTCAGTTGAAGCAGCTCCTGCGTTACAAATTTTTTTTATTTCTATGAAGGATCGTATGATATGAGTTAGAGTTGAGTAAGTCCTGCCAATTAAAGAAAGTTTGGAGATCCCGTGTGTTTGAAATAATTGTTATGCGGTCTATTAGGTGGTCTATGTGAATTTCTGGATCCTAAGACCATTGATTGTGAGTGGTCTGTTTGATTTTTGTAGTTGGAATGACTGTGAATATCTAGGTCGATGAAATGGACGAGCATATCTAGGCGCTGTTTGCTATTAGGGTTCGATAACTAAAGGGATTATTTTGGTAATTCCATGATCTGATAAATTGATTTTGTTGAAGGTTTTGAAAATTAGTATTGTTGAAGATTAGGTAGTTAGTAAGTTATTTCTTGATTTATTTGTGAGCTGTATTTTTTATCTGCCTATATGTTCATACCAGGGATTCTAATTCTGAAACCAAAACTCGGTTAAAAGCATTTTGTTTGAGTAACCTTAACCAAAACCAATATAAAGAAACAAAATTAAAGCCGATACCGTCACTGAAATCGATTATTTTACTCGAAAAAACGGTATTAAACCTTATATTTTTTCACGACATAAAATGTAAAATTGAATTTTTTGCGCGAATACTACTAATTATTACTTCCACAACGTCGTCACCCTAAGGGTCATGAAAATCATGAAAACGCTGTTGTTTTATTACTAAATAATACTCAATTATATGTTATCACTGTCATACATATGGAATGCGGTTCATTATACCGTAAAACAAAAATCCAAATTGAAGCATACACTAGAGCCATCAGTACTGACGTGATGAGTAGCAACAACAAAGCATAAAATGACGCGCGAAAACTAAACATAAAAAAAATTATGTTTTCTTATTGGATGTGATAAAAAAATCTTAATTTTTCAATGAGTTTTCATTACACTATATAACCTTTTCAACTGACAAAGGAGAGCAAATGTTTATATTTTAACTTTTTTGGACGCATTCTATACAATGTATAATTGTTTATTCAATAAAGTTTATTTATTATTATCATTATTAACTTATGGTATAGTTGTAACTAGTAATGGCTTTATTTTATAAAATTTACTATTCAATATTAATAAATAACCGTAAACGAAACCGTATTCAACTTCTCTTCACCCAATTTGAAACCGTTTTAATTTAGAATTTTTAAACCAAATCAGATACCGGAAATGTTTAATTTTCTAAAATTGAAACCGTAACCAAAACGTTACAATTATAAAATGGTTGGAATCCCTGCTTTATACTTACAGTTCTGTATTTTGTTCCTTTATGCAATATGCAAATTAAAAGTTTAAATTGCATTACTCATATAGTTGAACCTAGAGGTTCTCTTAAGACAGTAAATATAATCATCCAAGGACACATCGTTATATCATTTTTGCTTTGACTCGACAACCGAACGCTCTAACGTAATTTGTGATACATGCAATATTTTTAATAATTTTACTGTACTCTTATTAAAGATGGTTTGTTTCTCGTATCGCTATAGAATATTATAAAATTTGCTTTTATTTTGTCCCATACATTTTTAAAAATCCACCTATAATGTTATTTCTATTTAATAGCACTAAGTAATATTTCGATATTTTGGCTGTTCATTACATTTGCAGTAATGATTTAATTTCTTGATATAAACTTGGATTTCCACCGAAATGTGGAAGATCCTTAACTGCATCGAGGATTCTTACATTTTCTACAATATATGTTGGTGTAATAACCTGCTGTTCTGTTGGCTCTGTCATTTATAAGTTATTATATTTATTATTAACAGTTAAATTATTATTCAAATTTGTATAATTATGTATTTTCTAAATTTAAACTGTTATTTATGGTCAAGTTTTTTAAAGAATTTATAATATCGTGTTCTAAATTATTAACTAGCCTGATTTGTGATTCCTGATCTGTATTCCGCAGCGTTTCAGGATCACTATTGATATCGATGTTAGTTACGTTTTCAGCATCGCCGGAATTATTACCGGAAGTTTGAGTTTATAAGCGAATAGGTACGGATGACTTAAGTTATGAATCAGATGACATAAGAAAATTTAGAGTATTATAATCAATAAATGGGCTCACATGAGAAATAGAAGAAAGCTACTATTCATTTCTTCCCCTATCGCGGTGGATTGCTTCTACTTCCTTGATTGTGCGAGTCCCCAGGTCAACTGCCAGCGATTGCTACAACAATGATGCACCTTCAATGTTTTACCGATTTACTTTACCGATTACTTTAGAAGATTGTTCACTGTATTTGAACAATCCTTCCAATTGTGCCGCATAAGACCCAATCGGAAGGATCTCGAAGATATAAACAAATTTTTAATTTTCAAGTAAATCAAAATTACAACTCGATGAACAATGAACAATAGATTTAACTTTACAAATATTAGATATCAAATCATAAAAGCAGATAATGCCTTAATTGTCATTATATTGGAAATTAATTGCTGACAGTGCTCTACACGTGTTTTGTACAGAGGAAGTTAACTAGTTAATAAGTTAATAATAAAAGATTAAATTGTCGATCGATGAATTATTACATACAAAGAATTTAATTAAAATAAAATCATTACATAATTTTGTACCGACCCATATCTAACACTCCTCTCCCTTTTGGGCAATTGTCGAAGTATTGGACTATTGGACACAACATGATGGGTCGGGGGAATGTCCTTGCTGGTTCAGTTGCATTCGTAAAGTGGGCGAATGGTTTGTCTAGCTTAGCTTCTTGGTTGTTATGGAATGTTACTGATTTGACAATAGCGTAGAAAGCAATGGTACAGCAAGGAAACAACTAAACTAGCAAGGGAATTTCTCTGACCCGTCATGTTGTGTCCAATAGTCCAACTGTATTACGTAAGAAATATTGTTATTAAATAAAACAAATATTTGAATTTTCGTAAAATCGCTTTATTTGACTAGTTTCGGAATACAGCTTCTTCCTCAGAAATAAAAATGATTTCATTTTTGTTTCTGAGGCAGGAACTGTGTTCCGAAACTAGTCAAATAAAGTGATTTTCAAATATTTGAAAATTTCAAATATTTGTTTTATTTAATAATTAGTTTTATTTCTGCCACCTGCATTTAAAATATTTGAAATGGACAATGTATAAGGGAAAAAACTTGGATATTAAGCATAATCAATATTTCTTACGTTCCCTAAGAATTAAATAAATATAATATAATATCTTCCACCTTCTATCATGGTGGCTAAATTATAGGAAAAAAAACACTTTTAATCATATACTTCTTTCTTTATGAATATCACTATGTTGATATTTATAAAACTGAAATATAAATCCCGACACCAAAATCACATTCTAAACGTGTGAACTTTGGGATCCTAAATGCAAAAACTATGTTTGTCAAGGATGGCATTACTTTAAGGTAAAACATTCACTTTGTTTGAAACATAATTCTGAATACACGCAAAAACATTATAGGGCATCCCTATCAATAATGTCGAAATCATTAACCGTATCGATATATTATATTGACATAAAAATCTTTTGATTCTAAACAATCTCCAGCAGATAGACAAAATATGTTGAAAAAAACCATCGTATATACGTATATATAGATCTACATAATACATAACATACGAATTTTTAAATAGTGTGACCATGTGCCGTTTGTCACTAAGATCCGATAGGGTAGACCCCCCGAGTAATTGTGGCACCCTTTGGCGTTACTTTGACATAACATATATTCCGGCTAACTTATATTCGATCGCATTCATGTAGAGATGACTGTTTGAGAAGACTTCGGATCATAATAAGAGATATGACATTTTTTATGGAAATGTTGTTTATAGATTATTTAAATTAAAAAATATGTTTTTATATATTTTTAATGCACCGGGAAACCATTGGTAAGAAAAACTGGGTTTATCTTAATTTAATAATGAGTGGCATCCCCAGTATTTCTTGATATTTGACTTGCTTAATAACTAATAGCCAGCACATATTTACGTACTGGCTCTTAATTTTGGTATGTATCTGACTTTTATAAACAATTCCGGCTAACTTGGAAATTAGCATCCCACCCCAAATTATATAGAAATATTTTGTTTACTAATGAGAAAATATTAAAAGAGCTTATCTTTTGAACGGGCTGGCCATATACTAATCTAGACAATATAAGATCCAGATTTCAAGTTCCAGCAGATGTGTAATTATGCATTTCTTTATTATTGTTTTAGATTTTTAGTACCTATATGAAGGTGGTAAAGCACTTACAGATGCTTTTTACTATTTTTAATTTGTCACACAAATATTTTTTTTTAAGTTGGGGTGGGCTGCTTATTTAAAATAAAGTTAGCAGGGAACTGTTTTAAATAGAAGTGCTAACAAAAAAATTAAAATATCAATATCATTTAAATATCAATTATATAACTCGTAAAACTGCTAATAGCTATATGCTCATAATAAGCAGGGGGTTTTAGTTTCTTAGATCACATAGCACGGTAGCACGCCTGACGAAGTTTAAGCCTTGACTATGTTTACAGGAAGGGTTGGAGACTATGTTTAGGCATCTGTGTGTCCAAAAAGATAGGTTCAAAGTAACCAAAAAGATATGAAGCTCAAATTAAAAACGTTGCTTGAGACCCACCATCTGACGGTACGTATCAAGTTTTACTACAACTTTAATAGTTTCCAGTTATCTAACTCTAAAAATCAACATTGTAGGACTGACTGACTCACTCACTCGCTACTCATCCATATTCTAGGGTATACTTCCAGTTGTCCTAGAAAGTTGATTGTTGGTAAGCAGATAGGTCTTAGACTAAAACCACCCAGAAAAGTCTAAAAATCGATATTGGGGGGGGGGGTATATACTTGCACACACACACACACACACACACACACACACACACACACACACACACACACACACACACACACACACACACACACACACACACACACACACACACACACACACACACACACACACACACACACACACACACACGCACACACACACACACACACACACACACACACACACACACACACACACACACACACACACACACACACACACACACACACACACACACACACACACACACACACACACACACACACACACACACACACACACACACACACACACACACACACACACACACACACACACACACACACACACACACACACACACACACACACACACACACACACACACACACACACACACACACACACACACACACACACACACACACACACACACACACACACACACACACACACACACACACACACACACACACACACACACACACACACACACACACACACACACACACACACACACACACACACACACACACACACACACACACACACACACACACACACACACACACACACACACACACACACACACACACACACTACCCAGCTAAATGTGGACTGTGCGTTGAACATCACGGCGCAGAGAAGGCTGCCCACCATGCAGGCACTATCAGATGCCCGGTCTTCCAAGAGGTGCTCCAGAAGATAACATACAAAAGAACATGAAGATACTGCAGCTCAACCTCAATCATTGTGAGGCTGCGCACGAACTATACCTAGATTTAGTACTGATTGCAGAGCCATACAAACACCACAGCTAGTTCGATAGTAGACCTCACATTCGTCAGCATCAGTCTAATTAAAGGAAGCCATTCTTGGGTAGTTATGAACACCTACAACGCCAGCGACCATAGTGCAATACTTTGGGAAGTATCGACTGGCCAGAACCCTCGAAGAGCAACCAGACAAACTAATGCGGTGGGATGGAAAGTGAAATCTTTTGACCCAGCTGCTTTGGTAGTAACCTTAGATAGCGACCTGAATATCATAGAAAGTGCTGAAGAGAAGGCAATGGACCTAATGAAGAGAGTCACCCAGGCTTGCGACGCCTGTATGCCCCGCAAACGTGGCATAAATCAAAGACCTTCGGTTCACTGGTGGAACGATCAAATTAGCACGTGTTCTTGGAGCACGTGTTCTTTATGTGCCCTCGGTTCAATCCACAGCATGATGATTTAGAGAGAATCCTGACCCAGAGAATCCAACCAGAGACAATAGTAGAACCAATGCGCTCTTCGAAAGCTGTCTGGAATGCTATAAGCACTTTTGCCACAGAAGTCCTTACAGAGCTGCGCTCCATTGAAAGAAGAAGAGCGAAAGACAATAACTAGAAGGAAAAAGTCACCTTAGCTACAAGAAGGAAGAGTGGCAGCTTATTCCTCCCCTGTTTTAGTCGGTATTAGCATGTTCGACGTGCTCGAATCCAACATATCCAGGCGATACACCTAAACCTGGAATACGTAAATGTATTTCCGCGCCTTTAAAAAAAATAAATAAACACACACACACACACACACACACACACACACATACATACAACGTATTTCTTTTTTATATAGAGAGATCCAAAATATTAAATCAAACAATATTTAATTAAACCAAAATATTACATTTCAAATTTTGCCCCAATTTCTATAACATTTATTTGTATTTTATAAATATTCTAGGAGTTGGAGCAAAATTTGAAATGCAATTTCAAAAAACCTAGAGTTCTCTTTGATTCTTTTAATAATCCTTAACCAAAATATTGCTTATATTTAAGCAAAGAATTACTTACATTTGAGAATTTAAAAATTTTATTTCTGAAATCAACCCAAGAAAATAAAATGTTACTAGTAAGTAATAAGAAAATCACTAAGAATAATACATTGTTTAAATGGGAAGAATCTTTAAGTATAACTTAAGTAAGTTCTATACCTACCTATGTAATAGCGGTGCAACAAACGAAATAATTAAGAGAATCTTAAAATTAAGTATTTCTTAGTAAAGGTACACTTAAATTAAAAACAGCGAGAAAGGACGCTAGTGACATCACAGTTTTGTATTAATCACATAATGAAAACCTTCCCACTCTAAATATCACAATTGAATTTTAAGGTACATGTGTGTGAATTTTAAGGTACATGTGTGCTTTGTCATGACAGTTGATCAGGATACTGTCTCTGTCCAATTAAGGGTTCCATATACAGACTGTGTTGGACAGCTTTTCCTATAGTAAATCAATGTTAAATATTATTTATTACTAGTTGTCCGTCTGGTACTGTATGAAGAGTTAGTTCACATATAAATAAAGTCAGTCAGTTATCTCACAGCTATACTGTGTGCGAATGGTTGTTTGTTTGTCACTAAAGAGTGGGGATTTTGTGATGCACAATGCACATACTAAAGTGTACTTTAATCACATGTGTACTGACTGACTTCATACAGTACCAGGCGGAGAGCTAGTTATAAATAATATTTAACATTGATTTACTATAGGAAAAGCTGTCCAACACAGTCTGTATATGTCACGTGTTCTGCGAATCATGTCAGATGCATCGACCATATCTACATATATTTTGGAACAATGTCCAACTACCCCACGGCTCCGTTATTTTGAGCGAACCTACTAATAAAATCTACTACTTATAAAAGCTTTATATTATATTGGTTGCTGTGTTTTCTTTTTTCCTGTAAATTTTTTTTAAATTTTATGTTTATTGTGTACCTACCACACTTGTTTTCGATTATAATTATGAATTTTAAGAATTTTCAAATACACACTTTAATATATTCCTTATTCACTTTCCAAAATAAAAGCTGTAAATTAGAGACTTGTTATACAAATTAAATATATGTGTGGGTAAGAAATTGAATACAGACACTAAACCATAATTAAGTTACTAAACGCACTGAAAAGAAAGGGGTCGATGGTTCGAGCCCTAGTCGTTGCACTATATTTTTCATTAAGTTTAATTAAGAATCAAAATATTTGGTATAAAAAAATTAAAATACAATTACTGAATACATTGTTTTCTAAATAATCAGATAATATTAGAATCGTTTTGTATTTTTTCCATTCGCATGACTCAATTTATCATGAATATTACACACATGTATTGGCATTTACATGTATGTGCATCATTGGTCACAATTATTATTGTGACTACTTTGTCGGAGACCACCCAGGACGACTTGTATGTTAAGGTGCAACATTCAAGAACATAGATAGATGTATTGTATATGTATGCAATATTGTACACGAATGTTAAGTATCCGTGTGTAAATTTTAAAACACAGATATGGTCTTTCGGTAGTTTTCAATCTGAAAATATTCTTCGAATGCTTACTTGGAATATAAACATACCGAAATTTAAATATATTGTTAGTTAAAAAAATGAAAAGTTTTTTTTTAAATTAGTAGATTTGATTAATAGATGAGAATATATGTTTGTTAACTTCCAAGCGCTGATAATTATAATAAATATGCTATACATTGGGGTTTTTCTAAAAGTATAAGAGTCGATAATAAGGATATCACAGAATAAAATTATTGATATTTGAATTATATGGATACAAACATTCAGTGACATCATGGTAATTCAACCATGGTATTGATGTTTGTAACTAATTGCTTTCGCCTACCCTTGTCTTGGAATCAATCTCCAATGAGCTTGAGTATTATATAGAGTGTTTTGCTACCAGTGGGCAAAAACAAAATATAATGGATTTATAAATTGAAATAGATTTTATAAATTGTTGCTGACTAATGAAGCTACCTGCCCAGAACCAGAATACACCAAAATAATAAAAATATTTTGGAAAAAAAAAATTCCCAAGGAAATTTTAGCAGTATTTATTTATTTCATATCGACGTGTTTGCATGAAAAGTTTCGAGTCGGTAAAAAGGAACGATTGCTATGCAGGAAAACTATACATCAAATGAAGATTTGAATTTAGTATAGTTTGGGTTTTAAATGTTCTTTTAGGATAGATAGTTTGGTTGTAATAGACATAATAATAGTGTAAAAATTTTAACTGATGCTGGAACTTATCAAGTATGAAAGTACCTGAGACTATGAACCCAAAAATGTGTTGTTTTCTTGATATACCTACTCTATAGTCTATATCAAATCTTTTATTTAAAATATTAGAAAAACTTATTTAAAGAAGTTCCATTTAGGCTGTATCTCCAAAAGCATTTTCGGATTCACGGACACTTTCTTGTTTTGATAACTTATTAAGCTTTTTGAATTTTTTTATGAAATTAATAAAATGAACATCATAATCTCAATTTAACATCGACATTTGATAGGGTATAAAGTTCAATGCTCATTTCCTCTTTACAAATAAATGTATGCCTCTGTCAAACTTATATATATATATATATATATATATATATATATATATATATATATATATATATATATATATATATATATATATATATATATATATATATACGCTGTTGCGCATGTTGGAACTGTAGATTGAAAATTTTTTTCGTGTATCTACTGTACTTATATGTGTATCTTTTTCTATATCCATTTGTAGGTATAGTAAACGTTATACATATAAGTAACGTTTATACAAAGGGTTGTTTACTGATATTTTTGTTCTTCAAATAATCTTTTTGTCAACGACCTTTTCTTCGCTAAATCCTATTGTAACTATTGTTCATAAATATGATTGTTGTAAACATTAATTTTATTGATATTTTTTGAGTCGGTGAGCAAGAAAAAAGTTGACAACAAAAATCATATTTATGTTTTAAATTAGATATTATTTAATTTTTAGGGATAGTTTTTCAATTATAATGTAAACCAAAATATCTTTATAAATTTTGAAGAATGTCACTGTACATTAGTTCATATTTTTATGATTTATATAAATAATAATTTTGAACTTTTTAGTTTTGTTGTAATACAAAACCATATGTCAGTATTTGTTAAGAAATGCTTAAATAGTGGCGCTTAACGTAAGTATACTAGACAGTATTGTAAATATGCTAGACTATTTAGTTTCCTTTAGTTGCATTTTTGGCTATTTTCGTTAAACATAAAGTATTCATCTAAAATAATATATAGACAACAATGGGAAAGCCAAAATGTCAATTTTATGTACAAAGAAAAATTTTATATTTCATATCAACTAATTATTCGGAAGATCGATATTGGACGTTAGAAAATTTTTGTCTGTTGAGGGTTGGTTTAAGGACGTTCCAGCACTGTATTATGCAATCAGGACAACAAACCCGTTTGATTTTCTTATAGCACAAACAAATTTATACAACACATAGACAAGAACACTGTTCACATACACAAAATAATGTTATGTTGAAGAAAATACGTAAATTTAAACTTTTATATTTCGAAAGAAAACGGTAACACACGATTTTTGTCTTAAATTTATATAATAAATATTCTGCTTTACTCTCCTAGTCTTTTTTTAAATTCTGTCGAGTATTTTTCTAATACAACAGATAATAGTTGGGTGGGTATGAAGTTTTACATGCTTTTTATGAGAGAGAGTGAGAGAGAATGATAACTTTGATATTCATTATCTCGCGTTCTAAACGGTCGAAAATTCTGAAAGTTCGGAATTTATTAGAAAATATTATTTTTAGCCTGTGAAAAAAAAATGAGCAAAATCTGTCGAAAAGTGGTAGTAACATTCTTAAAAGAAAATGTCAGATTCTGTATCAATGGAGTCAAATATTTAATTGATCAGCACTTGCGACACACACGTACGCTCGACTGACTCATTTTCGGAGACATGGCTTGCGCTTTCATTTAAAAGAATAACATTTCAAATTTATCCATTTTAATAGGATAGAAATGATTTTAAATTTGTACGATTTTGTTTTATTTTCAAAATATTTTAATTTTATTTTTAATGTATGTACTTGCTTTTCTATACCGAACTCCATTTTGTACCAAGTGTAAATAAAATTTCCTAACAGTTTAGTCTAATTCATTCTACTTAATTCTTCAAATATGTGTTTAAAATATTGCGTTATATTGTAGTATTAGCTTACTAGCTTAGAAGATTTTTTCCACGAAAATAATCCACGAAAATAATATATATCTACACAAAAATAATAATAACTTTTCTCGCTCACAGCATACGAACCTTTTGTACTATGCTTTTCAGCCGCTTTGCTTAAACGGTTATGAAAACATAAAACCTGCTAAAATTAGAGACAAATTTATACATATAGAATTTAGAAGCTTTTATTATGTATTGCTAATTAGAAAAAATTATATTATAAATGTGACAGTTTGTGAAGATGTTTGTCTTCGCATCACGTTCTTAAACGGCTCAACCGATTTTGATGTGCTTTGCACCAAGCAGAGTATGAATAAATTTTTTGATCCATGCACCTATTGATGAATTTCATGAATTTATAATCTATCTGTTAACGTATATCATAGATTAACCTATATCACAATCTTGGAGATTATACGGAACGCTTTAAAAATCACAATCAAATGGTGTATCTCCGATGAATTACAAGTAAACCCTGGTAAAACCACACTGATTCCATTTACACAACAAAAGAAGCTGGATAAACCAAAACCACCCATCCTCTTCGGTGAAAAAAAATTATATCATAAAAGCATCACAATCTCGGAGCTTATACAGAAATCCCACACAGAAATGGTGTATCAACGAGAGAATCAAAGTTATCCCGACCCTAGTTAAACCACACTAATTCCATTAAAAAATGAAGCTGAATAAACTAAAACCACTCATCCTCTTCGGTGAAAAGCTACAGGTCACAAGGGAATCACAACTTTTAGGAGTGCATAACAAATAAAAGCTAACCTTCTCTCAAGCTCTGCAAGAGAGCATGTGGGAAAATCTGGGGCCTTAAACACAAAATGATCTACAGGCTGTACACAAGAGTAGTTAGGCCAATCATAGCCTATGATGTTTCAGTGTAATGGTCAATGAAATAACGTCATGCACAAAGCTGTCCAAGATTCATAGACTGGTGTGTTTATGCATTACAGAATCCATGAGCAGCACGTCCATGGCTACCATGGAAATTTAACTAGGGCTGACTCCGCTGAACTTTAAAAGAATAGTTAAAACGAGATTCTACGCCTATAGACTATCTTGCATATCACATAGCAAGGTAGTGCGTCAGTTTAAGCATAGACGCCAATACTATGTTTTACAGGAAGGATTGGAGGTGAATATTTCAAGGCCTCGGTATCTGAGAAACCAAGAAAGCTGTGAAGCTCAAATTTAAAAGTACGAGACCCACCATCTGATGGCCCGTACCAAATTTCCACATTACAACTTTAATAGGTTCCAAAATATTTAACCTTAAAAATCGACAATTTGGGGATTTATTCACTCAATCACACATCATCAATATTCTAGGGTACTTCCCGTTGCCCTAAAAAATTCGTCGTTGCTAGGAAGATAGGTCTTATGCTAAAACCACCCAGAGAAGCCTGAAAACCGGAAATATCGCTCCCCATTTTCATAAAATTTATAGATTTGCCATAATTTCTGTTCAAACATTGTCAATTGTCTTTAGTGATGTGCCTGTAGCCATTCTAGTAGGCAGTTTTAATCTGATTAGAATGAACTTTGGTATGTCAGATGCTTTTGGTATTTTAAACGCTTAGTTCGATAATGGGCATAATAGGAAAAGGAAATGGGGGGGGGGGCTGAGGAGGGGAAAAATATAAAATTTCGTAATCTCTCTTAATACTGCAAAAATTAAAAAAGTTTTAGAAAGCAGAGTTTTTGAAAATTAATTTTACTACTGTTTCGTTTCTTATTAGTTTTTCGGTTACGCTAATATTTACAGAAATATTTACGATTTAAGATTGAAAAATAAAACTGTAAATATCTTTGTAGAATATGTATTAAAGTTTGAGAAAAAATGATCAGGTAATGAATTAACGTGAGGTTGATTTTGTAGAATTTATATCTCATACATTTTTTGATTTTTCTAATATTAAAAGAGGTATTCTATATTATGTGTTTTCCTCTTCTCTAAAATATCTATACTACATGAATAATCCATTTCATGCATCATAAAGAGAGCATAAAAAAGACTTGCAAAGCAAAATGTAATGATATCCGACCAAAAATAAAAATGTGAGAGGGCCCAAGTTTTCGCAAGCAAAAAGCAGTGATATCCCAGCAAAAACAAAAATGTTTGCCTTCAAAATTAGTGAAATCTATGCAGTATGTGGGTGGTTGGAAAATTTAGTATAAATTATAAGTAAATGAAAAAAAAATGGAAATATCTTGGTGAAAGTCCCGGAAGAGGGGTAGGGGTACGGAAATAATCGTAAATAATGATTTTTACAACTTCCGCCTAAACTACACCTCCTACCGGAAAAATTAAATGTAAAAGTAGATAATTAAAATATCTACAACTTTTGTATTTACCAATTTCCAACATAAATTCAAATTTATGGAGAAAAACGCAAAAAGAAACTATTTTTTAGTTTTTAATTTTTTTCTGCAACAAAAATGATTCGATTTCGATGAAAATCACTGAAAATATAGATTTTCATGTGTTAAACAAGCAGTAATTTTTTTGAAGCGAAATATTCCTATTCATAGTTTTTTTAATGAGTTACAATTGAAAAAAAAGCCGAATTATCAAACCAAAAATTTAGTTACTAAAATTTCGAATTTTTAACTTTAACAGTGTTGATTTTGAAACCTCAACTCAACGATGAAATAAATAAAAATATTGTTTGTTTGAAAAAATATTATTTAAAACGAGAAAAACCAAAAATCATTTTTTTCAATAAATGCTATCAGTTTTCCTTTTTTATGGAATATGCTGCGGTAGATTTAGAAATAGAAGTTAAACCATTAGAATATTTGTGTGTACAGAAAGATCTAAATGATCATCTTAGGGTCAAACGGAGTAAAAAATATTGGCAAGGGCTGTGTTTGGATGATATCTGGAACTCTCATTTTTCTAGGAAACTGCAAGAATTAGGATTATCTAACTTGAGCAGTGAGAGCGGAAAGCTTCAAGTTAAAAATCGATTAGAAGAGGTTTCTTTGACTGAGCTAATCAATGTAAATCTAAAGACAGTATTAGCTTATTCAGAAGGCTCAACCACTATCAACAAGGAGCTAAGTATTAAAATATTATATATATATATATATATATATATATATATATATATATATATAGATATATATATATATATATATATATATATACTCATATATATATATATATGTATATATATATATAGATAGCTATATATATATATATATATATGAACAATTTTCTACTTAACTATTAATTGATTTCCAGATTCTCGTTGGCGATGTTCGTAAATTTCCACAGATGGTTATATTTAATAAATCAGTGCTTTATGCGATTGGCGATACTATTTTTATTTACAATATATTTATGTTTATACATAACGACGATGAAACGAATATACAATATTTAACAAATTAAACAACAATCAATTTCAACGAAAATTACGTAGTACCAATAAATGTTTAAGCATTTAACAAATCTTCCGATTTGATTTTAGTTTCAAGGCTCTAAGAACGTCTTTGATTTCCTTCAAGTTCAATGCCATTCGCAGGATTCAAGTTTTGTTATTTAGAGCGATGTTTCTAATTAAAACGATGACTTGCATTAGGGGCTTCTCGCATTTTATAATATAAAGGTATAATATTCTGGGTCTAAATTCCGCCAAAAATGTAGGGTTTTTTTTCAGCAGTAACACGTCTGAAATTTATCCTAACAAACAAAACACAAACAAGTCTTTTATCAGATTAAGGAAGTATTTTATTACATTTCAAATTTTGTCCCAATTCCTAGAAAACTTATTTGTATTTTATAAATACGTATTTTGACTACAATGTAGTCATCATCAGTATGAAATAGCTAATCGTAACTATCTCTGGGATATGGATTTAGAGATATGTTGCTCGTTGCTAATTTGGTGCGTGTCTCACAATGATATTAAAAAAGGTCTGGCTTTTTATATGATTTGACTGAGGGTATGATATGACCTGAGGATTATTTGAGTTGACTGACTAAAGGATTAAGTGTGTGAAGAACCCCACTTATTTATTGACGTTGTTTTTGTCACTAAAGTGTGGATATCGTAATTTTTGTATTTAAAGTTTTGCTCTATGTTTTAATGTTTTTGAGAAAATTTTCAAAAACCCACAAATACCTTGAAGACTAGAAGCATTACTTCCAGTTTGTGGTTTTCAATCATAATATGGATTTTTTATCCTCTAAGGCTTATTTCACACCAACCCGACAATCGTGTAAATGACACGGGGTACACGACACAGGGGTTTCAAAAGTAATCGGATGTTTCAAATTCGTCCCACATCGTGTCGTAGTCGTTTAGCCGATAGGCGATAGTCGGACAGCAGCTACAGGGTCCGACAACTCCGAGTATTATGGCTGACTGTCGTGCCAGTTGACTCTAGTCGAGCCAGTATAGTGAAAGATTAACAATCGGGGCGCTTCACATATACCCGACACCGGTGGTTCATACACTGGTCTGTACTTAGTCTTCTTCCAGTGCAATAAATGTTAAATCAGGATAAATTCCTTGAATGATGTAATCTGTTGTTCAATACTGTTTTCGTTCCGTGCGTGCGTAAACGTGAAGATTTATGTTTAGTGTGGTGGTTTGCTAAATGTTGTTTATACGACTGTCGGGCTGGTGTGGAATAAGCTACTAGAATGAAGCTCAAAAATTTTTATTTCGAGAGAGTACTTGAAAATTTAGGTCTCAAGGAGTGTTATCAAGTTTAAAAAATTGTCAGATTCGTTTTTGAGAAATTCACAAATACTTAAAATATAAAGACTCATTTCAAATTAAGCTATTATACCCAGTATATTTATAAATATACAAGGTATATTAAGTTTAGTCCCGACTGTAACGCTTGAAAATACTAATCCTTGACAAAAATGCTTCACAAAGATATTCATAAAATGGCCTAATTCGGCCATTTTCACATGTCCGTCTGTCTGTCCGTACGTCTGTGAAGCCGATAACTCAGAAACGAAAAAAGATAACGAGCTGAAAATTTGTCTGTGTTCTAGACCAAAAAAGTAAGTAAATCAAGTTCATAAATGGGAAAAAATGGAAAGTGTTTCCCCCTGCCAGGAGGATAAAAAATATATCTTTGAAACCGTAAGAGATAGAAAAAAATTTGTACACAAAATATCCTCTTCTCTTTAAAATAAACAACTTTTGTTTGAAAACTTTTTTCATAAAGTCAACCGTTTTCCAAAATTTGTGCTTAAAGTTGAAAATGAGTCGATCGAAGTCGGGCATATGTACAAACATAACATACATCAAATAGTATTGTTATACCTCAAGTTGAGTAATCACCAATTCGCATGACTAACGTCGCCTAACGCTTCCCATGCACTAACGTTTCGCATTGACCAACGTTTCGCGTTTACTGACTTACGGTTCGCTTAAGCTTACGCTACGCTTTGAGTTTAACAACGCTTAGCGTTGAGTTGCTTACGCTCCGCGTTGACTTTCTCTTCGCATTAACTAGTTACTATTGGCCAACGCTTCTCATTGACCAACGCTTCACGTTGGGTGACTAACGGTTCGCTTTAGCTTGCGTGTCGCGTTGGTTAACGCTTTGCGTTTACCAACGCTATGCGTTGATTTACTAACGCTTTGCGTTGGCTGACATACGGTTCGCGTTAACTTACGTTTCGATTTGGTTCATGCTTTTCGTTGGGTAACGATTCGCGTGAAATCACGCTTCGCGAATCACTGGCGCTTCGCTTTGCATAACTAACTCTCATAGACCAACGCCTCGCTTTAGCTTACGTTTCTCGTTGGTTAACGCTTTGCGTTCGCCAACGCTATGCGTTGATTTACTAATGCTTCGCGTCGGCTAACTTATGGCTCGCTTCGTTTATCAACGCTTCTTGACTTAACAATTTCTAGTAACTAACGCTTCCGTTGGCTGACTTTCGGCTGACTTACGGCTCGCTTAAGCTTACGGTTCGCGTTGGTTAACGCTTTGCGTTGTTTAACTATTCTCGTGAAATCATGCTTCGCGAATTACCGACGCTTCACTTCTTAACAATTAACTCAGTTAGTTGTTACATTAATTGTTTTCATTAAAATATTGTTGTCATGTGAGATGGCAATGTAAAACTTTAGTTTAAAGTTTCTTACCTCTCGTATACCCGTTCTTGACATATCATGTTCAGAGATACATATCCAACCAGACACACTAGCATACGTACACACACATAGTCTCAATAATGACCAAAAATGAATTTTTTTTATAATTGGACCTCAAAATTTTAAGATTCGGTAAAATCTCTATATCGATTTGCAGCATTGAAAAACTAATCTCTTTATTTTACGAATAGTATTATCACACTATACGAAGTTGTTTATAGAGGTAAAAATAATAAAAAAAAGTTTGATATCTATACGGTAACGAATTGTGTGCATAATGCTTGTTAATTTAACAAAATAAAATAATTCGGGTTTCGAAATAACATTAAGTAGGCTTACGGAAGATATTGAAATATAAATTTTTGTTTCCTCTTTTGATGGTCAGGTTTAGATAGTTTATTTGGTTGTTCTTTTCTTTTTCTAATGTGAACTGTTTGTTATTGTTAATGGCGTTTACTTATTCCAAGAAATCGTCATCTGCATGTTTGTTCCATCGAAGCAGATTGAAACAACATCCACGTAGCAAAACCATGGATACTTAACACTTTTGTAGGAGTTTTTCATGTCATTCAAATCATTTTTCATACCATTTCAAAAATAAGATAAAAAGTAAATAAAATTTGTTGACATTTTTATATATTATTTTTTTAAATATATTTTCAAAATTGCATCATTAACGTAAATGGCATTTTGTTAAACGTCAAACGAAGCGAAATGCCGTTAACGAACACAAAGAACATTAAACACAAAAAAATTTTTTCCATAAAATAGTGGGAGGTAAAAAATAATAATAGTAACAATAAAATATAATTTATTTCTTTTCAATATTGACAAAGGAGTCCATGTAAAAGAGTCTCTCGATGAGAACAGTCAAATAATATCCACCTGACTTTTTGTAAAGTGTCAACTATGTCGTTTTTTAATTTTAGTACTTGTTAGGTTTGTGTATCACAGCGGGATAGGTCGTTTGTGGTTGAGACTCCTATCATCATTTTAAACTGAAACAATGCCGACCATGGTTGAGCACAATATATTATATATTTATCCGATAAATGGCTTTACAATAATAATATTAATATAAAATTTATAGATTGATTTTCTTTTTATTTAAGCAAAACAAATTCAATATTATCATTTTCAAGTGCAATTTTTATATTTTGAATACAAGGCTGTTTTTGAATACGTTATGCGCTTTTGGTGGGCTCTTCTATGATTTACAGAGAGCACTGGTGCTACGACTGGCCTTCTGGGTTGAGAAATCATTTCAACAGTTTTTTCGAACAGTTTTTGCATTAGTAGCAACATTAGGATCCGTACGGAGCCATTGAGCAGTCTCAGAAACAGTAGAAAAACTATTCCGGAGGATGTACTTTAAAGTAAAACGATCGAAATTCAGATTTTAAGATTTCCACCACGTATCCCACAGTGAAATCCAATAGAACATCTCTGAGATGAGCTTTTTCGATATATAAGAAGAATTAACCTTCTTGATAGCTCACAGAAGCTCATAATAGCTTTAATCCCAGAATGGAAGGTGCCAGATAGAAGAAAATATCAAAGACAAAAATTGTACCTTTGTTAAAAATAAACAACTTGCATAGTTGTTCATTGTTCCGTACACCCTACCCCACCAGAAGGTGTGAGAATATCTAACTATCTAACAAAGGGTACTTTTCATCCCCACAAAATGTATCGTTCCTGCAGGATAATAAAAAACGTAGCTCTGCAATTGCTGTACGTATGGCTTAGCCTATTGGATATGTTAATTATTTAAGACTATTGGATATGTGTACGTCCTGAAATAAAACTGGATACTTATCCTGGAAAACATTAGGTACCTATCTACAGTTTTTTTATAATAATAACCAAACCGTCAATTGCTGTGCGAATTTAATGGAATTTGGCGAATTGAATATGTAAATATCTATGCATATCACAATAGGTAACTTCTTATCTCAGCAAATAATACGGAAAAACTGACATAGTTTTGAACCATGTTCAAAGAAAGCTATAGTATCCTCTCCACTTGGGGGTGGAATTAAACCGTAAGAGATAGATGAAAAATTTAACGATACAAAATGCACCTACCTTAATAATAAACAATATGCGAAGTAACTCATTGTCCCTTACACGCCACCCTACCGGAGGTTGTGGAAATATCTAACTGCAGGACACTCTTCTACTACTACTTTCCATTTTGGATAATAACAAAACGTTATTCTGCGATTGCTTACGTATTTTTTTGCAATATAGTGTATTGGAAACGTATACATCTCGCAATAACATTGGATCATAATCCCGGAAAAAAGTATCCACCTACAACTCCTGTGTGATAATGACAGAACGTAACGAACCAAAACTTTAAAACCGTAACAGATTAAAAAAAATGCAACGACTACAAGTGTTCTTTCTTTAAAAATAAACAAGTTGCACAATCGATCATTGTACCAATAAACCTCCGATCCCCCATGTAGGGAGGAAATATCTAACTTCGAAATCGCAAAAGGGAGAGGAAGAATTCAATAAAAAATGTCCCTTCGTTGTACCAACGAACCGTCCACTCCCAAAGAGAAAGGAAATATCTAAGTTTTAAACCGTAAAAGGTAGAGGAAAAATTCGAAGACAAAAAGTGTTCCTTCTTCAAAAATATACGACTTGCAAAGTCGCTCTTTTCTAAGGCCTAGCTTTTCTAAGGCCTGTTCTTGCAAAGTCGTTTCTAAGGCCTGTGGAAAGATTACTACGGCGTAGATCATATTTATGGTGGTAAATTCGGTCTGAGAGGACCTGTGAAGATTGTCCAATATAGGACTTAGTACAGTCCAAACAGATAACCTTGTAGACGACATTGTGGGCCTGTAGTACGGGTTTAGGTTTTTTTAAATTGCGTGAAGTAATTGCGTGTGTGCACATAAAATTCAATTTGGGTTACATGTCATGTTTCTTGACATTTTTCGATATTTGTTTTCTATATTTTTTGTTTGTTTTCTCTGTTTTTCTTTTCTGTATTCCTTTTTATCTTTATTTTCATGTCACAATTTGTGATGTTGATCTATATACCTTTGAAAATGGAAACTTAAGGTTTCCGAAACGTCAGGTTATCGTATTTTATCTCAATAAGGTTTGTTAATTCAGACAATTATTTTATCATTATTCTATTTAATACATTACACTTTGCCATTATGTTCAGCTTAATATATATATATATATATATATATATATATATATATATATATATATATATATATATATATATATATATATATATATATATATATATATATATATATATATATATATATATATATATATAATATGTAAATATATATATATATTTATATATATAAACAGAGCTTGCCGGAGTCAACTCCTGCCCACCTCTGTTTTAGACCTCTAATGCTGTTTGCATATATATATATATATATATATATATATATATATGCAAACAGCATTAGAGGTCTAAAACAGAGGTGGGCAGGAGTTGACTCCGGCAAGCTCTGTTTATATATATAAATATATATATATATTTACATATTTTATATATATATATATATATATATATATATATGCAAACAGCATTAGAGGTCTAAAACAGAGGTGGGCAGGAGTTGACTCCGGCAAGCTCTGAGTGATAGGTAGGGAAGAGAGATAGAGTTAATACAGGGTAACCTACCAATTATTAATATTTTCTTTTTTTAATTAAAACATTTTCTGAAAAAAATATAATAATACCAAATCTTTTTTATGGTCACTATTAACAAAGTAAAAAATACATACAATCATTCAATACATATTCTGGAATTTTGGGCTGGTAATTTGGGTCATAAAATGTACTTTTTTAGTATATATCATATTTGTGTATGAATAAAATAAAAATATATAAAAAATATATATAAATCTTTTGAACCTTTAAGTTTACCGCTGGACCATTGTAATAAAAGAGGGAAATTTTTGTAAAGGATAATTTAAATAGAATTATAGTTTTGGAAATTCCAAATAATTTGTCTAAATATTTTACTATTCATATCCGAGAACTAATAAAGAATTATTTACCTGATTTAATTATTTTTTCTTCGTATGGAGTATGCTCAGTATAGTGTCATGGGAAATTGATGAATTAAGTTAAATTTTACATAAAGTGGGAATTTGAGTTCTTCGAATTAGTCTACTTTGAATTGAAAAAGTGAAAAGTACTATTTGTAGTAGTGGAAATTATTTTTCGCAAAATTTGTTTTTCAAAAAAAATAAAAGTAGTGAATTTAATAATGGAGAAGACATCGCAAGCAGTCCTGATGGAAGACGCCTACCGTCTTCCCGTGGTTTCCATCAATTATTATGTTATTATTTATTATTTATTAGTTATTATGTTATTATTATTATTGTTATTATTATTATTGTTATTATTATTATTATGTTTTTTGGTGTATCTCTCCATACTGTAAAAGATATTATTTAAACAATAAATATTTTATAAAACTATTTCTAAATTGATTGAATAAATTATTGGGCAATAATCGGTAGGACAACCTGTATTGAAACATCGTTCCGTCTTGCTTCAAAACATACCTTCTTTACTTACTCTCACCCAGCTTATGGAGAGCCCGTAAGGCTCAGACGAGCTGTCTGCGCCCGCCTCTGGTCTAAAAGTGTCACACCTGTGTGGTAGTGATATTACAGTGGTGCAGGTTAATTTCATGGGACAATAGAGGGAGGTGATTCTATGCTCAAAATTTCTGCGGCTACTCCGCTGTGAAGGGACTTAATTTGAAATAAAGTTTCAAATTCACCCCCTTTACCTAGATCAGTTTTTTTATTATAAATACGTATTTCGACTACAATGTAGTCATCATCAGTATAAATTAGCTAGTCGTACTTTACTCTTTGACAATTTGAAATAGATATAAAGTCGAGATCAATAGACAAAAATAAAAATAAATAGAAAATTAACTAGATTAAAATATACTAGACTTAAAATATAATAAATTTAAAATTATATTGAAATTACTAAAATTAACAGGAATAAATGTGAATGAAGGAAATTTTAACAAGAGTAATTTCAATATAATTTTAAATTTATTATATTTTAATCTAGTTAATTTTCTATTTATTTTTATTTTTGTCTATTTTAGAGACGGTGATTTTCGACATCTACTTGGTAGGATTGATGGACATTTGAAGTTATTTTTGCGAAATTTTGCTATCGGTAAATATACTATGAAAATGTGGATATAATAAAAACTAAATTTTTACTATAAGCCCAATAAAATTCTCATTCGGTAACCGCAATTCTAATTTTTGATTAAATTTAGTGAGAGCTTATAAACATTCTATTATAGTATCGGAATAGCTTAGTTTACAGAACACTGGTCTGGAATCACCAGCTAAACTATGATAGACCATTCACATTAAAGCATTAATGTTAATATAATATTACAAATGTGTAAACATAATGCTTTAATGTCAAATTCAGTAAACGCTAGTCACCTCCGTTAGATTTACATAGCCAAAGGCAACCATACTAGCCATGGATGGATTGACAGAAAAAGTTTACATACACAGTTAAATATAAGTAGAGCCAATAATCTTAAAACATCGGAACAAATTTTCTTCAAATATAAATAAGAACCACCCCACTTAATAGTAGTCGTAGTAGTATTTAATTATTTGACACTAAAAACAAACCAAATAATTTTACAGGCAGTGTAGGAAGAAAAATAATAAATTAAATAATAATGTATAAATAAGAAACAAAAAAATTCTTTACGCAGGAGCTGCTTCAACTTAGCGAATTTCCTTGGAATACATAAATCACTTTCTAGCGATTACAATTTTAGTCTGATCAAAATGAAATGTTGTATATGATGTTAGTATTTGCAAGGCCAAAGGGATGCATAAAGAAAGAAGAAAACACAAAATATAAAATATCTCTCTTAATATTAGAACCATCAAAAAATTTATAAGAAATAAAATTGTAGAAAATAAAATTTGCTACAATTCATCACTTTATCATTTTTGCTCAAACTCTAATGTGTACAGAGATATTAAGGAATTTAATTTTCAATGTTAAACCGTCAATATTTCTGTAAATATTAGTGTAACAGAAAAAATTATAAGAAACAAAATTACAGTAAAACTTAGTACCTACAACTTTATTTCTTATAAATTTTTCAATTTTTCGAATATTAAGGGAGATATGTCAAATTTTGTGTTTCCCCCTCCCTTTAACCCCCCCCCCCGTCTTTCCCCTTTCTCCACGCCTCAAATACCATATATCATTCCGATAAAATGAAAACTGTGACCGTATATTTATATTATATCTATATATACAGGGTGAGTCGAACCAAGTGGATAATAGCACACACTTCGACTTCCTTCCACGATTCTCTCATTTTTCTACAACATCCAATAGAATACAATACATTATAACAAAACAAAGACCACCCAAAGACATGATTTAATTCACAACCAAAACATCTGCGCACAAAAATAAAGCAGGCGGGCTCCTTTCCAAATTCAAAATAATCAAATCCGGGAACGTAAGCAGCGGTGGGCAAAAAAAATTTAATTTGAATGATGAGGGAAGCAGAAAACTTTTTAAATACTTGTTAATATAATAATACTTATAAAACAACAATAATATATTTTTATTACAAATGCTATGATTCTCAAAAACTCCAGGGGCGATTATAGAAATTTTTCACTGGGGGCGCATATATCCAAATATGGATATATTATATATGGTAAGTTGTAGCTTAAGGAACAAAGTTAAATTTTATAACAATTAAAAGAATAAATTAACATAATATTATGGTAAAACAAATTAATAATATATCTACTTTATTTCTATAAGTCAAAGTCAAGTTTTCGTTGTTTTCCTGTAAAAAATATGTTTTTCTTTTAAATAAAATACTGACAGATTTTCTAAAGACAGATTTTCTTTGTTCCTTAAGGATGTTCCCCCACTTTTCGATAGATTTTCTAATAAATCCCGTTTCAAAATTTTTGACCGTTTAGAACGCGAGATAATTAATATCAAAGTTATCATTCTGTCTCACTTTCTCTCATTTGAAGCATGTAAAACTTCATGCCCGCCCAACTATTATCTGTTGTATTAGAAAAAATACTCGACAGAATTTAAAAAAAAAAAAAACTAGGAGAGTAAAGCTAAATATTTATTACATAAATTTTTTTTTTAAATCGTGTGTTACCGTTTTGTTTTCGAAATATAAAAGTTTAAATTTATTTATTTTCTTCAAAACAACATTATTTTGTATATGTGAACAGTGTATTTGTCTATGTGTGTTTATGTGTTTGTGCTATAATAAAATCAAACCGGTTCATTGTCCTGATTATATAACACAGTGCTGAAACGTCCTTAAGCAACAACTTACCATATACAATATATCATATTTGTATATTTGCGCCCCCAGTGAAAAATTTCTTGATTCACCCCTGAAATACTAGGGAAGCATAGTAATAATACAAATCTATCTTTGTTTGTTCTTTTTTTTTCAACACTAAAATCATAATTAGTCTAGTCAATTTACTAAAAAAATCACCAAATAAAAATAAAACTTATATTCTATATTTTAAAATTAGTTAACATTTTCTTTGGGTCTTCCTCTTGAACATATCCAAAAGACCCATATGGAGGGTGGAACTCGGCGAATTTCCTACAAAAAACGTACAAAAAGTTTTTTCTAGCTTTAACCGTTTGGGGGATATATAGATGTATAAACAGAACAAGTTCCCTCATTCCTTAGGGAAACAGTTTTATTTTTACATGCTTTTTCAGGATGTGACACTACTTCAGCTACATACAACCATGAAAAATAAAAATAGTTAAAATAGTTCAAAAAAACCCTCAGCTTATACAAATTCTACCTCTGTTTTACAGCCCAACCAGCACACCAGAGGTCCTGCCTGAAGGTGCTGATGATGAAATGTTTCTGGCATTGTACGGGGTCCCCCCACCATGAAGACAATAAACGCCTTTTGACATACTTGGTTCCAGTGCTCAGCCAGGAAAATCAAACCAGACGTCACTTCTTTCCCCCCACTAAAGGTGTAGTTTATGTTTTGGTTTTGTTTATTTGTTTGAGTTATTTCAGTATGTTTAGTTATTATTAATTAGTTATTTGAAATAAGAAAAAAAACTTTCAGAAGCGATTTTCTCCCCTCGTAAACTAGACTTTCTGGACTTCTGCTTATACATCTATATTCCCCAAACGGTTAAAGCTAAGAAAAATTTTTTGTGCGTTTTTGTAGGAAATTCAATGAGCTTTCATATTATAAGTAAAAGTGGTTATGAAAAAGTTGAGATTTTTGGAGATATTGGGGAAAAACCCATAAGAAAGGTCCTAAAATTAGAAATGGCGGCCTCTTGCGCAGCCCCCTCCCATATGGGTCTTCTTTTTGGATATGTTCAAGAGGAAGGGCCAAAGATAATTTTGACTAAATTTAAAATATAGAATATAAGTTTTTTTTTTATTTGGTGATTTATTTAGTAAATTGACTGGGCTAATTGTTATAATAAAAGTCATTAAATGCATGAATCACACGCTGTTGATATTTGAAGACAACTGTTAATGCATGCATATAACAAATAGTAAGCTAAACTTGTTGACTGGGAACAAGTATTAAATAAGTTTTCTGCTTCCCTAATCATTCAAATTAAATTTTTTTTGCACACCGCTGCTTACGTTCCCGGATTTGATTAATTTGAATTTGGAAAGGAGCCCGCCTGCTCTATTTTTGTGCGCAGATGTTTCGGTTGTGAATTAAATCATGTCTCTGGGTGGTCTTTGTTTTGTTATAATGAATGTATTCTATTGGATGTTGTAGAAAAATGAGAGAATCGTGGAAGGAAGTGGAGGTGTGTGCTATTATCCACTTGGTTCGACTAACCCTGTATATATATATATATATATATATATATATAGGTATATATATACATATACATATATATATATATATATGTCCATAGATATATATATATAAAATTTTCCGATGGTTATTTTTGACATCTACTAGGAAGGATCATTGAAGATTTGAAGAAATTTTTCCAAAATTTTGACTTCGCTACGGAACCAATAGCACTATTTCCTTTCAGGAAATTCTCTTAAAGAAACAAACATATACGTGAGACTGGCAGAAAATAAAACAAACAATTCAAAACGTAAATGATGAGCCCTAGAGATCCCGACTAGAATTTTTTCCTGATTTGCCTGAAGTACCGTCAGGACCTTATCAGGTTGTTAAAAAAATAATTATTTGTAATCAGGTTTTCCTGATCGGGTCCATCTATGGTCCATATGTGGTCCTTCTCAAGACGACCCGATTGCAAAAAAAGTATTTGACATCGGGTCATCTTGATTGGGTCCATTTGTGGTTTTTCTCAGGATAGCCTTATTGAAAAAAAGTTATTTGACATTTCCAAGCATACACGCATGCGCTTTTTTCATATATTTTACCAATTGTATGTATTGTGGTAAAATGGGAATATCATTGAATGCAAACAGAAAACTGTTGATAGATGGATGGAACACTTCAAAGAACTATTAGATAAAAAAGAACCTGAAAATGTAATAATCCATTGCCGCGAAATTGAAATAGTTTGTGAAAATGATGATGAAGCTAATGTTCCTACTCTAATTGATGTTGAAGGTGCTATTAATAAACTAAAAAACAAAAAAGCACCAGGAGAAGACGAAATGGTAACTCTTTAAATATGGCGGACAGGAAGTGAAACAACATATGCAATTATTAATAGCGAGAATTTGGAAAGAAGAGAACATGCCACAACATTAGGGAACAAGTTTAATTTACCCTATCTATAAAAAAAGAGATAAAACCATTTGTGACAATTACCGCGGTATATCTCTACTTGAAGTCGCTTACAAGATCTTCACTAACACTCTTTTGGAACGATTAAACCCATATGTAGAAAAAATAATTGGGGAATATCAATGTGGTTTTCGAACCGGCAGGGGAACTTCAGATCAAATTTTTGTCATGCGACAAACTATTTTCAACAAGCTTTCGACAGTATTAGTAGAAAGAATTTAATATGCGTCATGCACTATTTTAATATCCCTCTTAAGCTTATAAGACTAGGAGAGATGACCCATAAAAAAACCAATGCGAAAGTGATTGTCGGCCCAAATGTCAGTGAAAGTTTTCCTATAACAACTGGAATGAAACAGAGCGATGCATTATCAGCGACTCTGTTTAATCTAGCAATACAGTTTGTAATGCACAAATTCGACACATCAGGGAACATAACACATAAAACAAAACATATATGTGCTTATGCCGATGATACCTGCCTAATGGCTAGAGATATAAAATCCCTAACCGAAATGGTACAAGAATTGGACGAAGAAGGCAAATTAATGGGTCTAAAAACTAACGAATTCAAAACTAAGTATATAAAAATAACGACCAGCAACTCAGCGAGCAGGCAACCATTGTCCATCAATGGATACACTTTTGAAAGAGTTGATTCTTTTATATACCATGATGCTGAATTAAATTCTAATAATAAAATCTCCTCTGAAATCAATCAAAGAATCATGGCAGGCAATAGAGCGTATTTTGCGAATCTTAAATCGTTTAGATCCTCACTCCTCTCGAAAAAAACAAAAACCAAACTGTACAAAACTAAAAACTGTACTAAACTTAGCCGACATAAACTGTCTCAGAGTCTTTGTTCGCAAAATATTAAGGAAAATATATGGCCCAGTTAATGAGGCAGGAGAGTGAAGGATCAGAACTAACAAAGAAATCGGTAATCTATTCAACAATCAAGATATTGTAAGATACGCCAAATCAAGGCGCATTGAATGGCTCGGCCATATTTAAGAATGGCAGAGAATAGACAACCAAAAAAACTATGTAGTACCATCACTCACACCCGTAAAAGAGGTCGCACAAGGAAAAGGTGGTTACAGGATGTGGAGCGTGACCTTAAAATGCTGAAGGTCACAAACTGGAAAATTAGTGCTAAAGATCGTGACGGATGGAGAAGAATTGTGTAGTATATGACACTGGACCAGGTTTTGGCCCGTGAACACACACCCAAAATGCGCAGGATAAAATTTTGGAAGCGTTAGTGTATTAGGTGGTATCGAATTTTATCCTTGGATGAAATCAACAAGTGTTGAAGAAGTGGAATAAAAAAAAAATATTGCAAACGATGGTTCTTGTGGCAGGAGGCCGGACCAATCTATTAATGATATGAGAAAACTACACTATCAACTCCGTAGTGACACCTTTAGATCAATTACAAGTACTTAGCTGGTGGTTAATGCGTAAGGTACTATGATTTATAATCGATCGGACTAGTGGCCGATGAGTGCACTATAGAATTGAATTTAGACTTGATGGCTGCAATAAAATTGATTGAAGTTTCAACATCGTTATACTGGTAAGCTATTTATTATTTAATATATTTAAATTAAAAGTAATAACAAAAGAAAAATATAATTTATACTCTGATCAGTTACAACAAAACAATAAAATTAAAGATAAACATGAAACTAAAATTATTTATGGTTAAAAAACGGACCCGATGCCGTCAGGTTATATTACGGAACTTTCATGTCTGAATTACCACATGTGTTTTTTTTTTGTGTTGTCTCGAGGCGTGAAAATTCCGTTAATTTATCGTTTGTTTGGTGATTGTTTTAAACTTTTGCATACCAATCGCTGACGCCGATTTAATTGGCGGTCTAGATTAGCTGATTTCAACCAAACTTGGCACGATATTGACTTTTGGACACCTGACGACCTGGGGGGCCGAAACCGTAAAGTAGTAATATAATTATTTTCTGGGAATTGATCCTAAACGAATCTTTTTAGGTTGATTGCTGAAGTTTAAGAAAGGAAAGGTACCAAAAAACAATAATATCACTCAACATATGGTCGATTACCAACCACGTCCGGAATTGAACCAAATCATTGTTTCCAAATAAAATATTGAGGGCAATTACGTGAAAAGCAACTATAATCCCTAGGTATGCGTATTGTGAATGAAATTTAAAAAAAATATTCAATAAAAATTTAATAATTTGACCATTACCTTTTGTGTGTTTTCACGAGGCCGAACAAGTCCAAAACACAATGCTCCCAGATAGATCGTACCGCGAAATACTCTCCAGGTGTGTATTTGATGATGGCGACAGAAGTTCCATATAACATCCAAATTTTCAAAGTTTTATGAAAGTCCGTATAGGTCTGAATATCCAACGCTTTTTTTTTTTTTTTTTTTTTTTTTTTTTTTTGAGAACAATTATTCCCCGATTCGATTATTTAAAACAAGAATAAAAAAATCTCATGCGTTTTGTTCGATACTTAACAAGTTTATTTTATTTTATTTTTTTATTCAAAATTGAATTTTAGCGTAATTTTGCTTATTATTTTTGACTTGCTTACTCGGACGAGTGCTGTATAATAATCCACAAAAATTGTTTTTTTGTTATCTATCCTCCCGCGACACGTTCTATTAACAAAAAACAATCTACGTCATCCTGGAATTTCTTCGCGGGAACCCACCTGATTGGCGCATTGTGTTTTGGTCTCTGTTAACTTCCTATTATGTAAAAACAAATCACACGGGAAACAGTAAATATCCCGTTCGAACCTGTGTGGGGTATTATTCTGTTTTTTTTTTGTTTTTTTTTTGTTTTTTTAATTTATTTTTATTAAGGAGATTCCTGTGTGAATCTTGTGTTTTTTTTTTTTTACACTACGTTTTGTTTTATCAAATTTTTAATTATTTCACTGAATTCACTTATTTATTTATTTCTTTATTTTCTCATTTGAGTACTTATGGTTATTTCGGTAGGTGTGGTGGAATCGCCACACTCTCGCTGCCTTCGGGATGAAATACTACGTATTTCAGGCTTCGTTGCGTTCTATAAAGGGCTTCAATTCCTCAATATGAGCTTTGTATCGGACTCTAGTGACCGTGTCTTCGAGATCACACGAAACGGGCGACGTGAAACGTAAAATTCTACGTGGTGCTGACCACCGGGGAATAAATTTTCTGGCCTCGTCAAACTGGGGTCCACTGTGTATTTTTTGTAGGACCAGCTGTCCTTCGGCATAATGGTGTCGTGGTGGCCGTTTTGAGTTGTAGAACCGCTTCATTCGGTCGTGAGCATTGGACAGGGACGTGCGGACCTTGTCGAGGTCAGGGGGCGGATCCTCCCCCAAGATCTCCTGGAGGTTCCATCGTAAGTCGATGGGGGTGTTAACGTTTCGCCCCAGGAACACCGTCGAAGGGCTACATTGGATTGAATTATGATATTGATCATTATGCGCCCGCTGGAAGTATGGTAAAAATCTATCCCATTCTCGGTGAGAAGTGGCATACTGCTTGAGCATAATGGCCATACCACTCTTCAGGTCCCTGTTTGCGCGTTCGACAACATTACTGGAGGCGTGGAACGGTGAACAGCGGATGTGTTTAATCCCCCATCGAAGGCACATGAGCTTGAATTTTTTACTCGTAAAGCCAGGGTGGTTATCGGTCACCAAGCTTTGTGGAGGCCCGAAATGCAACCAAATTCTATTTAGTTGGTCGATCGTGTTTTGGGCAGTCACTCGTTTCACGGGTACTGCTTCAACCCATTTACTAAAACCGTCTAGCAACATAAGGACGTACCGGTACCCATTCTTGGTGAGAACCAGGGGCCCTATATGATCAAGGTAAACACGTTGCCAAGGACGGGTGGGTAGCGTGGAAGCCAAAGGTGCACCGGGTGCCTTATTGCTAGGTTTGCAGGTCTGACATTCGCTGCAGCTGCGCACATACGCCCGGACGTCTTCGAATAAACCTTTCCACCAGAATCGGCGTGCTATTGTACGATAGGTACGGGTGATGCCCGGGTGTCCCGAAGTGATAGAATCGTGGTAGTAATAAAGGAGCATATCTCTCATAGATTTCGGCACAGAGACTCGTCGAAGTCTATTCTTCCCCACAAGTTTCACCAGAAGTGAATCCTTCAACTCATATCCTTTGACATCTTCTCCGGCGCGAAGGCTTTCGAAGATGAGATGATGGTCGGGATCTTCCTCTTGGTGACGCTTCAGGGAGGTGAACGTCTGTGGAACCTCATCTAGGAGGTTTATACTCGCTTTAACTGTGTCCGTCTGTCCGATTGTGAAAAGTCTCGATAACGCGTCGGCAATGACGTTATTTGGTCCTCTAATGTGCTCAACGTCATACTCAAATCGAGATAACTTTAATACCCATCTACCAACGCGCCCCAATTGTTTTGGGTGTTTGAGCATCCACGATAGTGCGGCCGAGTCCGTCTGGAGCAAAAAACGCGTTCCAAGGATGTATTGCTTAAATTTGTCAAGCGCCCAAATGACTGCAAGGCTTTCAAGCTCGTAGGCTGAATACTTAATTTCGGCTGGGGATAGCTTTCTGCTAGCGTATTGGATGGCTCGAAGACCACCGTCCAGATCCTGTAGTAGCACGGCGCCTACGGCCAGGCCGGAGGCGTCCGTTTGGACAATAAAAGGCTTTTTGAAGTCCCGAAAGGCCAACACTGGAGCCTCTGTAAGGGCACGCTTGACAGCGTTGAAAGCGGCAACCTGTTTGTCGCCAAAGTGGTACACGACGTCTTTCTTTCTAAGTTGGTTGAGTGGCGCTACGATGTCTGCGTATTTGGGGATAAATCTTGAAAAGAAGGAGGTCATCCCCAGGAAGGACCTTAATTGCTTGATATTTCGAGGTATAGGCAGGTCCGATACAGCCGCTACCTTTTCGCTGTCCATTCTGATCCCGTTCGCTGACACGATATGCCCCAAAAACTTGATGGAAGGGAGGCAAAGTTGCATCTTGTCGGGGCGGATTGTTAACCCGGCTCCCCGTAGTCTCGTAAAGACGGTGTGCAAGTGTTGCATATGGTCTTCGAAGCTGGGACTGTAGATCAGAATGTCATCGAAATAGGGGATCACACACTTGTATCTTAGATCGGCAAATAACCCGAATATCAAGCGATTCAGTGCCACGGGACTCACGCTGAGCCCAAAGGGAACCTGTCTGAACTGGTATTGAGCGGTAGGGGTAGAGAAGGCTGTAAATCTCCTACACCCTGGAGAAAGGCTTATTTGATAATACGCGCTGGTTAAATCTACCGACGAGAAGAAACGGCTCCCGCTCAAGCTTTGGAAAACGTTCTCCATGTTGGGAGATGGAAAAGCGTCAAAGATCACCTTGGCGTTAAGACGCCTATAGTCGACGCACAGCCGTGGGGTTCCATTTTTCTTCTTTATTAGAAATGCAGGAGCTGAAAAGGCGGAACGACAGGGCTCGATGACCCCCTGCTCTAGGAGTTCGGCTATGTGATTGTCCATCTCCTCGGCCTTAGGTGGAGAAAGCGGGTATGGCGGGCTTCGAACGGGAATGTCGTCCTTCAAGCGTATCGTGTAGGAATAATCGCGTGCTCGCCCAATATCGTTCGTCAGGATGTCCCTGAACTCAGTGAGTAGCTCCTCGAGGCGAGAGAGTTGAGCGTTCCCTAAGGTGGGTGCTGTGACAACGTTACAGACAGTTCTTCCTGGTGATGAAAACATGGGGACCGGTGTCGTAGGGTCGAAACTGAAAGTGACCGTTGATTCTGCAAAGTTAAGTGTGGCCCTCAGGTGGGTTAGGAGATTTACCCCCATAATAAGGTTATACGTCAGATTCGGGATGACGTAAAAAGAAAGACGCCAAGTATACCGGCTGATCCTGATGGGGCACGTTAGCGTTTGGTTGACCTTTACGGACGATCCATCAGCCAAGATGGTTTCGAACTTGGTTGTCGAAATTCGACCCAACCCAAGCCTAACTATTGCGACGGCTAGTTTCTTTGAGCAGAAACTGTACGTGGCCCCCGAATCCAATAAACAGACATACGTCCCTGAGCCTATGCTAATGGGGATCGTGGGTAGGTTGAGGCCATTAGTCCCTTTTGAAAGGAGCTTTCGACGTCCGGTGCGGCCTCGATGGATAGGACGAATTGGTGGTTGGCAGACCATAGTCGGGTTTTCATTCATAAAAAAGGCTTTTTTGCCTTTCCTTTATCAGACTGGACCGTTTCCATCTGAGAATAAAGTTGCTGACGATCTGTTATTTGGCGCACCTCTTGGGCGACTAGATCGAGAGCGTCGAATGTGACCGGGACCGCCCTAAACTTGCATATTTCGAATGTCGCCCGGTTCATGCGTGCCCAAAGAAGGGTAACTAGCTCCGGCTCGCTAATCGACGCGCCGATGATCTTAGCCTTTATTTTAATATCGTTAATGAAGTTTATGAAGGGCTCGTCGGGTTGTTGCCAACGATATAGGTGTTCCGATGTTAACAAGGATCTGTCTACTGGTCCGAAGAAATCGTCCAGCAATTTGGCACGGAGGGTATCCCAGTTAGGGCAATGGGTGATATGTGTAGCCATCCACCTTTGAAAATTCCCATCGCAATATTGCAAAAGGTGTATGAGTAACGGCCTCTCTTCTAAAATACCTAGATCGGCTACCTTTTGTACGTTCTCCATAAATTGCATGATTAGTGCTTTAGAGGTCCCATCACACCTACCGAACTGTTTAAAGAAGGTGTTTATGTCCACTGAATAGTTGATTTTATATGTCTCGTTTTTAGTGATTAGTTGGTGGGTTACTTTATTTGAGTTCTGAAACAGGTTTCTGTCCATGGATAAACTATCTACTGACTCACATATATGTTGAAGCTGAAGGTTCATGTGCTGGAGTTCCTGTTGACTGGCAGCATTAAGCTGGGTTTGAGTCTTCATAAATTGGAAGACTCGTGATGGCGTGACATCGCCTTCGGTGGTTGTCGTAGAAGCAGCAGCAGCAGGGTACGTAGGTGGCGCAAGACCAGATGTAGTAGATTGTTGTTGGTAACGTTGTTGAACTGGGTCCAGGTCGAAAAATGATGATGGTGTTGGCCCAGAACCAGTGATTGGTGGTGGCGGGATAAAATGTGGTTCAATACGTGGTGTAGGAGCACCAGTTAACAATGTTGTTGGTATTGCTGACATGACTGGTGTGCTGAAGGTGCCGTAGTTGTCCATGAGGGAGTGGTTATAGTTGGAGGGGTGACAAACCCTGGAGAACCAAGTTGTTCAGTCGCCGACGTTGCATCTTCCTTGGAGGTTGATGGAATATTTCTGGTCGAACGTGTGGTAGGCATTGTGCTTGGACCTTCTCTCAACCAGCAGTTTTCGCTCGTTCAAACAAAAAACGGTAATTATTAGAGTGTGTAAATTTCTCTTTACTTCTTTTATTTAGATAAAAAATATTTTTAAAATAAATTAATATTCCATTAATATTTTCAGGATATTTCTTATGGGCCTTGAATAAAATTCAGAACCACGCTCTGTGCTACCACTTGTAGTATATGACACTGGACCAGGTTTTGGCCCGTGAACACACACCCAAAATGCGCAGGATAAAATTTTGGAAGCGTTAGTGTATTAGGTGGTATCGAATTTTATCCTTGGATGAAATCAACAAGTGTTGAAGAAGTGGAATAAAAAAAAATATTGCAAACGATGGTTCTTGTGGCAGGAGGCCGGACCAATCTATTAATGATATGAGAAAACTACACTATCAACTGCGTAGTGACACCTTTAGATCAATTACAAGTACTTAGCTGGTGGTTAATGCGTAAGGTACTATGATTTATAATCGATCGGACTAGTGGCCGATGAGTGCACTATAGAATTGAATTTAGACTTGATGGCTGCAATAAAATTGATTGAAGTTTCAACATCGTTATACTGGTAAGCTATTTATTATTTAATATATTTAAATTAAAAGTAATAACAAAAGAAAAATATAATTTATACTCTGATCAGTTACAACAAAACAATAAAATTAAAGATAAACATGAAACTAAAATTATTTATGGTTAAAAAACGGACCCGATGCCGTCAGGTTATATTACGGAACTTTCATGTCTGAATTACCACATGTGTTTTTTTTTTGTGTTGTCTCGAGGCGTAAAAATTCCGTTAATTTATCGTTTGTTTGGTGATTGTTTTAAACTTTTGCATACCAATCGCTGACGCCGATTTAATTGGCGGTCTAGATTAGCTGATTTCAACCAAACTTGGCACGATATTGACTTTTGGACACCTGACGACCTGGGGGGCCGAAACCGTAAAGTAGTAATATAATTATTTTCTGGGAATTGATCCTAAACGAATCTTTTTAGGTTGATTGCTGAAGTTTAAGAAAGGAAAGGTACCAAAAAACAATAATATCACTCAACATATGGTCGATTACCAACCACGTCCGGAATTGAACCAAATCATTGTTTCCAAATAAAATATTGAGGGCAATTACGTGAAAAGCAACTATAATCCCTAGGTATGCGTATTGTGAATGAAATTTAAAAAAAATATTCAATAAAAATTTAATAATTTGACCATTACCTTTTGTGTGTTTTCACGAGGCCGAACAAGTCCAAAACACAATGCTCCCAGATAGATCGTACCGCGAAATACTCTCCAGGTGTGTATTTGATGATGGCGACAGAAGTTCCATATAACATCCAAATTTTCAAAGTTTTATGAAAGTCCGTATAGGTCTGAATATCCAACGCTTTTTTTTTTTTTTTTTTTTTTTTTTTTTTTTGAGAACAATTATTCCCCGATTCGATTATTTAAAACAAGAATAAAAAAATCTCATGCGTTTTGTTCGATACTTAACAAGTTTATTTTATTTTATTTTTTTATTCAAAATTGAATTTTAGCGTAATTTTGCTTATTATTTTTGACTTGCTTACTCGGACGAGTGCTGTATAATAATCCACAAAAATTGTTTTTTTGTTATCTATCCTCCCGCGACACGTTCTATTAACAAAAAACAATCTACGTCATCCTGGAATTTCTTCGCGGGAACCCACCTGATTGGCGCATTGTGTTTTGGTCTCTGTTAACTTCCTATTATGTAAAAACAAATCACACGGGAAACAGTAAATATCCCGTTCGAACCTGTGTGGGGTATTATTCTGTTTTTTTTTTGTTTTTTTTTTTTTTTTTTTAATTTATTTTTATTAAGGAGATTCCTGTGTGAATCTTGTGTTTTTTTTTTTTACACTACGTTTTGTTTTATCAAATTTTTAATTATTTCACTGAATTCACTTATTTATTTATTTCTTTATTTTCTCATTTGAGTACTTATGGTTATTTCGGTAGGTGTGGTGGAATCGCCACAATTGCGAGGGGAGCCAATGCTCATACTGGGCTGTAGAGCTGAGTTATATATATGTATTATGGTATGTACAACTTGTTCATAGCAGTAGTATACTCACGGACGCAAACTAGCTTGCGTCCGTGATAACCTACGTAGAGGCTGCATAAACCAGAACGTATTTATTCTTTCTGACAGTCATGCTACTTTAAAAGCCTTGCCTGAAACTGCGGTCACCTCAAGAATTGTTTGGAGGAACTTGAAACTAGCAAAACGGAACAATGTTAAATTGATCTGAGTGCCGGATCACAGTGGTTTCGAAGGAAACGAAAAAGCAGATACCTTAGCAAAGAAGGGAGTCGGAGGAACTACTAAACTATTTTAGGAACTCCAAGGACTGCATGTAAACAGGTTATCAACGAGTGGTCAAATGTTAAACACCGTGCTCACTGGGAAAAAGTACCGCGGCAAGAGTTTGATAAGGTACTGTTTCAGAGTGTAACAAAAAGGTTATCTATCGATGCACTGAGGCTGAGCAGGATGCAACTGCGGAGGGCTACTGGATTCATTACCAGGCATTATCCCATGCGGTAGTATCTGCACACAATAGGGCACCATAACGGCTACATTACACGAAGATTGTGTGGCGAGGAGGAAGAAACAACCAGCCACATAATCTTTGACTGCGAACCTCTGGGTTGCAGCAGATACAGGATATTCGGTGCATCTCACCCCGAATATATGAACCTTCAGGAAGACCTGATAGGGAAGCGGACTAAAGTAGAAGGGGGAGCACATTGGACCATAAGGTGGAAGTGTAATAGCTTTTACCCCGGAAAAAATCAATCTATCTATCAATATGCTCAGTAATTGGTGATATTAACAAACTTGTTCGTTCTAAAAACAAAAAAAATAGTGTGACTACATTTTTTATTATTTTTTATTTGTTTACATTGTTTACCGAAAATTTAAATTACGAACATTAAAATATTCAAGTGATGATGATTATTATATTTATTTAAAAAAACTGGTTGGAGTTTTCTTAATTATCCAAAAAAAAATTTTCAAACACCATTTAAAAAATTAAATTATTAATAAATTAAGGGCTTTTATACCAGTTTTTGTCTATACATGTCTATACATAACTGTATATTTTTATGACATTGTAGGTATACAAGCCTATTGGAGAAACCCATACGTTTAACAAAGTAAAATATATTCTGACTTTCATGCCAAGAATTATAAAACACGAGAGTAAATTTTTATTAGGAATTTATTACTAAATTCAACAATAGTTTTATTTGCAATCATCATCACGATAATTAGTAAGTATAATCAATTTAACAATAAATAATATAACTAAATAAAATAAAATAATTCTATGTTAAATTAAATTATGTTACAGAAGTGTTAACAAAAATGTTTTCGAACAGTGAATCGAGCCCATTATCAGAAGGTAAAATAAAAAAACACCTTACAATCATTAATCAACAACGTCAAAGATTGGGACGTTAGGATAAATAACTCCAAAAATAAAAATGCCGAAGAAACCTAAGTGTAACCACTTGAACTATACGAAAAAATAATATGTATAAATTATAATATTAAATAAATTAGTCAAGAAAATTTAATAAATATGAGGCAATCTCAATTAGGAATTAATAATTCACCTGAGAGACAAAAAAAATAAAATGTAAATTTATTTAACAAATTTATATTAAAATAAATGGCCCCTGTAAATAATAACAACAATTACCGTTTGGTAATTGAGTACAGCCGAAAGCACCAGGTGATCGCACATAAAACTAGAGGCGCCACGAAAACATCACAAAAAACCACGAAATCATTCTATTGAGTCGATTTTGGCGCGAATCATGAGTTGGAATGAAAACAACACCCATGTCGGTCAAACAAACAAAAACAAAAGGCAAAAGAACCATAGTCAGTGGTACATCGACAAAAATTTATACTCAGCGATTAATAATTAATTAAAAAATAATAATTTATTGGATACAGTTTTTTTTTTTTTAACAATATGAAGCATCCTTTGAACCATGTTTGGTTATACCAAAAAGGACAGACCGTAGGAAGAGTCGAACAACAAATTTGTTTTTATTTGTTTGAATTGACTGGACCGACCTGGTGTCCCATCAACCCAACACATGGTGCCGGATTGGCAGGCATATTTGGATGGAACGATTTTAGAAACAGTACCATTATTCACGACGGTTCGTAAGCTGGGTAAGCAGATATATAAAAAAACACGATAACTCTAACGACTCACCTGGTACAAACAACCCTACTGGCCCAACGATACGCTGCATCAAGCGATCTCTGGTGTCCAAGCTACTACTCAGGCGACCTCCGAGTGCAGCAGCTGATTGTGGGCATTATTCAGGTGACTATTAATTTTCATTTAATTGGAACATTGTAAAATTAATCATTGTTGGAGGTTATTTACATTTAGCATACTTAAAATTTTCTTGTTGTTTGTATCTTTTGGGTTGTGTGTTGCTACGACACTCAACGCCTTTTTAAATTTTTCAATATTAATAATTTTTCCGATAGTCCGACGAAATCTGGTTGTTAATATTTGAATCAAGCCACGCGCAACCTCGTACCAAAACGTGTACACTTGCTTCGTTTCGTGCCGGTTGAACCGCCGACCACAGCAAGTATCGAACACGGGCCACCGTTTGCATTCAACTTCCCGTAAAACAATTTAGAAACAACCAAGCTTCGTCACACAATTATTTTGCTTTAATTTCCGTTTTCGAAAACGAAAATACTAAATTACATATTTTTTTATTGTTAATACTTATTCACTGAATACGTATTTGCGTCTGTTTGTTACACATTTTATTTTTTATTTCTTATTTAAAAGAATTTATATTCATTGGCAAAATCACACTTGTATATGGAAGTGAGATTCCCAATTGCAAATGTCATAAATATTTTAATATTGAAGTAGAATGAATTAATAAACAAATTAATTAAAATGCTGTTATCTTTGATTGAATCACCCCATTAAGTTAACAGGGGATAAATTACAATAGGAGTTCAACAAACAATTATTACGAGATAAAAAAAATACGTTCTTACATTAAAAACATAAAAAATCAACACATTGAATTCACTAGTTTTTTTTTACTCTTGACAAACACATCAGTCAAAACAACTAGTTATTTTTATTAACTGCCAATATACTACACAAATCACCAAACCCGGTACAAACTTCCACGCGAACGTTCTGAAAATCAAAAAATATTCCACTGCGTTTTCATCTGAAGACGATTCGGTGAGCAAATCGGGCCTTGGGAATTTTAATTAAAAATCCTCCTGGTCCGCTCAGCCTTTGAGATCGTTTTAAATAAAATAAGATATAAGATTTCAGATTATTTTGAAAGTATTCAGTATTCAGAACCTTATAAGGTAATCCTTGCCCGAACCTAAACAGGTAATCCTGACGAGGATCTCATAAGGTAATCCTAACACAAACCTTACAAGGTAATCCTGATCAGGACCTTGTGAGGTGTTCCTGATCAGGACCTTATAAGGTGTTCCTGATAAGGACCTTATAAGGTGTTCCTGATAAGAACCTCATGGGTCATCACCAGGTTCCTTATCTGGTTATTCTGATCTGGACCTTGTCAGATGATAAGGTTAACCTCATCAGATCCTTTTCGTGTCCCTAAAAGGAATTCTAGTCGGGTAAAGTTTTCGTCTTTGATACACATTTTTAAGTAATTGCATACGTTATTTATCTGCCGCATGGTTTGTACTTTGAGTATTTCAGTAGCAAAAATTACTCCTTATTGGCCAAGAACCTTCAAATAATTACATCCACGTCCAAAATGGGATATACATTGGGAGCTACAATGACACAAACATACACACACAACGACTCAGACTTCAAACTTATAACACCTCTGTTTTTGTTCATGGTAAAAATCAGTTACTGTTTTATACATTTTGTTTGCTTCAGAAGAGCCTCTTGTGAACATTCCAATCTATTCTTGATCAAGATGACAAAATAAAAAATAAATGGATTTATTTTACGCTTATCCTGAAAATAACCTCAACTGACTCTTAAGAGGATGCTATGATATAAATTAAGTAACTTTTTGCTAAGATTATCCTGAAATATCCAGCCCCCTAGCAACTAACGGCCAGGATGACCAGAAAACAAATTTGTTATACAATTATCTTTAGATACAATTAAAGCTGGGTCTGGCCAGGGTGACCGATTATATAAATAAATTATTATTTCTTATTTCTAGCCTGATATGATGGTCCCATCGGGAATAATCATATCAGAAATAAATTATTTTTTCATAAATATATCTTCAGAGGACCCTTAGCGGCTCTAGACCAAGATGACCAGATAAAAAATTCGTTACGCAGGAGCTGCTTCAACTTAGCGAATTTCCTTAAAATACATAAATCACTTTCTAGCGGTCACAATTTCAGTCTGATCAAAATGAAATGTCGAATCTGATTTTAGTATTTGCATGGCCAATTTTATTAATAAATAACATACGTCAAGAGGAAAGGGGGGCATAATGATAGAAGAAAACACAAAATATAAAATATCTCTCTTAATATTAGAACAATCGAAAAATGCGTAAGAAACAAAGTTGTAGAAAATCATGTTTGATACAATTCATCACCTTATCATTTTTGCTCAAACTCTAATGCGTACAGAGATATTGAGGAATTTAATTTTCAATCTTAAACCGTCAATATTTTTGTAAATATTAGGGTTACAGAAAAAATGATAAGAAACAAAATTACAGTAAAACTTAATGCCTACAACTTTATTTCTTATAAAATTTTAGATTTTTTGAATATTAAGGGAGATATGTCAAATTTTGTGTTTCCCCCTCTCTTTAAACCCCCCTTTCCCCTGGTCCGATTTTACCCATTAACGAACTTGATCTTTTGAATACTAAAAGCGCTTCAAACACCAAATCTCATTCCGATAAAATGAAAACTGTGACCGCTAGAGTGATGACAGACACATATATATATATATATATATATATATATATATATATATATATATGTATATATATATATATATATATATATATGTATATATATATATATATGTCCATAGATATATATATATAAATTTTACAGATGGTGATTTTTGACATCTACTTGGTAGGATCGATGGACATTTGAAGAAATTTTTGCGAAATTTTGACTTCGGTACGGGACCAATAGCTCTATTTCCTTTCAGAAAATTCGCTAATAAAAAATAAATTATTCAGATTGGTATCAGATTATCCAAAGATGAACCGTAGTGGGGGTTGATCATGAAAAATTTGTATTGTATTAGGTTAACCTGATTCTGCCTCAATAGGGTTCTCTCAATCATCACATTAAAACGATTTCACGTTAAAAATCAAAACCTAGTTTTAACCTGATAACAGCTTCATGGTTCGTCAAGCAAATGAGAAACAATTTCCAGTTGGTAAATAAGACAATTGTTAAAATTTATATTGTCAGTAAATACTTTAAACGTTAGAGGCTTTAACTCTTAAAAGAACATCAAACATTATTACATTTAAAATTCATCATATTAAATTTTCATAAAATTACCCATATACAATATAAATATCCTTATAATACACCGTAACTATAATAACATTCTGCATACATGTAAATTATTCAAGATGACAATTTAACAAAAGGGATTTAGGTATATGAAATGTCATAAAGAAAAAGGGGATTGATTAGTATATAATATATAAACTAGATTTGTACATGGCATATATATATTCCTTTTCATACAACATTTGATAAACAATGGACAAGGGACATTTATCTTATAATATTTAGGTTCATTACATGAAATATGACATTTCAATCATATTTCTGTGTATATTAGATTAGTTAGTTTATCGTTATTGAATTTGAGTAGAGAAATTATTACTTTACGTTTAACTTCTGTCTGTTGTAACCGTAAGCGATGCTGGTGCCATCTACATTTATAACGCGCCAAATCAGTCCAGTGGATAGCAATGAAGATGAGTTGAACCCGCCTCGCCTCGGTCCTCGGTTACGAGAGACGAGGCGAGGCGAGGCGAGGTTCATAATTTTAATCCTCGTTACTAACCGAGGCGAGGCGAGGTATATCGTCACAAAAACCTCGCCTCGGCCGAGGCAAATTAATATAGTAACATGTATTTTTACAAAAAATATGAAGCAATAGATGCATTTTAAGGAAAAAGAAATTTTATGTCATGATTACTTTTTTTACTAATAGTAACTTGTATATGGGTTTCGGATTGGAAATCGTGGAAGCATTTTGAAGAACCTCTTATATGGTTCTTAAAACATCACGGGATTTCATCTTTTCATAAAATTTTTTTTCGGTCAAATTTTTTTGATATTTCTGTTTTCATTCGAGGAGTCATAAAAATTTAGAGACTAAGCAACTTATATTCCGTGTTTTAAAGATATTTATTTTCTAACAAGTATTTTTAACCATATTGTACATTCATGCAAAATAAGTCAAATTTAGTAAAAAATTTACCTCGGGCGAGGCGAGGCGGGTGATAGCTAACCCAACCGAGGCGAGGCGAGGCTGGTCAATGTTCTACCTCGGCCGAGGCTGATGCGAGGTGAGGTGGATATTTAAAAAAGCGAGGCGAGGCGAGGTGATACCAAAACCTCGCCTCGCCTCGTGTCTCGTGAAACACTAATTACCCATCCAGAAAATTCAACAAGTTTATATTCATATACATAACATCGTGGCGAGGAGGTAAAGATAGATACAAAATCAATTGGCATGAAACTTGACATAACCACACATTAACCACGTGAAAGTAGCTAACAGATTAAAAGTTCCAGTTTACCCACCAAATTTTAGTAACGATGCCAGCAGATAATCCAGCTCCAGTAAATACATGACCAATATATGGGCATGTGAAAGAATTTCAAGCAGAAACCAACACTTGGGCGATATACAGGGAACAATTAGAATTTCATTTTAAAGCTAACGAAATTACCTGTATAGCAACAGCCAGAAAGCAATCTTCCTATCATCATGTGGGATCAGTTTGTTTACGATAATTAAATTGATAGCAGCACCAGATCAGATAAATAATTTAACCGTACATGGAAATTTAAAAAAAATCGTTTTATTCCCCATCCAGAAAATCCAACTAGTTTATACATAACACCGTCCTTAGTTCATAATGAAATTTACGTTAAACATATTTCACGCGTAAAATTTATATAGTTAGAGGTATACCCCACCCAACAGACGAAAAGTCAAAGCTTTGGCCAATACTGCAAGAGAAATATGTATTCCATCTATGCATTTTCCAAAGATAGCCAGAGTCAGATAACCAAACCAAACGTCCTTTTACTGGATTTGTGTCAGTTTAAAGCCTGAAATGCCCAATGATTTCATCAAACGATATTAAACAAAATTAAAAAAACTTGTATACAACAATTTCTTTAAGTACCTAATGACATTTTAATAGATAAACAATACCTTCTGAATTTGGAACCAATAAATAAGATTTATCTTCCGTCTTAAGAGGAATCACATCCATATGCTTATATGATTTTTATAGTTTCAGATAACTATCGGTTATATGAATTACTTTAATGAAATTACGGAGAGTATAACACTGAACTTTGAACGATATAGTGCCTTAATGGTTGAACAACTCAAAGTTCACATTAATGACGTAAAATGCCAAAATATTCTCTACAACCTAGAAGGGCAAGCTGAGAATATTTCAATAAATGGGCGATAATTAATAATTTTGTATTGCGTATACACGCTTTATTCATACCCTCAAATAGAGTATCCAAAAAAATGAGATAAAAACTGTGACTTTTACAAGGTTAACAATTAAAGACGAGCAATGAATGTTTTTTTAGCGAATTTTCTGAAAGGAAATATTAGCGAATTTCCTGAAAGGAAATAGAGTTTGATCCCGTACCGAAGTCAAAATTTCGCAAAAATTTTTGCAAATGTCAATCGATCCTACCTAGTAGATGTCGAAAATCACCATCTGTAAAATTTATATATATGTATGGACATATATATATATATATATACAGACACACACATATATATATATATATATATATATATATATATATATATATATATATATATATATATATATATATGTGTGTCTGTAATCACTCTAGCGGTGTCACAGTTTTCATTTTATCGGAATGAAATTTGGTATTTGAGGCGCTTTTGGTATTCAAAAGGTCAAGTTCGTTAATGGGTAAAATCGGATAAGGGGAAAGGGGGGTTTAAAGGAAGGGGGAAATTCAAAATTTGACATATCTCCACTAATATTCGAAAAATCGAAAAATTTATAAGAAGTAAAGTTGTAGGTACTAAGTTTTACTCTAATTTTGTTTCTTATCATTTTTTCTGTTACGCTAATATTTACAGAAATATTGACGGTTTAAGATTGAAATTTAAATTCCTTAATATCTCTGCACACATTAGAGTTTTAGCAAAAGTGATAAGGTGATGAATTGTAGCAAACATGATTTTCTACAACTTTAATTCTTACGCATTTTTCGATTGTTCTAATATTAAGAGAGATATTTTTTATTTTTGAGTTTTGTCCTTTCCTTATGCCTCCATTTCCCCTTGATGTATGTCATTTATTAATAAAATTGGCCATGCAAATACTAAAGTCAAAAACGACATTTCATTTTGATCAGACTAAAACTGTGACCGCTAGTAAGTGATTTATGTATTTTAAGGAAATTCGCTAAGTTGAAGCAGCTCCTGTGTAACGAATTTTTTGGAATAAAACTACGTTGCCTTTTAATTTGCTCTGGTAGACCGCACAAGCTTGGTGTGATTACACAGTTAGTTTTCTGAAAACATGTGGGGGGCAATTTATTTTTTTTTTTCCGGACATATAAAAGAGTTCTGTAAGTTATTATTATTTTTTTATTGCAATTTATTGCCCTAAAACTTAAAAATTACCTCTAAGCAACGTTTAAATTGGCAAACAGCACATTTAAATTTAAAAATAGTTTATGTAAAATTAATAAAGGTTAATTTCAATTCATAAAATTCTTAATAAAATCAAGAAGATTCTCTTATAAATTTAATAATGGCACTCTTGTCAACTTTAGTAGGCAATATTAAATTTTAAAAGTTACTTTATTAGATAAATTTAAAAATTTCTAGGTATTTTAAAGAATTGTTGTCTAACAATAGTTTGTTTTAATTGAACGATGTTATCGTAAAATTAACAAAATAAATTTTGATATCTATAAGAGGGTATTTCGATTGTATTTTAACTAGAGGCTTCTTAAATCAACCAAGAAATTTAATAAATATTAAACGATTTATTTTTCGTGAGAAATTATCTATCCAAAAATAAATTATCTACATTAGTATCTCGTTAATTTTATCAGTATATTTTTACTGGAATAAGTTTTAAATGATTCAATTTTAACTTTTTTTATAATTATCCCTCATGAGAACATCGACATAGACCTTTCTATAAATAAAATAGGTATCTAATTGGAAAAATAACTCATTCCAATGCGTATTACATCCGAGTAAAACCAACCACAACTATAATTAACGTCCTAACCTCAACAAGTATCTACATGTTAATTGAAGCATATGCCAAGAAAACTTAGGAAATATATATCCTTATCATAGAGTTTATAGTATCGTATAGAGGGTCATATGCATATGGGCGAATGAAAGTGTTGTAAAGCAAAGCCCGTTTAATTGATGACAAAATTTTTAATTCAAAAGGAATATTAGATAGAATTAATTTATTTTGTATTTATTCTTACATTTTAACCACAAAAGTTACTTCCAAATGTGGAAATTGTATCTAGCTACGAAATAAGAGAGTTGTACTTAAAATACACGGTACGAACAAACCTTTGTAAAGTGTACTGTGTCAGGTGTCAGTGACTAAGAGGTTTTCACTACCGTATATGTTTTTATCCGATTTGTGGGCCGAAACCAATCGGTTTTCGAATAAGTATTGAATATACTGTTTATATCTGTATATAAGAAACAATTTTGACTGGAAATGGTTTTTTCCAATAAATTCGGCACAAATCGGTTAAAAATATTTTCAGTAGTGAAAACCTCTTGTGGACATTAACTGTATCTCTTGTGATCAATCGTGGGGGATATTGAAATTACTCCAAAACACAACAAATGTTTCATTAATCAAAGTTAGATGAGAAGGTAATCCACAAAACTGAATTAGTAAAACATCAAGGCAACGCTCCGATCAAAATACGCAAAGTAATAATTAATATTACCTTATAATTACAGTTACCCTCTATTCGCAACATCAAGCATCTATAAAAAATTATATACCTAAAATGTTCTATCTAAATGAATGTCAATGAAACATTTCATCCATGTATTTCTTCATTAGAGAAATCACAATCAACCCACCACAATCACTTTCCTTCTATCATGCAGACGCAATACTTCATAGATATATATATGTATATACATAACATAATCTCCCTCAGGTTTGTATATATCTTTTGAAGGTATTATAGTATAGGACTATAGGTATAGCTAGGTACCTATGTATTGTATATATATATTATATAACTAGTTTACTTACATAATATATAGATGTATATAGATATACTTAAATATTAACTGGGGTACCTTACACATAGGCGTATGCAAGAAAAAGCAGGTGCGGGTTGCTGTTTTCTTCTGAATTAGAGTTCCTTCACAGGGCTGTGTTTTAAGTTTTTCAGGCTTAAGGTTAATTTACTCGAGAAGGCCGAAGAATAAAATATTTTTTGTTATAAAAGGAAATACAAACACAGTATTTAGAATTTTTTTTATTTAACACTCTTTTATATTTAACAATTAATCATTTTTATGTTCAGTTGTACCTACTTTCATAAGTTTAGGAGTAAGACATTAATTTATTACTTATAGTCACCTAACTTTTAACATAGTACTACTGAAACAATTTTAATTGCATAAATCTTAGTTATGAAGCAGTTTAGCGAGAAAATATTGTTTCGTAGAATCGTGATATTAATGAAATTTATTTGTCGTCATTGAGGGCAAAAATTTGAAGGGTTTGAGGCTATACTCTTTTTATCCTTATGTTTAATCCGACCCTAAGTAGTGCACTGTGTAAGTGTAACTTCCCTGAACATTTGCTTTTAATAAATCTAACACTTTCACCTCATTCCTGTTGCCAATCATTACACTTTGAGTCTTTTTATAAAAACAGTTATGGAGAGATGTTGAGACATATTAGTAATTAACTTTTGCCCCATTATTTTTGACATCCTACGCCCGCCCATGTTTACACGCAAATGTTATTTGTAAACTATACCTAATATATGTGATATACATTATACAGTCATCTGTAGCCAGTTAATATCACGACATTATATTCAGTGAGCATAGTTTGTAACCTAAAATACAGAGAAATTTTTATTTTTTCTTATTCTAGAGATTTTTAAACGCACAAGTAGTGCATAATTTTTAAAATTGGAAATTCAACTAAAGTTTATTTAGCTACAAATTTACACACTTATGAAGTGATATCACTGCCATTGCTATAAGTTTTTATTTAATCGCGCTTGTGTTTATACATACATACATATATATATATATATATATATATATATATATATATATATATACATATATATATAGATATATATATATATATATATATATATATATACATATATATATATATATATATATATATATATATATACATATATATATAGATATATATATATATATATATATATATATATATATATATATATATATAATACAGCCAATCATTTTACAATGTTACTCATTTTTGTTGGGATATCACTATCATTGCTATAAGTTCTTATTTAATCGCGCTTGTGTGTGTATACATATATATATATATATATATACATATATATATATATATATATATATATATATATATATATATATATATATATATATATATATATATATATATATATATATATATAACTATATATATATATATATATATATATATAGTTCTTATTTAATCGCGCTTGTGTGTGTATACATATATATATATATATATATACATATATATATATATATATATATATATATATATATATATATATATATATATATATATATATATATATATATATATATATATATATATCTCACAAATGACCTCAAAATGGTAGTAGATAATGTAGATTTTAATTTTGTTGCCCGAATGGGCAAAAAACAAGATCAACCACGGCCAATACTTTTATCTTGTACTACATTGCGAATGAAGAAAGAATTACTTAAATCTAAGACTATGTTAAAAGGAACCAATATTACCATAAAAGAAGATTTCTCAAAAGAATCTAGAGAAGAAAGAAGCAGATTGGGTGCAATAGTCATGAAATTAAGGAACGAAGGAAAGCAAGCAAGCGTTCGGGGAACCCAGCTTTTTATTAGTGGAAAATATTACACCAGAGATGAATTTGATAATATCGAAGAATTTGATATTATCGAAAACAATGAACAATTATTAATCGAAGCAACTAATAACAAGCGACAAAGAAGTGAAGACCAATATGAAGATGTAAGTAATACCAAAGTCGAAAGACAAGAAGCAAAGAAAAGTAATATAACGGAAGGGAAGTCTAGCAATACGCGCAGTAGAGACGATAGAATAACATCTTTTTTCGGCATAAAGCACCGAATGCAAACACACGGGAAACTGAGTCAATAAACCAAAAAGGGCACAGAGACGAAATCCGGCGAAAGGAAACGGCAACCCATCGCTGTACCTTGCTCAGGATGACCACTGCAATGAATAAGGAACATGAACTAGAACTACCAAACAAAGAAAACAAGAAAAAGGAGTCCGTAGAATATAATAACAATATTAATGATAATAATGGTAATAACAGTGATAATAATAGTAATAATAACTATAACAATAATAATAATAATGTTACAAATAACGAAAAAAAATCAAAAAAGGGGGAAAAATTTTATATTGCCACCTGGAATGTAAGAAGTCTGTATAAGAGCGGTATGCTCGATAACCTAATAGTCGAAATAAAGCAATTAGGTATCCATATAACAGGTCTAAGTGAAGTGCGCTGGACTGGAGATGGATCTCTAGTAAAAAATGGATTTAAATTATACTATTCGGGAGGTTCGCAACACTTTAATGGAGTAGGTTTCCTAGTAAATCTAGAAATAGAGCATATGGTTGAATCTTGCGTTCCTATATCTGATAGAATAATTATTATAAAATTGAATAATGACTCCATCAAAACAAATCTAATTCAAGTATATGCACCAACCACTGGATCCTCCACTACAGAAATTACTGAATTTTACGACTTACTACAACAAACCATTGAAGAGTGTAAATCAAATGAAAGGCTAATAATTATGGGCGATCTAAATGCAAAAGTAGGTAAGAGTACATTTAGTAACGTAGAAAAAGGAGTCATGGGAGAGTTCGGTCTGGGAAAAAGGAATGAACGCGGAGAAATGCTAATCAATTTTGCTCAAGAAAATCAGCTAGTCATAACAAATACTCTTTATCCACTTCCTAAAAGAAGGCTCTATACATGGAGATCTCCGGCAGACACACCTCAACGAATAGTTAGAAACCAAATAGATTACATCCTGATACAGCGCAGGTTTAAGAACAATATTGTAAGTGTAAAAACTAAACCAAGTGCGGACGTAGGATCAGATCATAATATTTTAGTGGCAACAATGAGGATCAAAAGTAAAAAGTTAATTAAAAAAAAAAATAAAGGAGCATCAGTATCACTAAAACAACTTGAAGATGAAGATTGCAAAGAACAATTTAATATCATCATACAAAATATTCTAAAAGCAGAATATAATGACGAAGGCAACATAGAAGAAAAATGGAAAAGTATAAAGTTAGCATTAGAAACAGCTGCAGAAAAAGTATTAAAATTAAATACTAAGGGCAAAAAACAAGAATGGATGACCGATGACATTCTAAAACTGATGGCAGAAAGAAAATTGTATAAAGACAGAAATGATACCCAATATAGAGTGATTCAGAAAGTGATTGATAACGAAATAAAAAAAGCAAAAGAAAAGTGGATGACGGAAAAGTGTGAAAATATTGAGGCCTTAGTTGCAGCGAAAAATGATCAAAAATTGTACAGTGAAGTGAAAGAATTGCTTGGAAAATTAAAAAAAAACCCAATTAAGTTTATCGTGGATAAAAATAAGAAAATAATTCGGGATGCGGAACAAGAAAAGCAAAGATGGGAAGATTACATCACAGACTTGTTCTATGATGAAAGAGAATTAACTCAAAACAGTACTGGAGAATGTAATCAAACAGAGGAAAATCTTCCAATATTGAGATCCGAATTGGAAAAAGCAATAAAATATATGAAAAAAGCTAAATCAGTGGGAGACGATAAAATACCTGCCGAGTACCTAAAAAATGTAAATAATGAAGAAACACTGAACAAATTGTTGCATTTTTTCAACGATATATATTACTCCGGTCAAGTACCTAAAGATTTTGTTCGCGCTATATACTATCCGTTGCCAAAAAAGATCAATGCTAGAGAATGTGAAGATTATCGAACCATCAGCATACTCAGCCATACTGCTAAAATATTGTTAAAAATTATACTGACCAGAATAGAAAGAGAAGTTTTGAATAACATAAGTGAGCTACAAATGGGATTTAAGAAAGGAATCGGTACTAGAGAAGCTATTTTCACTCTAGGAACAATTGTTGAAAGGCATTTGGAGAATAATAACGATGTGTATGCGTGTTTCATAGACTACCAAAAAGCTTTTGATAGTTTGAATCATGATATGTTATTTGACATACTGGAAAAAGAGAAAATTGATAAGAAACTGGTCAATATAATTAAAAACATATATGTCAATCAGGAGGCTGTAGTACAAAATGGAAAAATAAAAACAAAATGGATTAAGATAAAAAAGGGAGTCAGACAAGGCTGCATTATATCGCCACTTCTTTATAATCTTTATAGCGAACAGGTTATGATAAGGGCACTAGAAAACTGCAGCGTGGGCGTTAAAATTAATGGGGAAATAATAAATAATATCAGATATGCAGACGATACTGTCCTACTTGCAAATACACAAGAAGATTTACAAGAAATACTTCATAACGTTCAAAAAATGAGTGAAAAATTTGGTTTAACAATAAATCTAAAAAAAACGGTTGTAATGAAGTTTTCTAAAAAACAAGCACAAAGTGTCATAAATATACAATGTAATAAAACAAATATAAAGCAAGTGGACAATTTTACATATTTAGGCGTCTTGTTTAACTCAAACAATAACCAAACGGTAAAAATAAAAGCAAGAATTGCACAGGCTAAAACAGTACTATTTCAGTTGAAACATTTGATTTTGAACAATAAAATAAAAAAGGATGTGCGAGTGAGGTTTCTAAAGTGTTTTGTGTGGTCAATTGTCTTATACAGTTGCGAGACATGGACTTTGAGTACAGATGTCCAAAAGAAGCTTCAAGCGTTCGAACTTTGGTGCTACAGACGGATGCTAAATATCCATTGGAAAGACTATGTATCCAACGACAAGGTGCTAAAACTGATGAATGAGCGACTCCAATTGGTAACGTTGATTAAACGACGACAAGCAGCCTATTTTGGACATTTGAATAGAGGCAGCAAATATAGAATACAACAATTGGTACTAATGGGAAAGCTTGATTCGAAGAGAGCTCGTGGCAGAAAAAAAACAACATGGCTAGACACCATAAAAACATACACAAAAATGAACACTAGTCAATTGAATTATGCGTCCAAAGAGAAAAATCAATGGCGTAAAGTGGTCTCCAACATCTCCTAGGAGATATGGAACTTATCATCATCATATATATATATATATATATATATATATATACATCCATTCCTTTTTCAAAACTGTATATAGGTAGGTACTTGGTATTTTATTTTTTGTATTTGAATTAAAAAATAAATTTGCAATCCCGATGTTGTTTTTTTCAGTCTATCTCTATGTTTTAATACAACCCTTGTATGTATTGATGCCGACTGACACAGGACTTCTGTATATTCTTAAGTATATGTAGGTATAGGTATTTGAAGTAATACGACTCTTACTATTAGTGTTGTATAATATATATAAACCTTACGTCAGGTAAATAAAGATAAATTTCAAATGTAATTTGTCAGATTGATCAGGATAATTTGTATTAACTGTATCTCTATTTGCGTAGGATAGATATTTGCTAGAGTTTGGTAGAATTATGTTATGTTGATTACTCAATCCATATATTTATTTACCATTAAATGTTTAATAATTTTAGTTAAAAATTGCGATTGATATAAGAAACAAGTAATGTTAATTTTTTGAATAGCCAGTTTATACTGAGTTTATGAAAAACATTTCCTAACAAAGTTGTCTATTTTAAAAAGAAGAAGATTTTTTGTTATTAAATTTTTTTTATATCACTTAAGGTTTCAAAAATAGGCAATTTTGTCCATTTTGTTCAAATATGGTCCGATTTTTCCCATTCCTTTTTTGTTCTAGAATACACACAAAAAATTCAGCTCATTATCTCTTTTCGTTCATGAGTTATCGTGTCCTCAGAAAGACAGACAAACAGACAAATGGCCATGCGGAAGTGGTCGAATTAAGCCATTTTAAGAACACATATGCCCAAAAGTCATGCCTACGATCAATATTTTTAAGCGTTACAAACTCTTAACCACACTTAATGTACCTTGTATATTTACATATACCTACTGGGATAAAAAAATATATAATCATATCTAATCTGTCCTGTGTTGATCCAAAATTTTCGATTACATTTCATTTATAAATAAGTATATCACATACCTATTAGTATATATGTAGTATATTTTACATTTGTTTACAATATTTCCAAGTTTGATTTTGATTTCCCCGAATGGTATACAAAATATACCATAGTTATAAAGTTTTTTTAAAAGAAGTTCATGATTCAATCATTCGAACGAATTAGTGAAATCAATAAAAATAGATGATACGCGCAGTCAATTATAAGAAACATAGTGTGGACAGTAATTTTATTTTTTGATATACAAATTTTGTTTGTGATAGGTTCGAATTTTATCTGAGAATACCGGTATGCATTAAATTGGTCTGTAATAAGTTATATCATTATTTCGATTTTTTTTATTAAAACTTTACTTTGGTAAATTTTACCCTCTCTGGAAAAATTCCTCTTTCAAGCATACAATTTGGAATTTGACTCAAAGAAGTTGCAATATTCTATATCAATTAGTTTAGAAGGTTGTTAGATATTTCGTAGCAGTTCGCGCTATTCTTTCTCTTAATTACCCCTAGCATTTGGTACATTTCCTGTTCGGTAACAGGTCTAATACATATTGTTCATGAGTTTATGTCGGAGACTATATTAAAATTTAAGGGGTTGTCATTCACTACAATACTTATTAATATATAACCTATTTTGACAAAATGGAAACCCGACTTCAAAAATAAAATATTCTATAACAAAAAATGCACTAAAAAGTAAAAAAATAATTGCATATTCTTGTGCCAATTTTAGTTCACCTAAGCAAAATTTTTTGAATATTTATGTATAATTATTGTTATTTTTGGAGGCGGTGTCCAAAAGTTATGTGAATTTCTCTATGCTGACATCGACTCCAAAAATAACAATAATTGTACATATATATTTAAAAATTTTTGCTTAGGTGAACTAAAATTGGCACAAGAATATGCAATTATTTTTTTACGTTTTAGTGCATTTATGGTTATAGAATATTTGATTTTTGAAGTCGGGTTTCCATTTTGTCAAAATAGGTTTTATTTCACGCTTTTTAGTGACTTTGAAGTTCTATAACTGATTTTATTTGTCTGAATATGAGTAGACCAACTAAACGACCTACTAACTTTTAGTGCAATTTTTTATAACACATTTTTTTTTATCCGTTTTTTTTTTTTTTTTTTTTAAATTGTCAGTGCATTTTTTTATAATAGATTTTCAATTTTTTTAACAAGCATTTTGTTTGTTTTTTGTAAAAAACTTTTTTTTGGGGTCGGTTTTTTTTTTTTTTTAAATTTTTTTTATGTCGGTTTTTAAAAAAAAATTCTTATTTTCCTATTATAAATAAGTATATCCTTTCAAAAAAAATAAAAATTCGCAGAAATCGGTTATCACATATAAAATGAGGGTTTTCCTCGATTTCCAGGGGATCCCTTCATCAAAATGCGATTTGGTGACAATGGGACCAATCGGAAATCAAACTCTTTAAAGCAGAAAAAAATAAATTTAAAATTGGTTTATAAATGACGGAGCTCTGAGGTAACAAACAAAAAAAAAATACAGATGAATCGAGAACCATCCTCCTTTTTGAAGTCGGGTTAAAAATAATCGTTATGCGATATGTGATATGTGATGTTTATTGCTAATTACAATGTCATTCGATATGAATTCAAATTGTTCTTTTGAAGAGCTACTTTATATGTGTGTAAAATTTCAATGTTTTTATATAATTGATCATAAAGACAATTTTATTTTTATACACTGTGATAAAAGTAATAATATTCCCAACGTTTACTATGTAATGGGAAAACATAAAGGACCCTCTCGGAATATTTCAAAAATTCAATATTTGCTAAACACAAAAAACATAGTTCCACCCAGAAAAGATACTTTAAAATAATTTCATAAAATCGTAAATAATATTTTGTCATTAGGTATTGTATCTCTAGTAGATACCTATAAAAATGTATGTATTACTGTTATTTTGTTAATAAAAACAAATTATTAAAACTCATTGATGGGTTATAGTTCTATAGTTCAATAGGACATAGTGATGTTTTGTAAATTTCACAAAAGTAAGAGGTTACACACAGTGTGCTGCACCAAACCAGTAAATTACTGGGTATGTTTTGGTTCAGTTTTTACTTTTAATTTTTTGCGATTCCTAATTTACATAATCTTTGATACCTTTTTATTATTTTGAAAGTTCGGGATATAAAACATAATGTGAAAACATGCAATCAGTGGGTATAAATAATCCTCTTCTCAAAGCCGAATGAGTAAAATGTGAACCTTTGTCAATTAATTCAAATAAATTCAAATAACAGATATTAGTAATATATTTTATTACTTTTATAGCACAAAGGTTTTATGAGAAAACATGCAAAATGTCCGCGTATGAATTAAATTTTTGGGAGGTTATTATTTCCAAGATCCCAATGAGTTGATAGTAATGTGTTAAACCTTCGTCTTATAATTAAAATTCAGGATAATATTTAATGCTTAAAATAAATTAAATATATTAGATACTTATATATATTGTTTGAAAAAGGTTCACATCTTAGTATCAACTCATTGGGCTTTTTTCACATTATATATAGTAGATCCCGTAGGTACTTTGATTGAAAAATAATCAAAAAGTATAAACGTATTATGCAACCAAAACTTTGAGAACGTTGAAAGTAAAAATATTAATTTCGGATAATAAAATTAATCGGAACAAATAATACATACAGGTTTGAAAACATGATTTCTTCTACGAATATATTAAATCAAAGATTATGCACATTTTGACGGTTTCTTACTTTTACTCTGAGTTAGAACGTTGAAAAAAACATTCACTTGTACAGACATGAAATATTATTTAAAAGAAGCCTGGGTAAGTTTTAGGCGAATATTTCCAATAATACAATTTAAACAAACATAATAATGATAGATGTAAATAAAAATACGTATGTTAACGATTTGAGTGACTGAAACAGAAAAGATGAATCTATAAGCATTTATGTGTTAATGTTTCATACGTAGTAGGTATGTGAAAGATAGATAATGATCTTTACTCATAAGAAAAACAATGTGAAAAACAAACATTAATAAAAAAAAAATTAAAATTGTATGGAACAAAGTGAGTAAGACAAAAAATCTAATGCACGAAGGAGAAAGATAGAATTTTAATATAAAACGAAGTAACAACATTCGGTATGAAACTAGCCTCTCAATTATTGTCATATTTTTGTCATGTCCTTTTAGATGATGTGTAGTACCATTCTGGTGGTATATAGTTGGTTTGGTTCTATATTATGACAATAAGTGGGGGCATTATTTTACGGGGAAGGAAGGTGGTCACCAATATTGTCGAGGCGAAAAATAACGACTGTGCGCGACATCACAATCAAATATGTCCCTCCCATTAATATGCGCGCGCGTATTGGACATTCAACGACATTGGCGACACCCTGTTCAATACCTGTATATGTCATGTCACACAATATTCAAGTCAGTCACACATTACTAAGTTACATACACACGCCTTCTCTCTCCCTTCCATATTTAACGTATACATTTCTCCTCTACATAAGAAGACAGTCAACTAAATATAATATCATCCCCACTACGGTATTATATGATCACGATCACTTATGCTATACCAAACTCTGTGTATGTTGCTGTCTAATAATTGTGTTTTGTTATTTTCTAGCACTGGACAAGTTGGGATCGTGTCACCTGTTCATTCGAGCTAACAGTCAACCGGAGCCCGTTCAACCGAACGTTGCTTTTGATATTGCTAGTTTAGTGTTATATGGATGTCAAGCACTTCCTATACGGTTGAAGATCCTGTTGGATCGTCTTTTCTCTGTCTTGCATACAGACCAAGTGACACAAGTGCTATACGGTTTTGGATGCACCCACGACGATTACACTAGAGGTTATATTCTTCAGGTTCGTGGTTAACATCATTAATTAATTTGTGAATTCAATAATTTTACTCCTAAAATTTTGTATTTTTATTGTGTTTTTATGTGTTTAGTGTGAAAAATATTTTGAAAAATTGTGTCTATGTATTTATTTTTTGAGTGGAAATTTTAACAAATTCCAAGTGATTTAAAAAATTAATTTTTTTGATAAGCCTTAGGTTTGTGTTAAATTTTTTTAATAATTAAAAAAAAATTATTTTTATTGTGAACGGATAGGTACGAGAAAATTTTTGTTTAAAAAAAAAAATTATTATTTGGTAAGCAGTAAATTCAATAAATAATTAAAAATCGCGGTATCAAAATTCAGAATTGTGGTTTCGGTATATTATCAATATCTGTGAAATCGTGTTATTGATTTTAGTTTTACACCATCTAATACCATCTATGATCATACCGGGGTACTATGGACTACAAAAGTAGCGCTCGTTATTCAAAACTTGTTCGTTGATTTATAGCTTATTCATTCGGTTTTTGGAAAAATTTTTCGAATAAAAGTAATTAGCAAATTTATAATGAACAGATTTTATCCGAAGATCTTTTTCGACAACCGATTAAATAATGCATGAGCACTAATGTTATGCATTTACATTACATCAATACCAACAATAATTATTAATATTAACTGAACAAGTTTTTTTGTTTTTAATTTTATGCTTGTGGGAAAAATTTATGAATACTTATATACTATTCATCATAATTGCGTTTTAATTAACATTTGCCAAATAAAATGTCACAAAAGTCATCCAATTATAAAAATGTCCATTATTCATTTTTAATTTGGCATATTTTTTTCAAATAAAATTAATTTTTATTTTATGCTAAGTCAATCGATTAAAAAAATTGTGTTCATTTTTTTAAAATTATAAATAAATAAAATATTATTTTCTATCTATTCGTAGCCTTTAACTTGGCGGTCTAATCAAAATCGTGTAACCATTTTTAAAAATAAAAATATATAAACGAGTAGAAATTAATGAACCGTCTAGAAATCTTGATAACCGCGCGGTTAAACATCTGCACGACATGATGTTTTATAATATTTTTCTATTTAGTTTATGCGCTTCTTTAATACATGTAAATGGATCTGAAATATATCAGACGTTTTCTTAAAAGTTTAATATAAGAAAAGAAACTTTTGTTTTAGAAAAATTTGAAATTTGGAATAAGTATACCACATTTTAACATAGTTTTGGAATTTGAAATTAATAATGAATTGAGCCTCTATCAGTTTTTTTCGTGTAAAATGAATACTAATTAATTTAAATTTGTCTTTTAAATTAAATATCATACGATTGGTTATCATTCAAACTAAACTAATAGACTACATATAATTAGTTTTGTCAATATAATATTAATTTTACTTACTAAATATTTTAAATAAGCACGACAAACATCGATTTAGTATGGCAAATTTCATTATGAAAAATTAATCATTAATTCATTTAATATATGCGTGTAAATTTTTTCCTATTTTCACCTTGGAATTTTACATAAACACCCACTAATTATTGTTTCTTATGGCTATGGGGGCATAATTGTTCTGTTTTTACAAATTTTCCAAAAATTAGAAATTGTCTGATTAAGTTGAATAGAAGAAAAATTGTCTATGTGCTCTTCGAAAAAAAAAAAACAAAAACTATTTTTTGACAAAAAAAATAAACGTGAAATTGGCGAAAAAAAATTGAGGATAAAGATAGAAATACTGTTTTAGATTTTACTAGAAATTTTGGAAATTTCTGTTAATATTTCCAAAATTACGAAATATCATCTGTTAATTTTTTTATACATTCGATACATATCAAATTGTAATAATTTTAAAAATTTCCGCGTATAAATTAATTGAAGTTTCTTAAAACTTGAAATTGTTACATATTTTTATAATATAAGTTTTAGCATAGATACTAAATTATTTATAACTGTTGTGTTACGCGTCCTTAATTTTTCATCATTAACAATTTCATTTTTTTATTACTATCACAACTTGTGTATGAAAAATACATCATTTAAAAAAAAAATTTTGTTTATCATATACCTACCTACCTATAAAAAAATAAGACCCGTCGCTTTGAGAAAAAAATTAAAACGCGTGTGCCATTCATTAAAAATAAGGTATTCAATAAGTAAATAACACTTCCTAGTTTAAAATTAAATTTAATGGTTGATTCGATAAATTGTCTTTCACAGTTGAGAGAGTTACGTTTACGTTAATTAACTTTAATATACAATCAACGTCTTTTATGGTTTAATTTAACTACCTACCCTCTTGATCATATACTTATTTTAATTATAACCATTTTCATTAGTTTTATCCGGCAAATATTGATACATTGATTAAAAAAATTTAAAAAAAAAACACACAGTTTTACTTTCATACTGTTCAACAACAAAAATTGATAAAGAAAAATTCAATTTAAGCCATTTTCATTTATTCGGCAAATATTGATAGATACGTACATACATTGATTATATATAAAAAACAATAACAGTTCTACTTACATACTGTTCTACTTACATATTGTTCAACAACAAAAATATACAAAGAAAAATTCGATTTTATTTTCATTTGTTATAACCATTATCAATGATTATAAAAATAAAACAAAGTTTTAGTTACATACTGTTTAACAACAAAAATTCGATTTAAGTAAATAATATTTTTAATTGATTTGTGATTCGCTCATTTGGTTTCGTTTGAATGGTTTAAATACTTCCATATCTTTCGATTTATAATAAGACGAGATCCCTTCATAAGACGATATCCCTTCATAAGACGATATTTCACATAATCGTGAATAATTCGCGTTTTAAAATCTTATAAAAATACTGGAAACACTCTCGTAACAAATTCTTAAAAAGTTTTGTATTGAATGGATCGTTACTTTAAATCCATTAACACTATTATAAAACTTAAAAATATTTGAAATTTTCGTAAATGTTTTTTTTTTTAATGATTATGATTATAATTGAAGTAGGAACTATCTTTCCAGTTCCTACTTCAAAAAATAATAAAATATCCATCATTATTAATGAAACTTGCAAGAATTTCCATGGGTCTTACAGTGATGCTATTAACTACATTGAATATGTTCTGTAATATGTTACCTGTACCTATATTAATGTAAATTTCTTATTGAATTTTTAGTCAAATTGAAAATGAATTAAAACTAATATTTCTCGTTTTTACGTAAATCTTAAATTTTATAATTTTATGATTATAACTCAAATCCATTTGAACCAAAGCGAGCAAATAATATTTCACAATATAATTTTTTTTCAAATAATAATCAAACAATTCATTAACTTTAGATTCATTGGTCAAAATATTTTACCAGAGGACTACAGCAACCATTGTTTAATTACTTAAAAAATAATGTTTTTGATGACAAATGAATTATATGGTGTAATACGTATTACTTACATGAAAACAAGATTCCGTTACAATAACAAATCAAAATATAAATTAGTCAGAATTCTATTGTTATTTTATATGAGTAAAAGACAAACTAGTTAATTAAGTTCTATATATATATATATGTATATATATATAGAGGTATATATATATATATATATATATATATATATATATATATATATGAAATGAAATTTAATAAGAGATGCGTTTATAAAAACTAAAAATCGTGGATATTTTCTCAGTATATATTTAAAATAGGTTATAATATACAGAATGTAAAAATACGTAAATATTCATTCAAATCCCACATAGAAGATAAGAAGATTTAGAATGGCAAAATTTTGTAATCTGTTCCGGCTATTTTATACGTTTTGTATCTCAAAATGGTTATCAAAATTTTCTTAATAAAAGTAACCAAAATTTTTATTCGTTTTCTATTTAATTTTGAATACATAGAGAAGAAATCGGAATGGTTGACAGTGAATGTAATCGATTATTCGTAATTTGTTAGATACCATTGCTATTCTCTAAATTTCGAATATTATTGTATAATTGCTTTATCTCCATTAAGCTAGCCTACCTTGCCCTCAAGCGATAAAACCATTGCTATGTATATTAAGTGCTAATTACGTGCTATACTCTAAAATTAGGTGCTGGAATAATTTGTCGGTAAATATTTAGTGGGGTGAGCTAACTTGATGTTTATCTAGCCACCTGGGAAAAGTTAATTTAGAAAACGATAAAAACCGTCCAACCAGAATTAATTGCTAATTGGATGCTCACACAATCTATATAAAAATATGTGAATAAGAAACTTTTTCTACAAATTCAGTTAAATATAATCGTTACGTGATTACAGTTTTCCATTAACACATTTTCGATAAACCAAATGAACATATCTAATTCAGCGGTTAGCTAAGAACATTGAAAAACAAATATTTGGCTACCAATATAATGTTACCACCACATTTTAAATATAATTTTTTTCTTGTTTAACGTTTAATGCCAATAATACCTGATACCCTGAACGAGCATTTAATTTGGCATTTAATATCTTATAATCATGCAGAATGGCAATATCAATGGGAATTTGATACCAATATCATTGGAGCAGATCATTTTTTGATTACGACTTTACTATTCTAGTCCCAATGTTGGCTAACCCAAACGAGTACTTAATTCGGTGTTTACTGTCTTAAAGTTTAAACATTGATGGAGGACGAACATTTTGAAATATTAATATATAAAATTAATTATATATTAACTGCGAAATTTACTATTGAAGATCGTGCTTTTTTCAACTAATACAGTCAATTTAATTTATTACAATAATTAAGGGTTATTAAGTTAATTCTTTTAAAATAATTTTTCAGGAATTTAATATTTTTAAGTATTTGTAATGATTTTCATATAAATCGTTTCGTATTAATCTATATATAAAGAATAGAAAAACATTGGAAAACATACTGTTTATTAATTACAGCTTATTGGAATAAGCTGATAAGAATAATTTATTTAGACTTCTTTATTTAGATGCAGGCATCTTAAATTATTCTTATCAGCTTATTCCAATAAGCTGTAAATAATAAACACTATGTTTTCCTACTCTTTATATATGGATTTATACATATATATATATATATATATATATATATATATATATATATATATATATATATATATATATATATATATATATATAAATATGTTTGGAGATAACTATAGCAGAAAGCGAAATAACGATGAGAAAAGACACTTCGTAAATCTACTTTACGACTCCCGAAAAACCATCAGACGTTCAAAATTCCAAACCGTTCCAAAGTTTTGGCCGTTTTCTGACGGCTAGAACTCTAATATACTTTCTATAAAAATACAAACTTTTGGAAATAAATTATTTGTCAATCGGGTAACGCCGGCTTTTTTAGCTAGTCACTAAATAAAACAATAACATTACCATAAACATAGTTACTAAAAATATATATTTTTGATTATTGAAGGGCGTGAATTGATTTTTATTGTTTCCATAAAAATAAATACTAAGTAGGTACATTCTTTAAATAATTTTTGGGCACTCATAAATGGATCTTTATCGTAAATGTTCTACAATAAATCACTGATTTAAAAAATGGTATTCTTATTTTATTTCATAACTTTATTATACGAAATTCAAGTACGTTTTAAGGTTATACAGTTACCGATGGCCGATCAATAGAAAATAAATACAAACAACTACTCGCAATTTGGAAAGCTTTACAAATTTTTAAATGTATTTCTTAGTTGATCGGACAATTTGATGTAAACATAATATGATCTAAATACTATTTTATCTTCGTTAAACTGTTTTTTAGTTATAATTTCTTTTCGTAAATAATAGATAATCAAACGTTTCAGGAATCGTTTAGAATCCGAAAAATGAATATCTAGTTTTTCTTGTTACACTCTGTATATATAAGTGTATATATTTAGTCCTCTATATTTATGCATTTTTTCAGGTGATGAATACATAATTATTAATTGAATATGTTACTCAGTATTTTTAATGTTAATTTACTTGTAATAAATGGTTTATTGTATAATTAAAACACGTAAAATAAAATTAAAAATAATAAGCTTCCTGATTTGTGTAAGTATAGTTAATTTAATTAATTTGCCAATTTGTAAAATGTGATGCAAACTATTTGTTGTTGCATAAACTTTCTCGTATTAATAAGCATACATGGTTACGTGTATATACCTATCAGATCGTAGAGGTAGGAACGAGTATTAGGTACGTTTGTATAATAATAAATATCCGACTATATTCGAATTTGTAATGAGGATATGAATTATATTTTCAAATATAAAAGTAATTGATATCAGAATAATTTTTCTTCAAGTCAGTCAACAAACGTAGAACCATTTTTAAATGTTTGAATTAAAACCAAAATTCGGAAATGGCTACGCCTTTTGCTACAATTTATTCAAGCTTTAGTCAGGTAAGTGTGTTGAGTAAACGTGAGCTTTATATCTAACTTTACTACTAAATTCAGATGAACATAAAAAAAAATCTTTTTGACAATAATCATTTCCAATTGTATTCCTAAAAAGCTTATTTTACAGTCTGTTCATCTTATTTAAAAATACAATTTGTTGAATGATAGTTCGCTGATAATTAATTTAACCTTTTTTCTTTCTTAAAGAAAATTCAGCTTTTGACGTTTAAAATTTATTTAAAAGTTCCTTGATCCTATCTTTATATAGTAGATGGCAAAAATAACCACCATTAGAATTTTTATTTAGGTATAATAATGCAAGCTCTTTATTCGAGGTGCTGTTGGTAACTTGAAAAGGTATAGGTGAATTTTTCTCTTAATATTAGTAAAATGGAAAAGTGGAGACGTAAGTGTAGTCGCAGATACCAATTTTCCTACAATTTATACCCTACCAATTTTTTCTGTTCCTAATAATTAAGTAATCTATAAAGAATATTAAAACTGATTTTCTATTTTGACTATTGTTCTAAGCACGTGCTCTGATTGGAGTTTTTAACTTTTCATACATTTTAACAAATTTTTTTAATTCATTCAGATTTAATAAAATACACATTTATTTAATTTATCAAAAAATATTTTAAATTTTAAATTCATGAAATTAGGATCTAAGATAAATAACCTACTCCTAACTATATACTCCCAATAAAATTTTTTAAATTTGTTAAGCCGTATTAGCATATACAAGAAATTACATTAATTCTACGCATATAAAATTATATGTACTCACTGATTGATTCATCATCGCCAAGCCTAAGCTAATAAAGTTAGAAATATGAAATTCGGAAGATATCTTCTTTAGACACCGTAGAGTCCCATTCTTATTTAAATTAGAGACAAGAAAATGAGCGTTGAAGCTATTATAATAATAAATTATAAATAGTTTTTAGACAATCAACCCATAAAACTACCCCCCCCCCCCGCTTTCTCCCTGAATCCTTCTATATAAGAATTCATACCAAGGAATGTAAATAATACAGAATATAACAGAAAATTATTTCAAATAATTTTTCTAAATTTTGACAGTCAAAATGCTAAATTTATTGGCAAATAATTTGTTTCAAAAAGTTTGTTAATGCAGGCATTTCGACCGAATCTATAAACTATATTTCAATATATATCGTTACATAACATGAAAAAAAATTCGGGACTGAACTTTATCAACATAGCAGTGTTTAGGTACCTACACATAGACACAAATAATAATAATAAAAAAATATCTAGGTGTTTCTGTGGTTTTCGAAAACCAACCCCAAAGATAGTAAAGAGGTCCCGTTTTTTTTAAACTGGACATGAAAATGGGTATTTTGACTATTAATAATATATACGTAAAAGAAGGAGTCCATACAGACTAATTCTTAAATAAAGCCAATTACTTGGAAAATAGTTCTTCGTTTAAGAAAGATACATTTCGTTTAACCAAATATCAACTAATATGATCTTGAAATATTCCTTATCTTGGCTTGTGGAAATTATTTGTCCTTGCGAAAAAATAAACGTTGGATTCTTATTGGAATATATAATATATCCTACTATTTGTTGATATTTATATATTCTATAATTTGTATATATATATATATATATATATATATATATATATATATATATATATATAATATTATCGTATTATTTGAATATAATCTAATTTCACCATACGTACATTTTTTAGAATAGACATTTATCAAATACACCGTATAACTCTGCTTCTTTTTATATTTTAAAGAAATTTTTCGATTCTGAAGAATCGAAAACATTTTATGGGTCTTTTATAATTCCAATGTTAAAAATATTTATAAAACAAGGTAAATTACAACTGAGTTAATAACAACTTTGAGCTGAAATCTCTGCGAAACTAATCAGTATATGAACAAAAAGTTTTAAACAAGAGTTGTTTATTTTTTAAAAAGGGACATTTTTTGTTAAAAATTTTCTTTTTTTATATAACCGCTTCAGGTTCGGTTTTGCGAACTTAAAGTGACTATTTCGCTCTGGTGTTTAACACATATATCCTTGTATTTATTATATTTATACCGGGATAATTATTACTATAGGTACATGCAAATTTTTATAGGTATACTAATATTAAGATACTTAAGTATATTTTATAAAAATGTTAACTAAAATATTTAATTGCTTTTATAAACTTTATGCCAATCCATCCATTGTTATTGCCTTTTGGTTATGTTATACTTACGGAGGTGACTAGCATTTACTTAATTTGACATTTAAGTAATAAGTTTGGAACATTACTAATATTTTTATGTCAATCTTTTTGTCCGAACATTAATATTAACATTACTTGGACATAAATATTTTGATATGAAAAATCAAAGACATTTTGGGTAGGGAATCTTAAAATGAAATTTAAGTAATATGTCCAAACATTAGATAGATAGATTCTAGAGGCTGCCCTGGACGGGCTACACTTCGACCATAATGTCCATTGTGATGCCTAAGGATGTGAGGATGTGAGTTGAGGGGAAGGAATTGTTGTGGATAGACTAGGAATTGGTACGATATGCAGCTGCAGCCGAATATGATAGGAACTATGCCGATATTCATCTGGAGTTCGTGAAGGAAACTGCAGAAAACCTTCTCAAGCATAGCCGGTCACTTCGTTCTTGTACATACGCCGACAGTTTAGTCAATTAACCGCCCCCTTTTATTTAATAATTGACAAACTATCGATGTCGGGATTCGAACCCATAACTTTCCAGTTTCCAAGTAAGCATGCTGTGCAGACATAAGGCCTTAGACCGCTCGGCCACTTGGACTAGCCGTCCGAGCATTACAAACATTATTTTGTCGTCAATGTTTCATATGAAAAATCATAAAATTCTTGGATGAAGAAATTAAAATATTGAATTGATTAAAAATTCAATTTAAATAAGTTTCTATAAAATATTTTTAAAAACAAGCTTTCTACATCTTTACTTCTTATATGTTTTTGATTTTTTCAATACCAAGAGAGATATACCAGATTTTGTGTTTTCCCCTCCCACTAACCTCTCTTTCCCCTTGTCGATTCTTGTCATGCTTACCATAAAAATGCATTGTCATCGGAACTGAACCAACATATGAAAATTTAACTCCGTGGAATAAGAGGATAAGAGAAAGTGGTAATTCAGCTTGCAAGATTTGACCCGAACATACATACATACATGCATACATACATACATGCATACATACATACATGCATACATGCATACATGCATACATGCATACATGCATACATACATACATAAATTGCAAGTTAAATATAAGCTTGTATTAAAATAGCTTCTATTTTTCGAAGTTGTCATTTATTTGAGAAATAAAAAAAAAAAATTTGAAATACATGATGGAGTTGGCATAAACCAAGTTTTCCTTAAAACTCAGTTTTTAATGGTAGAATATTTAAACGGTTACCATTACCATAAAACTATTTTTTCTATAATTGTTTATTGTTCTCATTTCTCTTAAAAAAAACCTACCCTTCTATTTTTCGAAGTTGTCTATGATAGCTTAAATTAGGTCATATTAGCTAATTCCAAATAATTTCGGGCTGTATGAAGTATTCTGTTTTATGTCATTTTTATGCGGTCAATTTCAATTTCTCGTCTGCTTCAATCAATAGAGATTAGTGAATAACTCTTTTTATTGATGGATGATGCTGATGATTTTATTCACCGCTTCAACGTTTTTGTTCATTCTATAAAATATGATGGAGAGATGACACTGAGAAAGGTTTGTAATTTAGTACAAATTAATAAAAAAAGTTGAAATATGATGAAATAGGCGTGCAGCGTTACGTATAAAGGATAGATAGAGAATCTATTAGTCTCGCGCGATCTGCAATAGCGTGTACTCGAGTTTCCTTTCAAGTACTTTTATTATAACTTTCGGAATTTTGGTCCCCTGATGTAACAAAAAATATATTCTTCCTGATGTAATATAAACACGTTTATCTACTAATAATTAGAAATTCCACCATGAGAGAAAAAACTAAGCTGGACAATGTTCTAATTTTTGTTAAAAAAAGTTAAGTGGAACTGGGCTGGTCATTTGGCAAGTTTAAAAGACAACCGTTGGACAAAGAGTGTATCTGAATAGTGTCCTATAGAGAAAAAGAGACAAAGAGGCAAGAAAATTGAAACGCTGGAGGAATGAATTTGTAAAGCAACGCGGTCCATTGTGGCATAAACTGTAACAGAATAGGAAAAGGTGGTTATAATTGGGGAAAATCTACGTCCAGCAGTGGGCATAACTTCTTTTTTTTTATAAATTTTTTGAAATGTTTATTTAGTTTGAATTTGAACTTTTATTTCAGTTTTATACCTTATTTTTATTTTAAACTTTTAAAACGAATTTATTTTAATTTTATTATAAATTTTCTGCAGTTAATAAAGGCTTTTATTATTATCATTATTATTATTATGTTACCTGTGAGGACATTTACGAAATGAATTAAGCGATTAATATTTTTAAGACAAAATTAATATTATGACCCCTACAACAACAACAGTACTCGCAAAAACCACAACGTTCTCAAAAAAAAGAACGAATAATTAATTATTTGTGAGTTCATTATTGCAATACCGTCCGCATCATCATAAAAAATAAAATTAAATAAATAAATATTAAAATAGAAGAAATAAACCTATATATATATATATATATATATATATATATATATATATATATATATATACATATATATATATATAATATTTATATATATATATATATATATATATATATATATATATATATATATATACGTATTTAATACGACTGAGAAATATATAAATTATATGTAATAAATAATATTTAATTACAAAATCCTTGTGTCTGACATCTGTCGGTTGAAACAATAATTAATACTTAGCACCATTGTACAGTATCTTTGAAATGAACTTATTGAACCAAACAAAACTAAATTACATCGGCGACGATATTTTTTTTAAAATGGCTGTTACGTTTTTTTTTTATATTTTGATCGGTACAGCCATGATTCTGATTTTATAGTTAATCTATCACATATATATTTGTGATACCGTTTGTAAATATAGAGGTATATGGACCACAAAAGTTGATGTTAGTTTTTAAAATTTCTTAATTGATGTGTGCCTTATCGGTTTGGTTTTCGAAAAAATGCATCGGATAAAAGTTGTTTATTAAAGATATAGTAACAACGTTTATTCTGTACTAAGGTGCATCCATCTGTAAATATTATTATTATTTTGTGTCTTGAATAATATATAAATCATAAATTTGTTGATTAAATTCGAAGACTTTTAATTTTTAAATTAAATAGCAATTATTAAAATTTTGTATTATAATTTTATATATAATGATATATTATACATAACTGTCGAGGAAAATATTTTAGATTACACTTGACAGATTATTCTTTAGAAAGATGATTTGATGTGTTGATTTTTTAAACAATTTTTTAATATCATGATAACTGTTAATATATTTACTTCATATATTGAAAGTTTCTCTAAGTTTTTAAAAAGTAGAGACCCAATAATTTCGTAACATAAGTTTTGAAACAAAATAAATTTTTATTTTTTAAGCGTTGTTTTAAATAATTATTCCACAGTTTATTCTGAATTTTCTGTAATTTAATTTATAAATTTCACTCCTAAAAGTACGTAATTTTAATAATTTTATGTTGCTTACGACACAGTTCTTAACTTTTTCAGTACAACTTTTTGCATTAAATTTACAACTTAATACGTAGTACACTAAAATCATGCTTGAAGGCTATGACAATCTCTTTAATTGATGATAAATGGTCCGCACGATGAGCCACAATACACATTAAAATATAATGTGCAGCCATTCATATCATCATTTATGCGTACTATAAAAACCGCGACTCATGTGAAGATCGGCGCATAGAAGGATATGGCGTTATGATTTTAACCCATGTCCTTAAACATATGACGATGAAGGATATGGTATCAAAGTGAATATAAAAGTTATCAAATTCCGATTGATCAAAAAAATTATTTTAATTTATTATTTATTATTTTTTGAATTGTAGTTTATCTCAATTTTTAATTAATCATGATTGTTCAATAGAAATTTAAAATTCAGAATTTACGGTAACGAAATTATTACAACAAACAATTAGCTTTATGAATTATTCAAAGCATTTTAAAATTCATCCCAATTATGAAATCAATTCTTCTTTTCAAGATGAATAGTTAAAAGGAATGTTCGTGCATTAAAGGACTAAAATAAAAAACCACACAATAATTCTAATTAATGCAATAAATAATTTTTAAAGTATATTTTATTTTAAAGTGTATTTTATGTATAAATTTAAAAAAAATATATTTTTCAGACAATACATAACTATCATCATGTCCTTATTAAATTAATGTATATTAAATATTCTTATTCGTTTTTAAAGCCCATGAGTACAGGGGTAGTCAAAATTATGCGACTAGTTAAATGGGAAAACTTTTGGTTGAGATTATGTGAATTAGTGTTTCACGAGGCACGAGGCGAGGCGAGGTTTCGGCATCACCTCGCCTCGCCTCGCTTTTTTAAATATCAACCTCGCCTCGCCTCGGCCTCGGCCGAGGCAGAATGTTAACTAACCTCGCCTCGCCTCGGTTGGGATATTCCTCGCCTCGCCTCGTGTCTCGTAACCGAGGGCCGAGGCGAGGCGAGGTTACCTCGTAGCCTCGGTGAAACACTAATGTGAATAGCCCAAGAAACGATCCATAAAAAATGAACTAAATGAGCCCTATGAACTAAAGAGGTGTAAACGGGAGTCACATTTTATAAAATCTTAATTTGGCTGGGTCAAATGATTTGATGTCACTTCCGGTGTCAAATTAATAAACAATTTATGGATTCGTGTAGAGGAGCGGCGGTAACTTATTATAATTTCGAAGTAAAATGTTCCATTCAATACCAGTTATGAAAAGTAGTTTTTGTACCTAATCGTTGGATTAATTCGAAATCTGGCTTCGAAAGAATGTAGCGCGAGCATTATCGTATAAGGCGACCTCCGTGAAGAGGATGATTAAATTTTAAATTAATTTCAACTTCTCTGTTAACATCTCTGATTTTAAAAGTCGTCTCTTTTAAGTGTTTTTAAATACAGCCTCGTACAAGGATTTATTGTTTTTTAAATGTTTTGTGTTTTTATACTTATTGTTTTATCTGTGATATTGTGGGCCCTTTACACCCAAAATATCACTGTTTATTACATATAGTTTTAAGTTTTATCGTCCTTATCGTAATGGTGTGGGATCTTAACACCCACACTATTACACGATGTTATTTTAAAAAAATTTTTAATTTAACACATTGTTATGTAGTTTTTAAGTTTTACATTTTTTATTGTTATCTAGTTTTTAAGGTTTTTATTTGTTGCAGTGGTGGCCTTTTACAACTTCACTTCAACGCTGTTATACCTATGTTTCTGTTTTTTAGTTGTTGTTTTTTTATATAGATTATATCTTGTTGTTATATTCCTACCTAGTAAATTCGTTTGACTAGGTAGTGTTGTGATATTTTTGTGATATTTTTTGTTTTTAATTTTGTATTGTTTTTGTTATTGCTTTTTAACTTGGGGGGGGGGGGCTAATGAGCAAGCTTAACAAGTGGGCTTTAGTGGGTAGCTGGCCTGGAGTCCCACACTGCCGCAAAAATAAATAAATTCGAAATCTTCAACATATAAGCAGGAACATCCATAGACAAACCAATGCTTATCAGTGATGTATCAATAAGACACTCTGGCCTTGCAAGGCAACAGTCAACTAATTTGCCGAAATTCACGTCAATCTCGGGACAGCTGTACTTGAATTCAATTTTTGTTCATGCTTTCTAAACTCATCAAATACAAAGATGTAAATAGTATTAAACTGAAGCTTGAACTTGCAGCATACTCCGCGAATTAAAGAACAAAACCATGTGACCCGGCTAAAGTCTGATTAAATGATATGAGGCTCACTTTAAAGTTGGGAAAATGGGTAAACATGAATTAAATTATTTAATGTACGGTCAATGGATATAAATACTGTTCAAAACGACCGCCTGTGACTCTAGTATACCTACCTCTTTTTTAATTTATTGAATCTAGTATAAAGATGTACAGTATTCACTGCCGCAATTAACTTAGTACAGATCAAAATTGTAATCTTGTCTAAAAGACCCGAACACAATTTTGACTAGCCCTGTATAGTATATAATATTATAATATAATCTACTGTTGCATTACAAAGTTCTATTAAATTATCATATTACGTCGCTACAGGCATTAACAGCCATCCATCATTTATTATGCAAAATATTCAAGAAGGGAAAAACGTTATTACCTGTCTTTATCTTACTTTTCAATTATTTAATCATATACTATATCTCTATATCACTCTATCTAAGATAATCATTTTCAAATTTCAAATTTTGTCATTTATATATAATTTAAATATATTATTTTTTTTAGTGAATTTAATGATTACTAGCATTTTTGTACTTTGTCACGTACGAGGTTTCTCTTGCGTCAATTATTTCTATATTCGTTTATTGTTCGTATTGGAATGAATAATTTTCCGAACTCAGTATTTACTGAGTATTTAAGCAAATAACTCAGTTAATTGTTTATTTTATTGATTTTATTAACTATTAATAGCCAAAATACCAATTTCTCTGTCTATGACTTTAAAAAAATCGGTACCACAATAAAAACCGTTAATTTCACACTTTTGGGGGTTAATTTTCGGAAAACCCCGAAACACGTAGGTATTAATGCCCAAATTACAATTTTCGTGTCTCTATCTTATATAATATATATATATATATATATATATATATATATACCTAGATAAAGTTTACTCTCAATTTTTCATGTTACGTAACGATTTATAGTGTAAACTAGTTTAAAGTTTCCATACAAATACCAAATATCAAAAAAATTTTGAAAACAGATTATTTGTCAATAAATTTGAAATATAAAAAATTGACACTTCGTTTGTAAACGTCTGTTAATTTGTTTGTTTGTTCGAGCATCACACAAAAACAGAACAGTTTTTGATGAAACTGTTTTGTTTAAACGCTTCTGATTAGACTTAAAAACTGGTATGTATCTCGCTACGACTACGGGTGTCGGAGTCATAACAATAAGATATAACAAACTAGTTTGACATCAATTTTCTATGTTATATTCTATATTATAAATCTTGTATTGCTTTGTAAGAATTAGGATCACAGTAAGTCCAAGCCATGTCGCTGAAACCGAAGAGCCATCTCAAGGCATCTCTCAACGAAGTCGAGCGAGAACCCAAACAGTCGCCATTATCATCGGCGCTTTTAATGGTCGAATGCATTTAAGACAGACCTCCTCACTTGTTACTTAGCAAGTAAACCAAAAAGAAGTGACTACATGGATGTACACCATATGGTGCGAAAAGCATCCCAAACTCTCCCATTTTACAAACATGAAATTTGGAAGATATGTTCCTTAGACAGCGTAGAGGTGCACTAAGAAAAGATTTTTAGTAAATCTATATCCGGGTGAAATAGTCGGTGAAATTTTTAATGGAGTGCCATTTTATTTTAAATAGAGACATGAAAATTAGTATTTAAGCTATTAATAATAAATAAATAATTACTTGATTTACGTTTTTTAAAAACTCAGCCTATGACCCTAATATAGAAGGATTTATGGAAAGGGTCATGGGCTGAGTTTTTAAAAAACGTAAATCAAGTAATTATTTATTATTAATAGCTTAAATACTAATTTTCGTGTCTCTATTTAAAATAAAATGGCACTCCATTAAAAATTTCACCGACTATTTCACCAGGATATAGATTTACTAAAAATCTTTTCTTAGTGCACCTCTACGCTGTCTAAGGAACATATCTTCCAAATTTCATGTTTGTAAAATGGGAGAGTTTGGGATGCTTTTCGCACCATATGGTGTATATCCATGTAGTCACTTCTTTTTGGTTTACTTGCTAAGTAACAAGTGAGGAGGTCTGTCTTAAATGCATTCGACCATTAAAAGCGCCGATGATAATGGCGACTGTTTGGGTTCTCGCTCGACTTTGTTGAGAGGTGCCTTGAGATGGCTCTTCGGTTTCAGCGACATGGCTTGGACTTACTGTGATCCTAATGTCAAAGTTGTACCCCTTTCAGATCCGAAGGAGCTACTACTCGCCTGAGTAATAAATTTCGATTTGAAATTTGGTATAACAAGGAGTATAAGTTTCCCCTCCTTCTGGCTTGCAGGCTAGGTACTAGGCCCTCCCAACGGCAAGGTGGATTCGCGGGAGGTCTTGTTATTGTTATTATTATAACTATATAAGTTTATTCCAAAGATTCCATTTAAGGATTTAGATTACTTACAGCTCAGGACGTAGTTAACAACTTATTCATGATGAAGTATATATATATATATATATATATATATATATATATATATATATATATATATACATATATATATATATATGATAATTTGAATATCTATACTTATCATGAAGTTATTATTTAATAGTTCTCTTAAAGGCACATTCATAAATGGTAGATACCCTTCACAAAAAGTAATGTTAAAAACACAATTTGGTCATAAAAAAAATTAAATATGATAATTTTATCGAAAACTATTTTAATGTCATCCAATCAGTCTATAATTTGAAAGAAATTACCAAAAATATTTAAAGAGAGATTTGAGAGACTCAAATTGTTAAATAAAAAAAAAAAAAAACCCTTAACGTATTTGTCTATTGCTACAATGATATATTAAAATAATTTGTTTTTTTTTAACATAAAAACTATACAGGAGTTAAAAAAACTTACTGCCAAATCATAATCATGGATTAAATGGTCTATATTTTTTCGATGTTAGGTGGTACATTTAAGGTTTATTTTCGTTTTAAAATAACCTATAATTATTTTAAATATTCTGGGATGTGTATTTAAAAAAATAATAATCAGTGTCACGCAGTTTTATGAGACGAGTTAAAATAGTAAAAAAATTAGTTCGAACTATAAGTTAAGTTCAATTATCTTGATACGTAATTTAGTTGAGCACGGATAAGGACGCAGGGAGTTACGTAGTTTAGTTGAGCTATGCTGTAGGTTAAAATACATTAATTCACTTTTTCAATCAATAAGACCAATATATGTTATCCCCCAAATGTTTACCATATCAATAAATTACGCTCAAGTGTGAGAATATCTGATGCAACAAAAATTCTTACTGTTACTTAATTTTCTTTATGTGTACAGAAAGTTATAGGAATAACTTGCTGTACCTTTAATAAGTTTAGTTACTATTTATGAATATTAACTTGTCCAGTCTTCAAATCTTGTATTCAAAAGTTTATCCATTTTCCATGATCCAATTGAACCAAAATTGTGTTCAAAAGTTTAGTACTTACAATCGATAATTACGTTGTGATATTGCATCCCATGATTGATGTATCTGTTAAATATTTTAAATGATTTCAAACATCGACACAAACATAACATGATATACAGAGTATTATCCTCAACACTAGCCATTGTGATATCAAAACTGCAACAGCACATATTAGATTAACAGAAACATTCATTTATTTGTAAAGCGGAAAAGAGACAGGCATACACATATATTATCTGTTGGTGTAGGTATACTGTTTTAATTGTTGATTTTATACATATACAGACATAGTACATGCCTGTCTATTTTCGTCTTAAAAATGTTTGTCTCTCTTAACTCAAGCTACAGAGGCTAATGATAAAAACATTTTTTGTGATCGATCATTTTGATTGATTATTTGTTTTTAGATTATTTTGATTTATAAAATTTTGTGTTATCTTAAAAAACGATTAAAAGATCTTAAAAAAGGATTAAGGCAATCTGTTTTAGGATACCATTCACGCGTTCATTGTATAGATATTTGCTTGCTTAGTAACGTCGTATGGTTTTTAAAAGAGAATAAAATTACATTTGCGACAATATATTTCCCTTTGATTTAATAAAAATTAGTTTGAGTGATGTAATATTATGTAATGTTCAGTCATTTTTCAACGCACTGTATACGCATTTATCATTTTGTTTGATATGATTTACAGTACAAAACAAATACAAAATGCAATACTATATACACACTCGAATTATCCAATTGTCATCAACATATGTATGCATATAATGTAAATATTTGCCTGATATGTAATATTGTAATTGATTGCCCTCAAGAATTGTATTGCCTGACTACAACACAATGTATTTAATTCACAGTTCAGCTTTAACAATATTATTGATGGTTGGCTAACAAATGTTATATTTATGTGTATATAAACATACACATGAGCGTAGTAACAAGCAGATTTAATACTAAAAGCTATTAAAAAAACTTATAGTACGATATATCTTTAACCTTCTTAAGTATGGGTATTTTTACTAGTTTCTGCGTTTCTTTTATCAGTGAATACAGGTATAGTGGTAGGAAAACTTGAGTTGATATCATAACCAAGAAATTCGTCGTAGTTCACTTTTATTGGAATAAGTCCGGTTAATTCGATAAAATATTTGCACCGAAATATGAACGTTTTGGACGCCTTTAATGTATCCTGAAAAAATAGATAAATAAATGCAATTCGAAATCGGTCGAAATTATCTTACATTGAGCTATAAACTGATCCGTCAATCCCCACAAGAAGTTAGTTTTGTCTTGAAGTCTCTTTTCTTACATGAAGCCAAAAAAAAGGTTACGTAAAAAAGTAGGTATTAAAAAGATAATTTTTATAATTTTGTAACGAAAGAGGATTTTCTGGCAAAAAGTCGAAGCGTAAACCGTAGTTTCGTGTTCCGCAACATATTGAACTGTTGAATATCAAAACTCGTTTACTGCTGAATGTTAAAACTTTTCAGAAAAAAAATTATGTACGTAGCTATTTGTTGTGATCAGTGGAATAATATTTTTCGGTGTAAAATTATCAACTTGAAAAGGCAATTGCGACAAGATTAACCATTCTACCGTCGTCTATTTATCATAAGCAAATAAAACATCATTACTTTTATACTCTCCTTCAAGAGTCATATAAATCACATATCTTTAATTTAAATTACCACTGCCTTTCCAAAATTCTATGGCTCCTCCCGAAATTGACAAGCAAACCGGACAAATAATAATTGTAAACAATTTTTAAACGAAGTTTCATTTTACAACCGTCGACTGCAGACCTGTGAACATGTATGTAATCATATATGTTTTGTCTTTATGATATGTGAAAATCGTATGTGTATTTTGTAATTTTACAGATACAAATGTATCTACTTATTTGATCAAATTAAATTCTGCAAAACATGTAAAACTAAACATCGTCAAACATAAAAACACAATAAAAAATTTATAGACTATATTTATTTGTAAATATTCAAATAGTGAAAGAAATTTTCCTAATATGTCATTTGATTTGCTTACAGAAGGCACAAAGCGGCGCCCTGGATCGATGGAGTGTTTGCAGTGCTGAAGAAGAACCTTTAGTTCTTCAACAGTTTTTACGTTTCGGCGAGACGAGAGCAATAACGCAGCAGCTGCTGCTGGCGCAGCAAGCTGCTTTAACTCAGGAGCAACAAAGGCATCACCAAAGTGGATTACAAGGAGGTTTGGGTGCATTACCCATACCTCCCACATCATTACATGGTTTATCACTATCAGCGGTATCCTCGTTACAACGAACGATATCTGATCGATTAGACGAAACAAGAAAACGTGAAAGGCCATTGCTCAAATCATCCTCAACGCATATTTCACGATCAACTACGTCTTCTATACAGACTATGTCACCAAGTAGACGTCCATCACCACCCACAGCATTAACTGCACATCACTTACAACTTGGTTTACACCATCATTCTTCACGAATACCCTCGTCACATCATCCACCATCAATGTCACCACATCAAAAGCATCATTCGTCACAACTTAGTTTTATGAAATTTCCATCAACAAATAATAATGGACCAGTTTCGACAACTTCACCGCCAAGTAGTATTAGCAGTAGTCCAATTAGTGTATCACCATTAAATCGATTACAAAATATGCAACCATTTGATTTTCGTAAATTTGGAGCTGGGCTTGCGAGTTTTCCCACATCTGCGGCAATGGGCCCAGATTTAATTCATCATCATCAAGCAGCACATCATCAACATCATCAGCATCGCCGAAGAAATACCGATACAAATTCAACATCGGATAATAATAATTCGTCAGGATTGAATTTAGGTATGGCAAGCCATATGACGTTCAACTTACCACCTCCACCGCCACCTGTGACAGCAACAATGTCAATAGCGAACAGTTTGAGCCATTCAGCTGCTGCAATGGCCGCTGCGGTTGCCGTATCTAGCAATCCATTAGCGGCTGCCAGTCTTGTGGCATCTTCATTTCCAGGATTATTACCATCAACAGCTGGTAAAAAATCACCATCTACAGCCGAGTTTCTAAGTGGAGGTGGTAGTAGTGAGTTTGGTTCTGACGATGATGACGAAGAAAATTCTCAAAGTGTATTAAATTTAAGTAAAGATGCAATGAAATCACCAAAACAACAGTCACAAGGACAGCATCATCGTTCTGGAACTAATACAGGGCATACACGAAAAGCTGCAACTCCAACGAAACGACATTGGGGCTCAGCGGGGTTACCATTAAATTTGGGTACACAATTTATAAATCCAGCAACTGGAAAGAAACGTGTACAATGTAATGTGTGTCTTAAAACGTTTTGTGATAAAGGCGCATTAAAAATACATTTTTCAGCGGTACATTTACGCGAAATGCATAAATGTACTGTAGAAGGTTGTAATATGATGTTCAGTTCACGCCGTTCACGTAATCGACACAGTGCAAACCCAAATCCAAAATTACATTCACCACATTTAAGACGGAAAATATCACCTCACGATGGACGAAGCGCGCAGTCACATCCCATTTTAATACCACCCCAAACGGGTTTATTATCAGCTGGTGCAGCATTAAATCCATTGAATCCATTCAGTCCATTCCCATTAATAACACCACCGCCAGATCTACGACATCATTCGACGGCATTGGCTACAATGGATTTCAAACATAGGTTAGATTTCAATTCACAACAAAGACATGCAGAGTCGAGAAAACAGCATAATAGCACTACAGCATCTGATGAAAGTGCTGTTGCCATGACTTCCACGAGTAGTAACCAAGATGATGATGATTTTGATGACGACGACGGAATTGTTGTCGTTGAAGGTGATGATGAAGACGAACCAGAACCAGATTTAGAACCTGAATACCTACATGCGCCTGAAACTGAACACGTTAAACCAGAAACGAATGGTGATGTATCAGATCAACCAGAAGATTTTAGCATGCCATCGAAAAAGATTAAAATTTCTGTATCGGATGTCGACGAAGAAGTTGTAAGCAATGTAGACAGTAATGAGGATTCATTAAGTGTTGTCGAAACACATAATTTAAGAGAAGACACCGCAGTATATGTAACGAGTAAACGCAAACGTAAAAGTCAAAACCCAACAAGATGTACAGTTCCTATAGTGACCGAAGAAAGTGGTTTAACCGATGGTGAATCCTCGAATGATATAATTTATCAAGAGCCCATACAACCAGAACAACAAGAACCTGAAGAATTAACTGTTAAAAAACCCATAAAAAAAGAACCTGACCCGGAGCGCGAATCATTTTTACCAGTCCAAAAGTCTAAGCAAGTTGAACTACCAGATGAACCAATGGACATACCAATGCCAGGAAAAAAAATTCAAATCAAAGTTGAACAAACCGACGATGAAACAGTTGAACTAGATTTATCATCAAGTGGTCCACTTAGGGAAAACATCACATGCCCAGATGTAAATGCCAATGAAAAATCAAATGATGCGAATATTCGAACAAGTTTAATGCCATTATTTCAAATGGATAAATTAAAAAAAGAAAAGCAATTCGAAACCGAGACAATCGATGAAGAAAAAAAATCAATTCGCCCATCCAGTTCAAGTGGAAGTCATAAAAGTGACGGATCAATGAATTCATCCAATCCATTACGTCATTTAGAGACTTTATCACATGGGCATTTTGGATTAAATTTAAGTTTATCAACAACTCCACCACAGTTTCCACCATTAGGGTTTATGGTTGGTGGTGGCCCACCAAGCCCGGCACGTTCTCATACCTCATCAATAGATAGTTTAAATGGGCCAGAATCACCATCCGATGAGAATAGTGAAAATCAAATATATGGACATTTTGATAATGGGACATTTATCAGTACAATGGATGTACCCATCGATAAAGATAATCCACGAAAATGTACAGCATGTGGAAAAATATTCCAAAATCATTTTGGTGTTAAAACTCACTATCAAAATGTGCATTTAAAGTTAATGCATAAATGTAATGTTGATGGTTGCAACGCTGCGTTTCCATCGAAACGTAGTCGCGATCGACATAGTGCAAATTTAAATTTACATCGAAAATTATTATCTACATCGTCGTCATCAGATAAACATGGAGGTGGCGCAAGTCTAATCTTAGAAAAATCCCCATTTGCATCACTTGCATCGAATCGAACGTTACATAATGAATTCTTAGCACGATTGTACTCCGACACACAAGGCTTACCTCTAAATTTGGAGGCATTTAAAAATATGCATCCGTTACCTCCACCAGCGGGTAGTTTAGCTGAACAAATACTAATGAATAGTGATCGTGTACCTCCACCCCCGTTGCTATTGCCACCACTGGGTACTTTAGCTGGATTCCCCGGGTTGAATACATTTGCAAATCATTTAGGTTTCGGACCAAATTTAAATGATCTATTAACTACTGTAAATCGTAAAGATCGAGAAACATTATCGGAATCAAACTCACCAATATCAGCATCATCTCCACCAATTTCTACTTCTCCACCAGTGATCACGAATTTAGTTTATTGTGTAGAAGATGAACTGCCAACACCAGATCGTGATGGCACCTTGCCGTGTCGTGTATGCCAAAAACCCATGCGTGATTTATTATCGTTAAAAGAACATTGTGAACAAAATCATTTAACTGAAATGTATCGATGTACTGTATCCGGTTGTAATAAAGTGTTTACCTCGCGCACAAAACGTAATTTTCATGCTGAAAATGATTCGTTACATTTACATTTAATGTCACGTCATCATCAACATCATCATCACCGTCGACGAGTTTCTGAAAGTGGTGGTATATCATCATCGTGACCCAACATTTCTCGAGGACCTATACTAGTACCTCATCATTTTAATAATAATCATTCAAGTACAGTACCCCCATTATGGTGGTAAACAAAATGAACGTTTTAAAACTGTTTCATTTAATATATAATTAAATAAATATAGAAATATTTTATAAATAATTTATTTAAAAGTTTTTAAACAATAATTTGTACAATAATTTATTTAGACAATTATTCTTGTTTTATGTATAATTTTATAAAATTATGATTTAAAAAAATGCCAGTCTTGCAAAAATACTCAAAACAAATGTAAATACTCATAATTATTACTTAAGCTAAGTTAATTTATACTAGCACATTTAATTTACAAAAACATAAATTTTTATAAAATTTCTTGTCAAAAATAGTATGTTTATTCTGTATTTACACAGCAAAGGAAACATGATAGTAAAAAAATTATATTCAATGCAATTGAAAAATTAGTAGGGTATTTGATTATTTACTAAAACTGATATACATTTTTATATTTAAATCGGTAAAAATGACGGAATTAATAGAGCCTGAGATCAAACATGCTACGGGGGATCATCCCAATCATTTCACAAAAATAATATATTATTTCACCCAGTTTATGAGGTCAAGAAATCAATCAACGTATAACATATGTTTGTCTATAATGCCATCTTGTATTTACAAGTACACTATGAAGTTGATCAATTAATGGCTTTTATATATTATATCAATATTACTGAGCGTGCAACTTATTGACTCTCAATAATGCAACTTTTTTTCATTTAACAAGAACGGAAAGTATAGGTATTTTGAATTTAAAAAAATCAAAATCAATATTGCAATGTATAACGCTATAGAACATTATTGACGTTATAAACTAGACAAATATTGTAATTACTTAATTATTTCATATCAATATTTAATTACATAATATACTTTACGTTTATATTACAAAATGAACCTGAAAAGTGATAGCCCGTTAAATGATATAGGAATATTAAATACATGGTATTTTCATCAAATGGGACTGTGATAGTCTTTTACACGGACTTTAATTTTTAAATGTTGTGTAATGAGTAACATCAGTGTATCAGAATTTTTAACGGATTGATTTCGATTACTCATTAAAAATACATATGTTTCTTAAATTTTAAAGATTTATAATTGTTAATTTTCTAAGGTTATATGCATAAAATTTATAAAAAATTAATCAACTACCCTGTTTATATAGGCGCATTCTCATACTTATTAACACAAGAAAATTTTTATGTCTTGAAAAGCACTGATATAGATAAATACACAATAAAATAATTCCACCATATCACAACACAAATTCACTGAACAAAATTATACCCTGAAGACAAAGTAACACCCAGTATTCCATAACATTGAAAAAAAATTAAAACACTGAAAAAACTTAAAATAAATAAATTATAATTTCTTTGGTGGTAATAAGTAGGAATAATAATAATCATAAACACAATAGCGATAAATAAAGAAAAAAAGTTATTAAAAATAAATGCTCAGTAATTAAAACGAATACCCCTTTTGTCTTTCTCCCCACTATAAATATAATAATATTTATATGAATGTGCAATAATTGTACATAAAAGTAATTTAAAAAAATTATCACATATTAATCTCTTTTTATGTTCCCCAATTCCCCCACTTTATAAATGAATAAATTTGAAATAACAAATTTATTACAACAAAAATATATACAGAGTGCTTTGTTGTTGTTGTTGTTTTTTTTTGGTACGAACATCCTGTAAAATAACCATTACAAAAATTAAAACGTACTTTGTGATTTAAATTAACTATTTTATTATTTCTAACTAAAAATGTAAAATAAATATAAAATCTCTCTTTAAATATATTGTAAAACAAGTATTATTACTTTTTTCGTGATTTAATTGTAAAATCAATTTTATTAGAAAAAATTATTGATAAATATTGATGTAACTAAAGTTTAAGCAAGAAAATGTGTATAAATGTACAGAATATAAAATTTAATTATATGCAAAAAAAACCTAAAGGACAAAATTTGAAATCCGATTTTTTATCTTTTATTTTATTCGGGAAATGTACATGTTATGTTAAATGTACCCTAAACGTTAGAGAAAAAAGAAATATTGTATACGAACATTTAAAGAAAATTATTTCTGTTTGAGTAAAACAAAATTATAACTACGCAGTGTCGAAAATTTATTAGAATGTTTTGTTTCTGTTTTTATCTTCAAAGTACTTATGTTAATCGTAATTTTGGTTGACAAGTTTTTGGTGTACAATGAACTTAAATAAGTAATCATATTAAGTAACAAAACATTGAAACCCATTTTACTTATGCATTGTATTGCGTGAAATAAAAGTGAAATAAAATCGTATTTGCTGTCTTTAATTGTTGATTTTATTTGTATGTTCCAATTCCCAGTACAGGTAAGTATCTTAAGGTTATTGAAGAAAAGAAGACTACTATATTTCAATTAAAAAATGATTAATGGAATCTTATTATGAAAAAATTAACTCATCCACCAGGAATCGAATTGGACCACTGGATTTCTAGCCCAGCTTGCTTATCGTTACACCAAACATGATTCTAATGAATGAGTTTATTTTTTCAATTCATTGACAATACTACTTTGTTGTCAAATATCAACATTATTATTCACATATTATTATTTGTGTATACTTAGGCGTCACAATTCAATACTTGTGTCAAATTCCATTAAGGTTAAGTAAGACATAGCATTAAAAGAACTATTGTATATTATATAGACAAATATTTCATTGAATTTTAATTAAAAAATGATGAGAAAAAAATAACTTATCAACCAGGAGTCAAACCTCGAACCTCATACTATGTCTAAAGTAACCTTTCATACTATGTCTTAAATGACTATAATGTAATTTGACGTAAGTATTGTATTGTGAAACCTAAGTATACACAAATGATAATATGTGAATAATAACGCTGATATTTGACAACAAAATAATACTGTCAATGATGTGAAAAAATTACCTCATATGTCAGAATCATCTTTGTTGTGGAGGTAAGCGGGCTGTGCTAGAAATCCAGAGGTCGGAGGTTCGATACCTGGCTGAGGAGTTAATTTTTTCATATGAATAATTAATTTAAATTTCAATGACAGGTTTGTAAGGCCATGGTTGTCAGGACGACATTTTCACTGTGACAAGCTTATTTAATTCAAATTCAGATTTAAAAAGTAGGAGGAAATTATGTGTGGCATTATAGATCTAAATAAAGCATTTGATATCATTAATCACAATTTATTGTGGGAAAAGTTTTACTTGTTAGGTGTCAGTAGGAAACTAATAACAGTTATTTCAAATTTATATAAAAATCAAATGGAAAAGATCCTCTAATATTATATGTAACTTAGGGGGTTATGCAAAGAGACTCCTTGTCATTATTATTTTTTGCACTCATCATCTGTGATCTGGATAGTTATTTTAAGAATAACAATGTAAGAGATATTAGGTGTGAGTGTCAGATGTCGATTTCTCATTTGTTAAATGCTGATGACAACAATTAAATATCTGAGACAAAAATTATGACTTTCAGAAAATGTGGTACAATTAAAAACGATAAAATACCCCGCACATTTTAAATGGAAAATGGTCCTCGGTTAAATTCGCTAATTTTTTGATATGTTGTTCGTCTCGATGTGCTGAACGAATGTTCTCACAGGCACGAGCCTCCAAAATGCTTCCTTGCATGTTTTTTCAGAAAAAAACGGAAGGAAAATGACACTTTTATGTCAATCTATACGACGTTTGGAGGTAATATGGCGTCGGCGGTAAAGAGAAAGTTTAGCAGAGATGGTCTGATCATCAGGACGGACCATAAGGTCGAAGTGCAATACTTTTTAGACCCCAAGAAGAATCAATCATCAGGATCTATTTTGCTTAGATTTTGATAGTAGTGACATATATATATATATATATATATATATATATATATATATATATATATATATATATATAAATATACACACACACACACATATATATATATATATATATATATAAATATACACACACACACACATATATATATATATATATATATATATATATATATATATATATATATATATGTTGCAACAGCTATCAAAATCTAAGAAAAATGGATCCTGATGATTGTTACCCACTCTACTAAGCATCTCTTTCTAGATCGACATGAAACATCGATATGAAAGTCTCATTTTATGCGTTATTTTCTTTCCATTTTTTGCTGAAAAAACATGCAAGGAAGCATTTTGGAGGCTCGTGCCCGTGAGAACATTTTTTCAGCACATCGAGACGAACAACATATAAAAAAAATAGCAAATTAAACCGAGGGATATTTTTCTAGCTCTGGTTTGTTTTTGGAAGCTACAAATAATGCAATGAAAAATCTAATACTGTCTTTGTCTCGTTGAGGTTCTTGGAAGGCTAGACTAAAACTATTGAAAGCATTGTCTTGACCACCTTAATATATACCGTTGAAACGTGGTGCCTAAGATATCTGTAGTAATTACAAAGGGTATAGAGCAACTTTTTCAATCCATCCTAAACTAGCCCCGAAACACGTCACACTATCTAATAAGAAACGAAACAAATTATAACACAGTCTCCACAAGTGCACTAAAATGCATGCTTACTTGGTGGACCAAACTTTTCAAGTAACCGGGCAATATAACAATGAAATAGCAATGATCACGCCCAGAGAGCACAAAATATTGAGACAGTCCATATTTAATTGGGAATAGCTCACTCATTGCTCTTCCCACGGGCATTCGTGTACACTGCAGAATTGTATGCAATTTTGCAAGCCCTGCGATATTGTGAAGAGTTTTCAAACCAACACAATACATTCCTCATTTGTTCTGACTCGTTGAGCACGCTGCAAGCACTAATGTGCGCGCTTTCAAGGGACCCTCAGGTGCAAAAAATCTAAGCGATACACCACATGCTCCAGCACATATCCATCGTTTTTGTATGGATGTTGGTATACATAGGAATGTGGTGTCTGATGAAGCTGCGCGAGTCGCGGCTGATTCTAACAGCCTCGGCGATAGTCCAATACGCCCAAATAACCTGAAAGTTTCTATACAGTGGGCCACATTAATGAAAAGTCATAGCGTGAGTGGAGTGTAGCTCAAGGAGTGTAAGCTCAAACAGGTTCAGCGAAGCATCAGGAAGATGCTCCATCTGTAAATTTGAGCCGCAAAGAGAGTGTGACCCTTATTCGTTTGCGAATAGGCCTCACTCAAATCTCGCATGCGTTTCTTCTTTGCGGTGAGGATGCACAGCCAAGGTGCACTGTTTGCAGGACAAAACGATGGATACGTGTTGGAGCTGGGGAATATCGTCTGGATATTTTGCATTAGAGAGCCTCTTGAAAGTCTGCAGGTGCCTGCAGCGCGCCTAACTAGTCAGAAAAAATGAGGAATGTGTTGTAAAGGTTCGAAAACACTTCACAATATCGCAGTCTTTCAAGATGAGTTCGGTAGTGTAGACGGATGCTTGTGGGGAAAGTGAGCAAGTATGTGAGCCGTTGTCGATGGCCATAGCGCTCCCCACTCCAGAGAAATTTTGATTCATCCGTTTACACGTACAGAGAGTCACTTTATTCACTTATAAAATCATAAAAGTATGTCAGAAAGAACTGGGAACTGGTCTCTTCTTTACGGACGCCACCCAGAGCAAAGTGGCACCTACTCTTAGGGATTAGCCAAGGACAAACTTCATGGACAGAGTACAGAAGTACCTTGACGAATTTACCGTTATGACTCTCAAAAACCTCCTGCTCTCGAATAGCCAGAAGTCTACACATAGTGGCGCGTTTCTCATACAGTCTTCTCAGAAAACGAGATTTTCTGAAGAGAGCTGGAAAGCCAATCCCTTAAGCACCTTCATATTCTAGACAAGTTTTAGAAACCGAACAGAGTCGTAACATCGAAGGCGTGATATCCTTAAGTAATGGATTGGATCAGGATGTGTTTTGCGTTTTTTTACAGAAATGGACTATTTTAGGTTTAATAGTGGAAAAACGAAATCCAACACTTTTTGCAAAACGCAACACGTTGATGTCTTGCTGGAGTCTCCATTCAATTGTCCGTTGAGGAAGCCCCTACAAGATCGTCATCATACCGACATGGACGATTCGGGAATAAAGCTGCAATGTGATTGACCGCTATAGCAAGAAGGGTTACAAGTCTAGAGCCATGGGGAACAACATTCTCCTAAAAATTGATCCCAAAGTAAGTACCACCCACACGGACACGAATTTGCGGTCACACATGACACTTTTGATGATATGGGAAGAGATCCTATTAGAACCTAGCCATGCAGCTTCATGGCTAGGTATACATATATTTTTCCAGGTCAAAAATCACTCCAAGAAAGCGATATTCAAGTTGTCGTTAGTGGCATCTCAAAGCGAACAAGTTGAACTGTCGACGAATGGTATGAGTGGAAACCCCATCTGATAATTACTAATCCGACAATTTGTTTCCAGCCACCAGCCGAGACGTTTGTTCAGAATTTTTTCCAATACCTTGCTGAAGCAACAAAACACGGATATTGCACAGTGGATATGGCATGTATCGATAGCCAAGTGATGTACCTATTAACCTCTTTAGCGCCTACAGTAATTCTTGCATTGTGAAATTGAAGTTATACTGGAGAGATTAATTTGAGAAAAAATTAAGATCACCGTGTTGTTCGCGGTGAGTCTTGACCGGCAGGAAATCGTCATAATTTTGGGTGTTGCAGACGTCCTCGAAGTGCTTCTCTAAACAGTCAGAAATTATCTTCACCTTCCTCCACACCTCTGAAGATGGAGTGGTCGTTTTGATGGCCGCGACATATTGCTCGTAAGATTGCCTTCTCATGAATTGTTCCGGTAGCTATAAATCTTTTTCGTTTAAAGGCTATAAAATTTTCCAGCGTAGGACGTCTTTTAAGATGTTAAATGGTCTTATATTCTGCAACCGGGAACTTTCATCTCAGGTTAAATACCGGAAGACTTTGATTTAGCATGTGAAATTGCCTCAATGACATTTAAGAATATTTTGTACGAGCCTAAACGTGTTTTATTATGAGTATTCCACCATTAGGAGTGTATGGTTCCGCCGGTCTTAAATGTGATTGTAGTACACAAAAATGCGTATGTTCTGCCAGTAGCATGTTTAACTCTAATTAGCGTAGGTTCTACTGCAATTTCTACTGTCTCGGATGGGTTGCCCCAGGAAGTTGCAGGTTATTTTCATGAGTTTCCGTTACAGTCAGCCTTTCTTCCATTCTTCGGATTGTTCCACCGTTTCATGCCAGAGCTGAAATCAGATTCCGTCTCCGACCCCGATGTGGTTGGAAGAGTCAGAACGATTCTGACTTAAGCTTCCTAATTTGCCCACCAGACACATTGGTGGCGCTGCAATCGGCAAATGTGATTTATAACTTTGTTAAGCGAGTGGGTTTGTGCCTTCGGTGGTTTATGGACTGGTCACAGATATGAGAGTGGCTGACGCTGCGATCGGATTGGCGCGTCGATCGGATTGGTTACAGATAAGTTGGGTGGCTTTGGTTCGTGGTTGGATTGGATTGATTATAGATAAGAGAGTGAATTTTATGGTGGGTTTAGGTGTGGGGTGTTGAGTAGGCGGTATTTTCTCAGAAAATTATATTTAGAAATGGTGGAAGAGAATTTTTTGAGTGATAAGACTTATGCAGTTAGCGGCGGCCAAACTTTGATGTTAATTTTGAAATTGCTGTAGTAGAATTAATCATGAATAAGAAAATGATAACCTTTGATCTATATTCTCATGTGTGAAGACCATGTTGGAATTTTTAATGGAATTTTTTGCGTGATTAGAATTGTTCATACAATAAGCGGCGGCAAACCTTCGATGATAGTAATGTGGAGTATTTAAAATGAAGCCGATTCTTTGAATAAAAAATTTCAAGCTTGCAAAAATATAAAAATTCTTTATTTTATCTTATGTGAATTATCTGACTTATCAAAAATTCGCATTTACAGTTAGCGTATATACTAAATTATTTTATGATGCGTAGTGAATTAGTCATAAATTAATAATGAGAATTCTGACGAATACTGCATTTACCCCTACCTAAGAAGATTCATATACACCAATTCACGTGAACTTTTCTGACATTACTACGGACAAAAATTCACATGAATTTTTATTCCCACACTAAAATAAAAACATTCCATAACCATATTTTTACTCATAGTATTTTCGTACAATAATCATTTTTATCACTATAAAGCAAATCGAAATTATTGCTCATTCAGTCTTTAAATAATTTATTTGATAACTTAATTTTAAAAATTGTTGTCTTTTGGGGGAATAATTGTGTCAAAAATAGTATCTTAAAAGAGAATTTCATATTATATAATTTTAAATTTTTTCAATCAAAAGAAATATTATTATTTTATCTAAAAATAGAAATTGGATACCTATGACAGAAATCAATTGCAAATTATAAATGATGGGCGTATTAGTAGTATGGTATTTAAGATGTCAATTTTATGGGCAGGCAAAAGTATGAAAAATAAAGCAAACAGCAAGTTTACTATAAACGATAATAAATGGTTTGATAAGGAGTGCCGTAAAGCGAAAAAAGACGCTACTATCGAGCTAAGAAAGTTTAGAAAAAATGAAACGGAGGGTAATCTATTAAACTATCATTGCAAAAGAAAAATTTATATAAAAATGGTAAGACAAAAAAAACAACAAGGAAGAGATGAATGTCTAAAAAAGTTAAATAAAGACATAGAGGAAAATAACGAAGTAGAAATTTGGAAGTTGTTCAGAACATGGAAAAGCTGCACACCTAAAACGGGGGAAGAGATAAACGTTGAAAGATGGATGAGATTTTACACAGAACTATACAGAAAGGATCCGAAACTGGATGCCAAGCAAAAAATATCATCATGCTCAACAGAGAAATGAAACAGTATAACAATAGAAGAGGAAGACGGCATACTGAGTCAAGGAATAACAGCAGAAGAGATCATGATGATAATTAGTGAATTTAAAAAAGACAAGGCACCAGGTATAGAAGGAATACCTATAGAATTTTTAAGGCACGCGAGGGAAAATCTAGAAGTGATAATGATTCTTTCAAATCTATTTAATGAGATATTGAGGACAAAGGTCATACCAGACGAATGGAAGATAGGGGTAATATGTAACATTTTTAAAAAGGTGAAAAGAGCGACCCGGGAAATTACCGACCAGTTACATTACTGCCCATCATAAGTAAAATTTTCTTAAAAGCAGTAGCAAATAGAATCCAAGAATGGGCAATAAATAAGAATATCATCACAAAATTTCAAGCTGGATTTAGAAAACAGTTCGGAACTCTGGACAACATTTTAATATTACAAGATTTAATAAAAGAGAGCTTGGCAAAACATAAAAAATTGTATACATGCTTTATAGACGTGGAAAAAGCCTTCGATTCAGTGGATAGAGAAATGTTGTGGGAAAAACTAGAAAAGTTAAACATGGACAAGAACACAACCACATTATTAAAATCTATCTACGCAAATTACAGATTCTGTGTTAAAATAAGTGGAGGTAAACGATCAAATACATGTAAAACGGAACGCGGCTTGAGACAAGGATGCCAAATCTCGGCTATTATTTTCCTCTTATATTTAAACGATCTGCCAGAAATTCTCGATCATATAGAAACACATTCGCCGTCCGTCCGAAATCATGAGATTAAAATATTAATGTACGCTGATGATATGGCATTAATATCACAGACACCTCTAGGTTTAACAAGATCACTAAACTGCATGAGTGAATATTGTAAAATTAATAAAATTAAGGTAAACGTATGTAAATTTACTACCAAGAGAAGATCGAAGGGAACTTGCAAGATTTTGGATGGGACATTGGAACTGGAACAGTAACAAGGATAAGGATGGCAATAAGGTTTGTTCACTGTGCAACGAAGGAGAAAATGTAGAGCATGTTATAAGTTACTGTAAGGGTATGGAAGACGAAAGAAGAAAGTTAGCTCAGAGCACAGGAGTAGAGAGCCCGGAGGTCGTTTCGATAATGAATCAGATCAAAATAGGGGAATTAAGAAGCATAGCGAAATTTATTAAAATATATACGATAAAAGATACAAATATATCTGTTAGATCTTGTTAAATTTTGTTGTTAATTTTTTGTTGATTGTTTGATTTCTTATTATTATTATTTTTGAGATTATTGTTGTTTAGCATATATATATATATATATATATATATATATATATATATATATATATATATATATATATATATATATATATATATATATTATATTGCATATTATTGTTTTTATTGCTTATTATAGAGTTTATTATTTGTTACTACTGAGCCAGTGTATGTTTTTATATTTAATTTATTGTGTTTTCATTAGTATTAATTGTTAAAATCGATGTACGATTAGCAACAATAAACCTTACTTATATAGTAGTATGGTGATGACGAAAAAAGTAGAGGCTATGAAAATGATTAAGACGGTAGAAGAAGCCGATCGATGGATAAAGCTAAATAAACAAAATCTATGTTTATTTAGACAATTGTCAGCCGCGAAGAATGAAAATCCTCTGCACTTTGAGGCGAATATTGGTTTATGTAAATCATACCAGTGGCGATTTTATCGACTACAATCGAATTGATTATTAAAGTGGTGGTATGATAAACAGGAAAAATCCTCATCTGATCTGGGAGATGATCGAATTGCATCACAAAGGTCGTGTGAAGACTAGTATGATTCTAAGTTTGGAATACAAAGATCAAAAAATGTTTTTCAACCAAGCATTCTCGATGTTCCACCGACACGTTTGGCGATAGTTGTTAAATAACCCCCCAAAGTAAGTGATATTAAATTTTAAAATTTACGTAATGTACTTATATATATTTTGTTTCAGGTGTATGGTGTATTTTCGGATAATTTAATTAAGTCCAGCACTAAAGAGGAGGATGTACGGCATTGTACCACTCACGGAAATACATGAGTTTTACAATGATCCTGTCAAGAATTACTTATAAAAGAAATTGGACGAATTCTAAGAACTAGACCGTGGTTCAATCACAGTCGGAACAATTTGAGAAGTATCCCCAATGATCAAAAGTAAAAAGGCTGCGATAAATATCCATAATTCGGACCAGTATTGTTTTTTGTGATCGATAATTGCAGCATTACTCCCTGTTGAAAAAGATCCTCAACCCTTGGATAAGTATCCGTACTTCATACATAATTTAAAATACGATGAATTAATTTGTCCCATGCCCCAGATCAGAAAGGTAAATTTGAAAATATGAATCCCCAGTAGTCAATTACGTGTATGGTTATAAGATTAATAAAGGCTTGGAAATTTATCCAGTACATATTTGTTAAAAAATTCATCTTTTGGCCATAGAGAATGGGGATAGTCACCATTTTTGCTGGTTATCAAATTAAGCGCAGTTGAGTTATATCGGGTGTGACGAGAAATGAACATGAAATTTTCATATGTGATCGATGCCTCAAATATTTTTCATCAGAGATCAAACACCAACAGCCAATGATTCTGCTCACCATCGAACAAGAATTGGAGTATATGTCAGCAGAGAAATGTCACATGTGAAATCGAGATTTTCCACCTGGGTCTATACGCGTGATGTAAACTTCGAAAGATTTAGAAAGTAAAAAAATATAAATGTAGTTTACTTAAAATACAGAAATACACTTTTATTCAACAATAAAAATACAATTTTAACTTTGAGTCGATAAACTTGATAATTAAAATACGAATAATAATAAAAAATACGAAAAGTATTTAAACTATGTCAAAACTATCTAATCAATTCTTGTTTTAAAGAGATTTTACATTGAGTTTACATATGCATCATATCAGCTTATTTGTTTGTAAATATGATCGAAGTACAATGCGTTATGAATAACGATAAACTATATCAGTGAGTCATGTTTGAACAATCGTGACGTTTTATAACTGAATACAATGTGTCATCAGTAATAAGGGTCGTTTAGATGGTTCATGTTTTGAACAACATAATATTTATAAATTTATATATGATATGAACTTTTATACAATGACTTCATAATTGATAATTTACATAACTTATAATATTTTTATTAGCATGAATAGTAGGGAATATAATTCCTCCCTTCTTTATCTAAAAGATAAAGTTTTATGAAATTCGATTACCAAATATTTCCCATGGATAGATAAATTTTTGTGGTGGTGTATTTTCTTTCATTTTGAATATTACTGGTTTGAACTTCTAGTGCCGTAGGAATCAATATTCTTTTTGTTACTTGATGTTTCCATTTATAGACTTTATATATTATGTATGGTACTAAAACAATTAAGAAATTTATTATAAAGAAGAATGACCAATGAAATATAATTTATTAATATCTGTTAATATTGATGTGATTGTTGCGTTAATTTTGTTAAATAAAATTTTCTCTATTTCCACATCGGTATAAGTTTTTAGTAATATTCCATACTGAATTCCATTGATTATCATGTAACAGTTATTAACAGTCACGTATATTTTTCCAATAATTTGTCCTCACATGTTGAAGCTATATTTAATTTTAGTTGGTTATGATTACAAAATGATTCGATAATAGTTCGATAATAATATAGATGTTATTTTCTTCTATAAATTTTCCCTAAATGCAATGTCCAGTTTTCTTTTCCAATATGATTAATTTGCAGTTATTCTTTTCTTTTTTATATAGTTGCACTGGGTTGATAATCCAATCACTTTCTATTAGCTTGTAATCGCTATCTTTAATGAATGTGAATTTGTATTTATTATATAAGAGATATTCGGAATTGAATTCTAGTATGATTTTCTTATTATTTTCTAATTATTCTTAGTATGATTTGAAATAGTTTTGTGAATGTAAACTCTTCTTGGCCAAAATTGGGTACTTGTACAGAGAATACCATGTTTGATCCATTAAAGTATGCTATTATATATAGAAATTCGTAAATATTTTCAACAATATATAGATTAATACTTTTATCTAGATTTTCTTTAGCCAATTCAAGTTCTTTTGGATTTAAAATATATCTGCCTACAATTCCTTGTTTTGCTAATAATACAGATTCAATAATGTTACCTACATCTTCGTTTAACTCGGGTATTTGTTGATTTATTGTAAAAAGATATTGTTGTTCAAGAATTACTTGTTCAATACTATTGAGATGTATAGTGGTTTTAATAATATTTAGTAAAATATCTTATTCCTTGTCAATAGTTTCTGTAATTACATCGAATTAAATCGATTCATAATCTTTTTGTTTCAAATATTTTGTATATTTTCGTGTTCTTTTACTAAAATTTCGTTATTTTGAAGTATTCTTATTTGTTCATTAATTCTATGAGCATCATTATCATCTATATTACCGATTTTTCCTTTAATTATTGATCCTAATGCGTTAATTAAACCTCGTTTATTTCTTTTAATTTTATATGGTTTTAAACCATTAATTTTATCGTTAACTATTTGTAATCTTTGCCTAAGTTGATGATTAGTTGTTGTACCATGGATTTTTAATTCAAAATCTACTATTATTGTATGATCTATACGTTTAATTGTTTCCAGTAAAGGTTCTAATTTAACTACGTGACTTAAATGATTATAATGAGTAATTAATTTTCCTTGCCAAATTTGAAGAGAGTAATCCATGAGAATTGCTTATGTCGTTACATTTCATAGTTTGTCCAGTGACTGTTCTTCAATCTGTAACAACCAAACTATTTTCTTTTGTTACTTTTTCTAATTTTAATTTTATTTTTGTGATGTTTTTGTATCTTTTACAAAGGTCTTTAGTAAACTTTGGAGTATTTTTATTACGTCCACTGCTTTGTATGAATACAGGTTCGTTTTGTGGTATATCTGGAAGGTCGATATGAATAACGTTGGGTTCTTCAAGTCATTTTTAGCTTTTTCATTTTAACCTTGTCGCAGTATTTTGGCTCTCTATATATCCTTTAATAAGAGCACTGCCCGAACCTGCAACAGATTCTGATACTCGACATAACGAAATCAAAACCTGATTTTATTTGCTATAAAAAGATTTTGAATTTAATTCCTTTTTCCACAATTATAATTTTACAATGCAATGTCAATTTTCAACTCAATTGATTCGAACAAATTTTTAACTAATCTCGATTGATTACTACAATATCACACGAATGTTAATTTTTAACTTGTTCGAACAGAAGTAAATTTTAAACTTGATCTTGATTGAACAAATGCCAAATTTAAACTGATTTTGCTAGCCATCGATTTTTCTAGAACATGGCTGTTGATGTTTTGAAGAAATATTTTTTTTGAAAATATATTTTTGCATGGAGGTTTTCGAATAATTTAGTTTATCAACAACCATGGGCGCATTCGGAGGTTTTGATTATTTATAAAACTAATTAAAAATTATAATGCTCCGAGAAGGATCGAACCAGAATGAAACCCCTCTTGTTTGATATTTAACTGTCCACTTAATGCACACGACTAGTGCCAATTCATAATTTATATACAAATTTACAAATATAATTCTGTTATTTCACCGTAAGCTAGCTTACTTCATCATCTCGACTTGTTTTGACACAATTTTATTTATGTGAACATGTATCCATCAAAATATATATTTTTTTCAAAATTATTGATATAATTTTTGATTTGATTAAGATTTGATTATTTATTACTTTTCTTAATAAAATAAATTATGTCTGATTTCATAATTATTCCTTTTGACTTTTGACAAAAAAAACCTTCCTTTGAAAGGAAAAACAATTCAGAATCGATTTTTAATTTTCTTGCAATTAAAAAAAAACTCTTTTTTCCAGGGAGAAAAATATTTTCTCTTAAATATTTTTCGTAATATTTTTCTTAATATTTTTTTATTTTATAATTAAAATATGTGGTGGATTCAGAAAAATTATTCTCAATTATTTTCAATACAACAACTTATTGATTTGGGTACAGATAAATTTCATTTCTTCATTGTGTTGATTATTATAATCGGCCATTACATGTTTGTTATGGGGTTTATTAACTTATTTTCTCTAATATCGTAAATTACTTTAAAAGGTGTTAGGTTAGTAGCATTATGAATTGAATTATTATACGTTAGAACAGCTAAATATAGTTTATCGGTTAGTGAATATTTTGGGAATTATTATTTTATTATCAACATTAATTCATTGAGTGTTGAATGAAATCTTTCAATCGTTGAATTGTCTGTAGAGTTACGAGCACATGTAGAGTGATTGTTAATATCATAAAATTTTAGAAAATCTGTGATGTTTAGAAAATCGTTTCCCTGAAATTCCATGCCAGAATCATGCACAATTTTATTTGGTACAACATGCTTACATATTAATTATTTTAATCCATCTAAAACATTTTTAGAATTTCTATTTTACATTGGGTAAACTTCTACGTATCTAATAAATTTATCTATTATTGTTAAAAGATTATAATTGTCTACATGAAAAATATCCGTATGTTATAATTCAAAAGGTTTAGTTGCTTGTTTAGTTTGTACATATCTAAAGCACGGAAGTGCGCCAGCCCTGGTTTAAGGGGTTTCGGCCTTGTGTGCTTACAGTCTAATACTTCATGAAAGATTAGGCGATATTTAACCCCTATGCAACTTTTGAATGAAAAGAGATACAGTGGTGAGTTTTCGAATATAGACATTTTACGAAATTATAAAATAACGGTTTTCGATCATCTTTAAGGAATAAACAGTTAACAAGTCATTTTATTAAAAAATCGTAAAATTGCGACCATGGTTTACCGTGTATAATCGATCAAAACTCCACACTACTTACCGATATCCTTAAAAATTGATATTTGGTATACAGTTAGATCTAGTACCCAAACCGACAGAAAAATTATGAAAACTCGAAATTTCTATCCCAAAGTCCAAAATTTCAGCACATTTAGTTTTCGTAAATTTAACATTGAAACACATATACCTTTCATACTACAATCTGATTGGTCGAGACATATAAATATTTTAAACAGCTTTATTTTAAAACCATACCTTATGAATATTTCAATGGAGAAACACTACTTTATAATTTAACAAAGTAATTTTTTAAAAGTTAAAAAAAAGGATTTTGTCTGTATTTAAACCAGCCAAGTAGCCGAGCGGTCTAAGGCGTCATGTCTGCGCAGTATGCAGTACTTAGAAACTGGGAGGTTATGGGTTCGAATCCCGACATCGGCAGTTTGTTAATTATAAAAAAAAAGGGGCGGTTGATTGACTAAACTGTTGGCGTATGGAAAAGAACGAAGTAACCGGGTATGCTTGAGAATGTTTTCTGCAGTTTCCTTCACGAACTCCAGATGAATATCGGCATAGTTCCTATCATAGTCGGCTGCATATCGTACCGATTCCTAGTCTACTCACAAATTCCTTCCACTCCACTCACATCCTCACATCCTAAGGTATCACAATGAACCTTTTGGTCGAAGTGTAGCCCGTCCAGGGCAGCCTTTACAATCTACCTCTACCTCATCTAATATCTATATGTAATTTTGTTACAAAAATTTAACCCACTTCTAGACATGCTAAAAGGATGCGGTGTTTCTGCATTCAACGTGTAATAACCTTTATAACGTATAATAAGATTAATCGAAAAACTTTAATTTTCTCAACGAAATCTCCCCGAAAATGGGAAAAAACACCAAAAATTACCTTTTTTACTTCTATTTATGCTAGAGGGTTGCGGTTTTATGTAATCTTTCTAAGACATGGAGCCAAGGCCAAAGGTTACCTTGGGGTTCAAGGGGGTGGAACCTCCTAGCGAGTAGAGTGAGTTAACGTTTTATAACGCGAAACGGTCTCCCTTGTAAATGTGACTCTACTTAGATAGAAAAAGAGCTGTGTAACGCGAAGCATAAAGTATCGCAAAGCATAACAAAACGCGTAGCGTGATGTGCGAAGTGTTGCTCAACTCGAATTGTTCGGTTTTGAATATTTAAGCCTTGCAAAATCAGTGATATCCGGTCAAACATATAAATATACAAAAGGGCCGAGTTTTCGGGGAGATACTTCATATAAAAGTTGCTCGTTAAAAAGTGGCCATATGGAAGATAAGGCCAACTTATTTACATAGTGTATGAAAATGATTATAAATTGAGTATGTATTTAATATTTCATCTTGGCTTTTTGATCGGATTTACTTTTAATGGGTGGCGTTCGTATTTATAAAGTTTACAGATTTCACAGTTATTTATAAAATTTGGAATTTTTGATTTCATATTATCGAAATAATATTGTCGTTTATGTCTGTCTAGAGTTTCATTAATACCTCAGTGTAGTGAAATATATCGTGGTTGAGCATATGTGTCTTGAAATATTTTAAAAATTTGATCATTACAATGGATGGCATTTTGTTTATTATAAGAAGCGTGTTTTTTTTATGATATAGCATAGACCTTTCGGTAATTTATTCAATAGTAATACATGTAGGTTTTCTGGTCTTAAAGAATGCAGTGTTATTAATATCGTTATTGATGCCTTGTGTATTAATTATTTGTCTAGAAAATTCATTTAATGCCTGTTCTGATATTCGTATACCAAGATTTATGTTTTCTTCATCGGAATTTTTGTGCTTATGGAACTTATATTCATAATTTCTACTCTAGAGAGATCATCTGCTTTTGTATTAACTCTACTAGGTTTGTGATCTATATTGAAATTATAATCGAGGAGTTTTATTTTCCAATCCTAATTTTAAATTTGGCGCTTTTAGGTTAAAAACCCACTTTAATGGTGTAAGTATATTAAATTTTTGCCGATATAAAAAGGGACAAAATTGTTACAAGCCCATACTATGACGAGTAACTCTTTTTCTATTGTTGAATAATTGCATTCGCTTTTATATAAACTTCTTGACGCGTAACAAATAGGTTTATCTGAAACAAGTGGTACTTGTAAAAGAATGGAACCAATATCTAAATTTGAAGCATGTGCAGTTAGTATAAATGGCTTTGAAAAATCTGGATATTGTATAAGGGGATCACCTTTAAGAAAAATTTTACATGTTTCAAAAGATTTAATATACTCTTTATTTTTATTATCTACAATTCTGTCTTTCTTAAGTTGCGATCTCATAGGCTTTGTAAGTTTTGCAAAATCTTTTTTAAATTTACGATAGTAACCTATCAATCCTAGAAATGATATAATTTCGGTAACCGTTTTAGGTAATGGAAATTTTTCTATAGTTTCGATCTTTTTAGGATTTGGTTTGATACCTTCTGTAGTCGCTATGTGTCCTAGAAATTCAATTTCTTTGTGAAAGAATTCACACTTGTCTAATTGAGTTTTTAAATTGTGTTTGTCAAATACTTTGGATAGTACTTGAATCCGATCAAAAACATAAAAGTAAAAATGGACCGAGTTTTCGGAAAGATACTTAATATAATAGTTGCTTCTTAAAAAGTGATGATATCCCACTAAAATGTCGAGCTATTTAAAAAGTAAATAGTGAAAAGTAAAATGTAAGAATGTAAGTACAAAGTAAAATGTAAGAAAAAATTAAGTTGAAAAAATTTATTTCGTAATTTTTACTTGCTCAAATTACAAATTAATTGCTGCGTTAAAAAAATTTTATGAACATACTATGAAAAAAATTACGAAATAAATTTTTTCAACCCAATTTTTTCTATCATTTTACTTTGCGCTTACATTCGTACATTTTACTTTTAACTATTTATTTTGTTAATAGCTCGGCTCTTTAATGGGATACCATCACTTTTTAAGGAGCAACTATTATATGAAGTATCTTCTCGAAAACTAGGCCTTTTTTTACATTTATGTTTTTGATCGGATATGACTATTTTTTGTAAGGCTTAAATATACAAAGCCGAAGGCTTTGCACAAAACGCTATATTTGTGGTTATTATTATTATTATTATTTGGAGGTTATTAACCACTGCGACCAATATGATCTATTGTGACCCCCTACTACTGCTCTGTTAAGGCTTGCCTCAGAGCTCCTCAACCAGTCTCAATTCTCGGAGGAATTTGAGGATCTGGGTGGGGTGCAGGGATGGTAAGTCATCCTCCTGGAGTAGGTACTGGTCGAAACAAGTAGCCCGTCTTCGTGCCACGGCTTCACATTCAAGTAGGAGATGAATTGGAGTTTCTTCCTCCAGCTCACAGAACCTGCATGAGCCGTCATTGATGATTCCCATCTTTCGGAGGTGCCCATTCAGCCGGCAATGTCCGGTTAGAAAGCCCGTTAGGATTCGTAACTCATTTTTTGTGAGCTTAATGCAGGTTTCGAATCTCTTTCGGTTATACTGCCCGAGAAGGATCTTGGCCTGCCGCAGCCCTGGGAAATCTACCCAAAGCTTGTTTTTTTCTGCTTCCTTTGCCTTCCAAAGGGCTGTGTTGAGGTAGGCCTCACTTATTCCACAGGACGGCTCAGGTCCTATGAAAGGCTCTGACGACCCTTTCCTTGCCAGTTCATCAGCAGTCTCATTCCCCTCAATGCCTGCATGACGTGGCACCCATTTCAAAGAAACGTCATTCTCCTTGCCTAGCCTGTTTAGCATTCCCACACCATCTTAGAGTTGATGCTCCATGCACTTAGTGCTTTGATTGCAGCTTGGCTGTCAGAGAGGATCACTATGTCCCGCTTCCTGTAGTTCCTACTCAGGTTGAACTCAGCACACCTGGTTATTGCACGAACTTCCGCCTGGAAAACACTGAGAAACCTCCCCATGGGTTCAGAGTATCTGGTTCTAGGCCCAAATACACCCGCTCCCGTGTCTTCGTAAGTCTTTGACCCGTCAGTGTACCATTTTATGGTATGTGGCTTGAGGAAGTACATGTCCTCCCCATTCCACTCCTGCTTACTGCTCAGCTCCGTAGTGAAGTTCCTATCGAAGCTGAACTTCCTACTTGCTTTATCCCGGGGTTGTTCTAACAAAGAGGATAGGGGCTTGTTACCCGTAATAGCCCTCCTATAGGCCTTTTCACCTCCCGTTATTCTTAGCAACGCTTTCTGTGCTGCACCCACCACTGCTAGATGCAGGGGAGAGAGGTCCAGTATGACCTCCATCGCAGCCGTTGGACATGAACTCATGGCACCTGTGATACACAGGCATGCCAGACGCTGTACTCTAGCGAGTCCTTGCCTAGCTCTAGCGATTTCGGTTTTCTTTGACCAGACCACCGCTCCATAGGTGATGACTGGTCTTACCATCATGGTGTACATCCATCGCAGGATTCTTGGTGTACATCCCCAGGACTTGCCAGCGTTTCGTCTGCACACCAAGAGGGCTCTGGTTGCCTTGGAGGTAATTTCCTCCAAGTGTTGGTTCCACCGTAGCTTAGAATCTAGGGTAATGTCTAGGTACTTAACTTCCTGCTTCCATTCCAACTCCTCGCCATCAAGGTGTAGTGCTTGGAGTCTCGGGAGTTTCCTTTTCTTGGTGAATGTCATCACAGTGGTCTTGGCTGGGTTGACGCTCAGCCCCACTGACTGGCACCACTTTCTTGTAGCGTTTAGCCCTCTTTGAATGAGGTCACGCACCGTGCTCTCAAACTTCCCTGTTGCCAGGATCACGATATCATCGGCATATCTTATGCAGGTAATGCCTTGATCCGTGAGCCCGTGCAACAGGTCATCTACTAAAAGACTCCATAGTAAAGGAGATAGGACCCCTCCCTGTGGGCAGCCTCGCGTTTTGCCGACCCGGATGGTTCTCTCCCCCACCCTCACTTCGGCAGTTCTGGAAGCGAGCATCTTGCCTAGCCATCTGGATATCGTGACATCCACCCCCCCGTTTCTCCAGGGATGCTTTGACTACCTCATGTGGGGTATTGTCAAAAGCGCTTTCTATACCAAGAAACGCGCACATGGTCGTTTCTCTCGCATCAAAGCCCCGCTCTATTGCGGTCGTTAGTTCGAAGAGGGCCGTCTCTGTGGACCTGCCTGCCCTATACGCATGGTGGTTGGAGTGCAAAGGCCTCCTCTCCAGCACCTGACTTCGGATGCAACTGTCCACCGCCTTTTCCACCGTATTCAAGAAAAACGATGTAAGTCTAATGGGTTGAACAGACTTCGGATGGCACGGGTTTTTCTTTCCCGCTTTGGGGATGAAAGTAACTCGGGCCCTTCTCCAGGGGCTAGGTATATGCCCTAGCGCCAGGCTGGCTCTACTGATCCGGAGGAGATGAGGCAAAATCTCCTTTTGCCCATGTTGTAACAGGGCGGGGAAGATGCCATCTACTCCGGCTGCTTTGAAAGGCTGAAATGTGTCAATTGCCCATTTCAACCGCCCAGGGGTGCATACTTCTGCAGCCCTGTTCCAGTTCTCTTTAGTCGCTCTGCATGGAGCCCTCAAATCTTCCTGCCGCTGAGTAGGAAAACTACCGGGGAAGTGAGTCTCCAGGAGTAGAAGAGCCCTCTGCTCCTCGTCCTCCGTGAAACTTCCATCCGGCCTTTTGAGTGCTTGATATTTGTGGTTTTCCCTATCATTTGATATCCATATCATAGTGGTTAATGTGGAAATTATAAATAGCGAATTTGTGGTCGCTGCCATATTGGATTTAGAAAGACGTCTTTTTACTAACTGCACATCATCCGCTTTCGTTTGATACCCATATCATTGGGGTAAATGTCGAATTTAGTATGACGTCACTTTACTTATTCTAATTCGCTCATCAAGACCTTTCATTTTATACCCATTCCTAGGTCTTAATGCGGAAATGTAAATCGCAATTTTGCGGTAGCTGTCATATTCTGTTTCGCTCGTCAAAATCTTTCATTTACCCATATTATTAGGTTAATGTGGAAATTATATATTGCATTTTGCAATATATAAAGTTGAATTTAGGATGACGTCTTTTTACTTTCTGTCTTTCGCTCATCAAGCCCTTTCATTTAATACCCATATCATAGGGGTTAATGTTGAAATTATAAATGGCCATTTTGCAGCGGCTGACCGTCAATATCTCTGTAAATATTAGAGAAACCGAAAAAATGATAAGAAACTGAAATGAAAACTGAAAAGAAACAGAAAAAATGAAAGAATTGATTAAAGTAAAACTAATTTTTTACAACTTTATTTTTATGTGTTTTTCGATTTTTTTTTTCAATATTAAGAGAGATATGCCAAATATTTTGTTTCATCCCCAATCTAAACCCACTACTTACCACAAAAATGCATTGTCATCGGAACTGAACTAACATGTAAAAATTTAATTCCGTAGGACCAGAGGAAGTGGATCCAATTTAACTTGCAAGATTCCAGTACAGATACCAGAACAGGTGAAACTAAATAAAAGCTTACAATATTTGAATAAATGTACCCTTTTTAAGACAAACTAAACAATGTATGAACATTTTTATTGGAATTGTTCAATCAACATAAATGACATATTCGATTTTCAAAATCGACTGACTATGTATGATCAAACTACCATGTAGAGATTACTATAAACAGCTAATTTTTTGTTTTTGCGGATGTTGCGTTGGGAAAATTGAATTTTTCGGATCTATATATAGGTTTTGAGATATTACGCGTCGAATGCAAAAAACCGCATCCATCTAAAATGTCTGGAAATGGCTTAAATTTAAACACTTAAATTCAATTTTTGGTTTAGCCCATTTTTTGGTATGCTCCGTTTGGAAAATTAAATTTCCCCAATGTTCTTATTTTAGGTTTTCTGAAATTCCGCGTCGAATGCAAAAAACCGCATCTTTCTAGTATTTCTGGAAGTAGGTTAAATTTAAACACTTAACTACAGTAACTATATATAGAAATACGGACCAATCATAGAGCAGCAAAGTTTTAAAAAGTCGTGCACAACTCTCCAAAGTGATGTGTTGCTAAATATTAAGTCTATATATATATAAACATATATGTATATATATATATATATATATATATATATATATATATATATATATATATATATATATATATATATATATAATGGTCGCGTTCCATACATGTAATTATTCTTTTACAAAATTCTTTAAATCCACGTCTACATATCTCGGGAGTGATTTTTTGAACCGTTTCCCGTATAATCTGTTCTATATGGTCTACATTTAGTACAAAAATGTACAAAATTTAATTTAAATTGAACTAGTCAAAACATTCCTATCGAACTTTTTCAATTTTTAGACACCCTATACATTCGATGTCAAAAGTGAATTGCTGAATATTAATATTTTCGAATGCAGATATTTTTATAAAGAATAACTTTTTTTCGTAAACCTAATAATGAAAAAGTTTTCAATATAGAGCTAACTTAAGTAGACACACTGTACATATATATATATATATATATATATATATATATATATATATACATATATATATATATATATATATATATATATATATATATATATATATATATATATATATATATATATATATAATATGGACCAATATGGACCAAGAAATATGGACCAATCATACAGCAGCAATATCTTTAATGCATTTATTATGATTTTCCCGATAGGAATATCGTGGTTTCATAATTTTCCTTTCCAACTTTTAAGGACATATGGTCTAGGCCCTGGAATTATGATTATGTATGTTCAAGATTTGTGGGCGTTCCCGCTTTTTAACGACTTTTGAATGCGAATAACTTTTTAACCGTTTATTTCTTAACGGTGATTGAAAAAAAAATCTCTTATAATTCCCTAAATAGCTTATATTCCAAAGATCAGCACTATTGCTCGTTTCGTTCAGAAGATATTTCGGGGTCAAATCTGCTCTGATATTTCGATAAGTAATAGTACTGTAAGCTCGAAGGCAAAAACCCCCTTCAACTCGGCCTGTCGCACTAGCGTGCTCTAGATATTAAAGTTACCCACAACGATTACCATCTTATTTTTGCAACATACTTTTGACAGAAATTGCTGAAACTTGCCAAAAAATCTATTTATGTCTGAAAGTGGGGATCTGTAAACACAAAAGACAAACATGCTTAGGTGATTACAAATTATCTTCACTCAATAGGTTTCAAAGAACTTTTCTTCGTTTAAGTTAAAATTACTTTTTGAAATATTTTCACATTTTAGTGGGGATTTATGTAGAATTAACACACTCCCTCTTAAAAATACACTTCTGCTGAAAACACTAGCGACATTATATCCTGGAAATTTTAAAATGTCTTCTTCCTCTTTTCTTAACCAGTGTTCAGAAAAACATACAATATCTGGTTGGTACTCATTTAACAGGATTGTTAATTCTTCGATTTTATCACGAAGCCCTTGTATGTTGAGATGAAATCTACTAAAACTATTCCCAGCAATCTTATTGAAAGACTGCCGCTCCCCTGCGAAAAAGAAAACGTTTTTGTGGATCGTAAAATTTGTCTTTCAAATTTTCTGGAGCCTCTATTTTGAAGCTCCAATTTCTCTATTCTGGGTTGTTGCTCAGGACTGCGCAATCAAACTGGCGGTCAGGAAACGAACTTGAAGATACTCTTTCAGAGCATTTACTGTTGTACCGCTTTTCAAACCCAATATAAAAAAAATTTTTTGTCAGACGCCTGAAAATCATTATTTCCAGCATCCTCTGCGCCACTTCCAACAACAACTTATCGTTTGCGATAAGTTGTTGTTGAAATTTTTCTTCTTCAACGGTTTCTTTTTCAATATCGACTTGATTATCGGTACGTCCGACGCATTCAACTGGTATTGCTAACTATTTATTGTTAACCACTCTCGGTTTTTCTACATTCTGCGGTAGAGAGACTTTTTGATCACCTATCACTACACAATCACTTACAACTTTCTTATCCTTAAAAAATTACAGTTCTGTTCTTACTTCTTTATCCTTAAAAAATGACAGTTCTGTTCTAACTTCTTCCAGCTCTTTAAGAACAGGATTTAATCGCCATCTTGCCTATCATCTAACGGTAGATTAATTTCTATTGAAAAAAATGAATCGAGTTGAGTTAAGCGCAAGCATGGACACTAATAATATTAAACATGGGGGTTAAATTCAAACCAATAATATACAAACAGAATTTATTTATTAAAAAAAGATTCTATTAATAACAAATTCGTTACGCAGGAGTTGTGTCAACTTAGCGCATTTCCTTAGAATACAAAAATCACTCTCTAGCGGTCATAATTTTAGTGTGATCAAATTGAAATATAATATCTGATATGACTTTAATATTTGCAAAAATTAAAAATTAAATTTGGATTATCAACAATAAACCAAAATAGAACGGTATAACGATTACAGTTTATAGTTACTATGGAAACGACAATCGAAATTTTTACAATACAATATATTTCATGTATTCGAATCAAACAAACACAAAATATTAAATATCTCTCTTAAAATTAGAATAATCGAAAAATATGTACCTGATAATTTTTCTAAAACTCTAATGTGAACAGAGATACGAGTATCTGGAATTGTAACCTAAATCTTAATTTTTTACTTAAATCTTTAATTGTAAATATCTCTGTATATATTAGTGTATATATAAATGATAAGAAACAAAATTACAGTAAAACTTTAACCTACAACTTAACTCCTGATAAATTTTTCGATTTTTCAAATATTAAGGGTGATAGTAAAATTTTGTGTTTCCCCCTCCCTCTAAACACCTTTTCCCCTCGTCCGATTTTACCCATTACCGAACTTGAACTTTAGAATACCAAAAGCGCCTCAAATATCAAATTTCATTCCAATCGGAATAAAACTGTGACCGCTAGAGAGTCCACAGACATTTAAAAAAAAGTACATATTATGTTGGTATATATACACTATGTTTAGTTTACATTTTCGTTTACATTTTTACGTTTTCGTATAGTCGATCTCCCACGAGTATGAGAGAGTGCATATGTATACATTAAGCAATGTGTATGAGAAGGAGGTCTTATAGGTTTGATAAATAAGCATATTTTTCATAAGTCTGTTCGAGTGGTCACCAACCACTCAAACCTATAAGACCTCGTTCTCATACACATTGCTTAATGTATACATATGTACTCTCTCATACACGTTATGAATATTATTCACTATTTTGAAAAATATGCTAGTTTATCAAACCTATAAGACCTCCTTCTCGTACATATTGCACTCGTGGGAGATCTATTATACGAAGATGTAAACTAAACAGACTGTATATCAATATATATATATATATATATATATATATATATATATATATATATATATATATATGTATTCATTTATACAAATTTAATAGGTAGGATCGATGGACATTTGAAGAAATTTTTACGAAATTCCAACATTGGTGCAAAAACAATAGCTGAATTTCTTTTAGAGAAAATTCGCTAACAAATACCATAATAACAATTCAATTTCAAAATAACACACTTAACAAACACTAGGTCATACCCGTGGCTATGCTCGAGTTTTATTGTTATATCTCTAGCTCCCGTTTTATTTGAAAACCGAAAACCGCGTTGCAATTTCCCACCGCTTTCACTAATTCAAATATTTATCGTTCCCACCGCTTCCACTACGAATAATTTTTATCTAAACTTCCACCATGCTAACACTTTTGCATGACCTTGGAAAAATTTTAAAAATTGTGAAAAAATATTCTATGCCTGACGAATGAATGGAATTCGTTGACATTTTTTGACCATTTCGTGACCTTTCACATGATATAGTTTGTTTATTAAAATTCCATATATTTTTCCCTACACAGCCAATACTAGTTCTCAGACACCAAATTAAAAATTTTCCCCAGAAAATTGGTCTGACCAATAATTTATTTTAACAAATCAATTATCAGTAGATAATTCTCCATCGCATATTGCTTTAATTTTTTTTCTTTATTGAAACTTGTTTAAAAAATCGGAAAACATTTTCTATCGCTGATTAATTATTAAAACTAGTTGACTTTTTTTGATCAATTCGTGACCTTTCAGATGGTATAATTGGCTTATGAAAATTACATGTACGGGGTGCTAACATTTATGAATGGCCTTGAAAAATTTCAAACATCGATAAAAAATTGTCTATCGCCGATTAATCAATGGGACTAGTTGAATTTTTTTTGGCCATTTCGTGCCCTTTTACATTGATTGATTGATTGGTTTGTGTTAGGGTCTAAAAAGTATTGCACTTCGACCTTATGCTATCCCGTCTACTTCCAGTCCGACCAGACTTGCTTCTGCCATGTGTTGGCAATAGCCAGGAGCTTGCTTGCTTACCTGGTGGTTCATATATTCGGAGCAAGATGTACCCAATATCCTGTATCTGCTGTAACCTAGTGGTTCGCAGGCAAAGATAATGTGGCTAAATGTTTCTTCCTTCTCGCCACACAATCTGCACATAATAGACCCGTTATGGAGTCCCATTATCCCTTCCGCAGGGGATAATGCCAGGTAATGAATCCGGTAACCCTCCGCAGTTGCCTCTTGTTTAGCCTCAGTGCATCAAGAGATAGCCTCTTTGTTGCACTCTGAAGCAGTATTTTTCCGAGCTTTTGTCGCGGTACTTTTTCCCAGTGACCACGGTGTTTAGAATTTGACCACTTTTTGATCACCTGTTTAAATGCAGTTCTTGGAATTCCTAAGATAGACTCTGAGCCAATGTAGGGCATTCCGACTCCCTTCTTTGCTAACGTACCGCTATTTCGTTTCCTTCGAAACCACTGTGACCCGGCACCCAGAACAATTTAACATTGATCCGTTTTGCCAGTTCCAGAAGTTCCTCCAGACAATCCTTGATTACCTCCGTTCTAGAAAAGGCTTTTAAAGCAGCTTGACTGTCCGAAAAAATACATACGTTCTGGTTTATGTAGCCTCTATGTAGGTTCTCAGGAACGCAAGTCAGTATCGCGTAGACTTCTGCTTGAAAAACCGTGGCACATTTCCCCAAGTTGAGGCTTATGTTTGCATTAGGTCTCGAACCGAAGATTCCCGCCACGGACCCTTCTTCAGTTTTGGATCCATCTGTATACCTGACGATTCCTTTCTTGAGATAGGGTGGTTCTCCTTCCGACCACATGGTCCTATCACATACTACAGTGAAAGGTTTTGAGAAGGAGTATATCTTGGGAAGTATATCTGTTTTTCAATTGTTTTTTTTTGTAAACCAGCATCTATTTATTTCCATTGTTAGTATGGCTGCCTTTCGGTTATATTATACCAACAGAAGCGACTAGCGTTTACTTACTTTGACATTTAAGTACTATGTCTGAACATTGATACCATTTTTTGACATCAAATGCTTGATATGAAAAATCATACACATCTAGGGATGGGATCGAATCCATGAACTCTGGCATTCTAGACCAATGTTAGAATGCCAGAGGTCGTAGAGCAGCATATATTATAATGGGCCTAACTACTGTTGTGTTAAGCCAGTGGATCATTTTGTGCATGAGAGAAAATGTGCTCTTATTTGTTGTGTATTCCAGATGAGAGTTCAATGTTAGTTTAGAGTCCAACATTACTCCTAAGAACTTATCTTTCCTTGTGATCTATAATCTTTCACCGAAGAGGATGGGTGGTTTTATGTTATCCACCTTCTTTTTACGTGTGAATGGAATTAGTGCAGTTTTACCAAGGTTTATTTTCAATCCCTGATTGATACACTGTTCCTGTGCGAGTCTTAGAGCGTTTTGCATAAGCTCCGAGATTGTGCCTTCACATCTCTTTGTGGCTCTCACAGTGACAGACTCTCCAAGAAAGGAAGTTGGTATTCTTTTTCCCATCAGCCTAGATTGTATCCACCTGCAAAAGGTGTCTTCTACTCCATGCCGACCTGCAGAGTCAACCATGGAGTTGTATGAGGCATTTTCAAATGCCCCCTCTATCTCAAGAACAACGCATAAGGTGGTTTGTTTCCTTGCGAATCCCTCCTCAATCCTGTATATTAAGTTGTGCAGGGCTGATTCACAGGATTTTTCCGTCTAATACACGTGTTGGTTGGCATGCAGCAGATTTCTCGACAATGCCCTTTGAGCCAAATGAAATCCTATTTGTCGTTCCATTGATTTCAGTAGAAACGATGACAGACTAATTGGGCTAACGTCCTTTCCCGTGTAGTGCTTAAACCTTCCCGGTTTTGGCAAGAAGGTCACTATTACTGGCTTCTATACTGTTGGGATATAACCCGTAGCCAGACTTGTCCTGAATATATGACCCAGCAGAGTCATCTTCTGCTCCTTTTTGTAAAAGCACTGGGTATATCCCTTCTGGTCCCGGTACTTTGTAGGAGTCGAATGAGTTTATTTCCCATTCGATCTTTGAGCGGTTTATGGCAATCGCTGCTATTCTCCAGTCCTCGCCTGTCGGTGGGAGACCCTGGTTGAGTTGCTCTTGAGAAGGATTTTCAACTTCCACTGCCACCGAATCCGGAAAACCCTGATCAGTATCTCGAGTGTATCCATCGCGGAGCTAGTATACTCCAGTCCTGTCTTGTCGCTAAGAGTTTTTGGCTAGATTGTTCTTGAAAAGGATTTCACTGTTTATTGCCACCGATTCACGAAAATGACTCTGGATTAGTGTTTTGAGTGAAACTTTCCTGGAGCTAATATACTCAATATCGGGCTTACGTAGTGGTGTCAGCGGGTTTCTTCGCTAGGATACGATGGAGTCTTGCTCCTTCAGATGTGTTTTCAACATCTTGACAGAGTTTCCTCCATGAGTCCATTTTTCTTCAGAGACCTTCAATTCGGTAAAGGCATCATGGTAGTTATCCCAGTTCCCTATCCCTTTTGCTCTGTTTAATAGCCTCTGACTCCTTAGACCCTCATTCCACCAACAAGTTGACTTGCAGATGTCTTTTGAGACCTCTGGGCAGTTTTGTCCAGTTTGGTTTCTTCAGAGACCTTCTATTCGGTAAAGGCATCATGGTAGTTATCCCAGTTCCCTATCCCTTTTGCTCTGTTGAAAAAAAAAACCCAAAAAATTGAAATATCCCGGAAAAAATAATTAAGATATCGAAAAAATAATCTCAGATTTTTTTTTTTATAAGTAGAAATAAACCATAGAACCAATGCACACTCCCGTTTTTAAAAATCGAACCAGTACCGTATATATTACTAAACATATGTCTAATATTACATACAGTAACACTTAAAATGTTTCAACTGGTTCAATTTTCATGAATGGGAGAGTACCACATCTTATGAAAATTGGTGATGCCTTGAAAATTTTGTGGACCGGGCAAGTTAATGGAGAAAAGCTGCTGAAAAACTTCTACAAATAAACACAGCACTTTGTATTCTCAAAGGAGGTGGTTTTTAGTGTGTAGTCTGCAACATACAACGTTAGTGCGTATTACTAATAATTACTAATAAAGGCATTTTTCATCTCTCTGCCCGTAATAGAAAAACAATATTTTGGATATAAGTTTGAATAATTGATTGAAATACAAATACTATATAAGAATACCGTTGGTAAAAAAATTATGAAATCCGACCAAAAACAAAAAAGTGAGAGGAACCAAACGTTCGCATGTAAACAGTGGTGATATATCTCAGCAAAAATAAAAATGTTCGCTTAGATTTCATGACTTTTGAACATTTTTGGTTTTGCTGGGATATATCACCACTTTTTATATGCGAACATTTGGTTCCGCTGACCTTTTTGTTTTTGATCGGATAGCATTACTTTCTGCAAAGATTTTTACTAACGGTATTCTAACATATTATTGTTAAAAAACTTGACACTTATATTTCGCTACTTTTGGAGGTGAAATTTTATGTTTTTGTTGGGATATCACTACTTTTTGTGTGCAAAAACCTTACCCCTCTCACATTTATTTTTGGCCGGATTTCTTTTACAAGAAAGTCGAGCTATTAGTGTAATCAGGTGTTAGTGTTGTCAGTAGTTGTCAGATGGTTTATTTTTATTAAAATTGAATAAAAAAACACAGCAAACCACACAAAATGAAATTGAAATAACAATATTGTTACGGAAATCTCAGATATTTACTTTATTGAATTATTGAACGTCCAAATTCAGTTGGGGAATCTACAATGTGGAGCTGCTAGTTATTTTTAGTTTTAAATGCCACTGAAAGAGTTCATAAAATAAACCCTAAGAATAAGGCATAAAATAGACGATATCGAAAATAGACATAACGATTCGAATTCTGCTATAGGCACATAGGTGTTCATTATATGCCCGAATGCAAAAAATCAGTTTATGCATACCTGGCGGGAAAATATCTATCTGGAAAATTGTAAGGGATAAAAGAAAAATCTAAAAACGTCAACACTAGTCTTTATACACCTAGTTTTATATATCTGTGCGTGATAATGAACCAACAGTTTTAGCAAATACCATGATTCTTCACCATTTTGGTAGTGATATGTAGAGAAATTATACTTAGATCAAAGTTTTCTGCCATGTTATCACAAGTATGATCCATTGAAAGTATGGAAATTTTTGTTATTGGAATTTTATCAGAATGATTCTCATGAACTGGCTTTGACATTAACTCGTCATAGCATCATCTTAACATGTAAGTTCTCCAATTGTGAGTACAAAGATTTGTAAATTACTATGTTATTACAAATTTATATCTGCATTGTGAATTTACATTGTAACCTAGAGCTCGGTAGTGCGACAAACCGAATTTAGGGGGATTTTGCCAGTGTACGTTACCGTGATATTACTATACCTTATATCAGACTAGATTACATGTCATGTTTCTTGACATTTTTCGCTATTTGTTTTCTATATTTTTTGTTAAAAATTTGCATCATGTTTTTTCTCTTTTCTTTATTCCTTTTTTATCTTTATTTTCATGTCACAAATTGTGTTGTATGATCTATATACCTTTGAAAATGGACACTTAAGGTTTCCGAAACGTCAGGTTATCTTATTTTATCTCACTAAGGTTTGTCATTTCAGGCAATTATTTTATCATTATTCGAATTATATATATATATATATATATATATATATATATATATATATGCCCGATTGTTTTTCATTACTAATTTTATCCTAAGGAGTGCCCAGTAACTGTTTTATTTTATGTTTCCCCCTCCCTCTAAATCCCCTTTTCCCTCGTCCGATTTTACCCATTAACAAACTTGACCTTAAGAATACCAAAAGCGCCTCAAATACCAAATTTCATTCCAATCGGAATGAAACTATGACCGCTAGAGAGTCCACAGACATTTCAAAAAAGTACATATATATATATATATATATATATATATATATATATATATATATATATATATATATATATATATGTATACAAATTTTAGCGAAAGTGATTTTTAACATCTAATAGGTAGGATCGATCAGCATTTGAAGAAATTTTTACGAAATTCCAACATTGGTGCAAAAACAAAAGCTGCATTTCCATCACTAAAAGGCTTTAGTAAATAAAAATAAAATTTAATAAATAAAAGCTTTAGAGGGCCAAAATGCCAGCTCTTCAAATGCTTTAAATAAACCTTCAACAAAGTAAGGCAGTCTCCGCTGCCTTCTGTCAAAATGTGCGGGCGAGGGGAATCCATATTCCATAGTCCTAGTCCCGGAATCTTGGGTAGTAAACCACAAGATTCAGGGACTAGGAAATGCTGAAGGACAAATTAGTTATAATAAAAGTCCAGAGAAACCCAGAACTTGCATTTATGCAAAGAAGGGCATCAATGTCTTGCCGCTGATAGAGTTTTGTGAGAGAGACCTTACAGCGGTAAAACTTAATTCCAACAGGTTGAACGAAACTGAATTGGAAATCGTCGCTTCGGTCTTCCTACCCTATGATACATATACTCCACTACCAACAATGGAGATGAAAGACCTGATCCAGTCTCGTGAGGTAAAAACCACCTTCTTCTCCTGTGCATGGTATCTCCTTGCCACTTTGGAGCAGCTTGCGTGTGTCAGTGAAGTTTTGTGCTATGCCGACGGTTTCTTCGATGCCGGCAGGTATAACCTTGTCGGACAGGACAACTCTGGGACACCAGACTAAGAAACCATGCAAAAACTTAAGCCAAGGTGCGAGGCATTGTGCTGATGGCTGAATGGCAGCAGGGTATGCTGCCTCAAACAATCTTCTTGAAGCACCTTTCGAACTCCACTGTATAACACGGTACGAATTACTCGTGGGACCAAAATGGTTAAACAAAGTAAAAAAAAAACAATAACACTGGGGCTCAAATCCCCAAGCTAACCTCGCTGAGACTCAAAAAATGCAGGTGCATCTAGCACAGCAGGAAATCTGGACGAAGCAGGAACTTCAGAATCCTTTCCTGAAGGTGGAAAGGAAAAATCTTCTGGGTGTAGCCCGGAGAAAAGCAGTAGAAGAAAAATTCTGGACTGAGGAGAAACCAATTCCTCCGATAGAGAGGAAAATCTGAACAAAAAATCCAACAGCACGGTTTTTCTCAGAAACAGTGATACCTATGGGTGAATCAACACTTGGAAAACCCACAGGAGATGAGGTCGAGATCTGAAGATGAGACTCCAAGCCCGAAACAGATCTCGAAAATACGTAGAAAGGGGGAACAGGCAAGTGCTATTAATACCTTTGCTGAAACCGCCCCAACAACAAAGATGTGCATTGCATTGCGGGGGTATCCTGAGGTCAAATGACTCAGGAACAATCCGAAAGGGTGCAACTCTGGATGCAACTAACCCTCATTAGCCAAGAGCTCGTTGAGAACCCACAATATCAGGGTAGCTACCTGGACAGGGAGGCCCTCGTTGTGCGGTGCATTGGCACAACGGCCATAAACTGGCTCATGGAACTGGCGTCTAGAATATAAAATCATGGGAGGGAGCGGAACTTGTCGTCGGGGATGCAAGAGCCCTGATGAAGACATCAAAAGTTCTGGTGTACGCTCCCAAGATCTATGACTCCATTGAAACGGGGAAAATAATCAAAACTCTTGGAGCGCAGAATGCAAACCTGCGCACTGAGGAGTGGCGAATTATTAACAACACGAGGGCCGATGCGGGACGCACCATCGTGCTGGAAGTGAGTACAGCGGATCTGGGGTTGATTCAGGACCGAAGGTATAAATTATACCTCGGGTTTGGTCAAGTCAACCTAAGACTACTGAAAACATCAGAGGAGAAAGAAGAATGTTAGATCTTTGGATTCTTCAGATAAACAGTAAGGCCGCCTCCGCTGTATTCTGTCAAAATGTGCTGAAACGGGGAATTTCCAAAGCTGTGGTCCATGAACCTTAGGCTATGAACCATAAGATTATTGGACTAGGAGATACTAGAGGACAAATTATAAACGATAGAACCTCGGAGAGACTCAGAACTTGCATTTATGCAAGAAAGGACATCAAAGTCTTGCCGCTGTTAGAGTTTTGTCAGATAGATCTTACAGCGGTAAAAGTAAAATACAACATAGGGAACCGAACTGGAGTGGTAATTATCGCTTCGGTCTACTTACGCTATGATGCATCTACCCCACCACTATCAACAGAGATGGATGACCTGATCCAGTATTGTGAGGCAAAAAACCACCAACTGATCTTGGGATGTGATACAAACGCTCATCACACTACATGGGGAAGTACAAACATAAATACAAGGGGTGAGTACCTCTTTGATTAGATCAAAGCTAACAACTTAGATATAGTTAATCAAGGCAACAAGTCGACTTTTATTATCAGAGTTCGGAAGGTAGTCATTGATGTAACACTGAGCACTTATGGAATCAGTGGAAAAATCAAGAAATGGCTAGTATCCGATGAACCATCTGCATCGGATCACAGACAAATCTATTACAATGTGGAGGTGAGAACGGACCACTGTAATATACACTATCGGGATCCGAAAAGAACAAATTGGGACAAATATAATTCGACATTTAAGTTCAAACTCGCCACAATCTCGAAAAAAGTGAAAACAGTATTGGACATTGAGCTTACTGCAACTGAGCTTCAACATGCAATAATTAACTCCTTCTAAGAAAACTGTCCGGAGGTCTCAAAAGACAACTTGTTGGTGCGATGAGGGGCTAAGGAGTCAGAGGGAAAGGTTCGCCAGCTATTTAACAGAGCAAGGAGTATAGGGAATCGGGATAACTACCATGAAGTCCTTACCGAATACAAAAGGTCTCTGAAGAAAGCCAAAATGGGCTCATGGAGGAAGTTCTGTCAAGATGTTGAAAACACATCTGAGGGAGCATGACTCCATCGTACCCTAGCGGAGAAACCTGCTGACACCATCGGGCCACTTCGTAAACCCGATGGTGAGTATACTAGCTCCGCGAAGGATACACTCGAGACACTGATCAGAATTCATAATCCGGATTTGGTGGTAGTGGAAGGTGAAAATCCTTTTTTATAGCAGCTCAACCAGGGTCTCCCATCGACAGGCAACGACTGCAGAAGAGCGGCGATAGCCATCAACCGCTCAAAGATCAAATGGGCCATACAATCATTCGACCCTTACAAAGCACCGGGACCAGATGGGATATACCCAGTGCTTTTACAAAAAAAATCAGAGCATCTTTTAACACTGCTTGGTCATATATTCAGGGCAAGCCTGGCTACGGCTTATATCCCAACAGTATGGAAGCCAGTAAGTGTGACCTTCTTGCCAAAACCAAGGAGGCTTAACCACGGGAAAGTAATTTAGACAAATTAGTCTGTCATCGTTTCTATTGAAAGGATGGAACAACTAATAGGAATTAATTTGGCTCAAGGGGCATTGTCGGGAAATCCACTTCATGCCAACCAACACGCATATCCGGTGGGAAAATCGTGTGAATCAGCCCTCCACAACCTGATATACAAGATTAAGGAGGGATTCGCAAGGAGACAAACCACCTTTTGCGTTTCTCTTGACATTGAGGGGGCATTTGACAATGCCTCTTACAATTCCATAGTTCATTCTGCAAGTCGGCATGGAGTAGAAGACATCTTTTGCAGGTGGATACACTCTATGCTGATAGGAGGAAGAATACAAACTTCCCTTCTTGGAGAGTCTGTCACTGTGAAGCCACAAAGGGATGTCCTCAGTGTGGTGTCTTATCCCTACTCCTGTGGAGCCTGACAGTGAACAGCTTACTGACGAACCTCAAACAAAAAGGATACTACACACAGGGATATACGGACGACATTGTACTTGCAATCCAGGGGCATTGTAATTGCAAGGATCGTAGGATATTTTAAATGGCCACAGATATATTTTCCAAGACATACTCCTTCTCAAACACTTTCACTGTAGTATGTGATAGGGTCATGTGGTCGGAAGGAGAACCACCCTACTTCAAGAGAGGAATCGTCTGGTAAATAGACGGATCCAAAACTGAAGAAGGGACCGGGGCGAGAATCTACGGTATGAGACCTAATGCAAACATAACCCTCAACTTGAGGAAATATTCCGCGGTCTTCCAAGTAGAAGTCTACGCTATACTAGCTTGCGTGAGAACCTACGTAGAGGCTACATAAACCAGATCGTATTCTTTCGGAAAGTCAAGCTGCTTTAAAAGCCTTGTCTGGAACTAAGGTCACCTCAAGGGTAGTCAAGGATTGTCTGGAGGAACTTCTGAAACTGGCAAAACTGAACAATGTTAAATTGATATGGGTGCCGGGTCACATTGGTTTCGAAGGAAATGAAAAAGCAGATACCATAGCAAAGAAGGGAGTCGGAATGCCCTTCATAGGCCCAGAGTATATTTTAGGAATTTAAAGGACTGCATGTAAACAGGTGATCAACGAGTGGTCAAATGCTAAACACCGTGATCACTCGGAAAAAGTACCGCGGCAAGAGCTCGGTAAGGTACTGATTCAGAGTGTACTAAAGAGGCTATCTCTCGATGCACTGAGGCTGAGCAGGATGCAACTGCGGAGGGTTACCGGCGGGCATTATTCCCTGCGGAAGCATCTGCACACAATGGGACTATATAACGGGTCCATTACGTGCAGATTGTTTGGCGAGGCGGAAGAAACATCCAGCCACATAATCTTTGACTGTGAACCTCTGGGTTGCAGCAGATACAGGATATTCGGTGCATCACACCTCGAATATATGAACCTTCGGGAGGACCTGATAAGCAAGCGCCAGGCTATTGCCAACATATAGGAGAAGCGAATCTCGTCAGCCTGAAGTAGAAGGGGGAGCATAATGGGCTATAAGGTCGAAGTGAAATAGTTTTTACTACGGAAAAAATCAATCAATCAAACCACCAACTGATCATGGGATGTGATGCAAACGGTAATCACACTGCATAGGGTAGTACTAACACAAATGCAAGAGTGAGTATTAATAGCTATTAACTCAGATATACTTAATCAAGGCAACAAGCAGAGTTTTTTTATCATAATTCGGCAGGAAGTCATAGATGTAACTCTGAGTACTTATGAAATCAGTGGAAAAATCAAGAATTGGCTAGTATCCGATGAACCATCTGCTTCGGATTGCATACAAATTTACTACAATTTGGAAGTAAAAACAGACCATAGTAATATATACTATCAGGATCCGAAGAAAACAAATTGGGAGGAATATAATTCAACATTTAAGTTCAAACTCGCCGCAATCCCGAAAACAGTTCAAACAGTACTGGACATTGAACTTACTGCAACTGAGCTCAGCATGCAATAGTTAACTGATGGAAACCTCCCGGAGGTCAAAACAGACTTCAGCAAGTCAACTTGCTGGTGGAATAAAAGACCTAAAGAATCGAAGGTAAAAAGTTCGCCAACTATTTAACAGGGTAAAAAAGATAGGGAACTGGGACAACTACCATGAAGTCCTTACTGAATACAAAAGGTCTCCTTTGGAAGAAAACCAAAACAAATGTGTTGAAAACACATCTGAGCGAGTACTGACTCCTGACACCATTTGGTTACTACGTAAGACCGATGGTGAGTACATTAGCTCCTGTGAGGTTACACTCAAAACACAAATCCAGACTCACTTTTGTGAATCGGTAGCAATAAACAGTGAAATCCTTCTCAAGAACAATCTAACCAAAAACTCTTAGCGACAAGACAGGACTGGAGAAGAGCGGCGATTAATATCATTCGCTCAAAGATCGAATGGCAATAAAATCATTCGACCTGTATAAATTACCGGGGTCAGACGGAATATACCTAGTGATTTTACAACAAGGAGCAGAGAATTTTTATATCTGCTTGGTCACATATTCAGGGCAAGCCTAACTACAGGTTTTATCGCAACAGTATGAAAGCCAGTAAGAGTGATCTTTTTACCAAAACCGGGAAGGCTCAATTACTCCACGGGAAAGGATGTTACACCAATTAATCTGCCATCGTTTTTAATAAAGATAATGGACAGACTAACAGGGTTTTACTTAACTTAAAGGGCACTGTCAAGAAATCCGCTGCATGCCCACCAACACGCGTATCAGGTGGAAAAATTCTGTGAATTTGCCCTCCACAACCAAGTATACAGGATTTAGGATCAATTCGCAAGGAAACAGGCCACTTTGTGCGTGTTTCTTGACATTGAGGGGGCATTTTATAACGCCTCTTACAATTATATGATTAACTTTGCAAGTCATGTGGATAAACTCTACGGTGATAGGTAGAAGAATACAAACTGCCCTTCTTGGAGAGTCTGCCACTGTGAGAGCCACAAAAGGATGCACACAGGGTTGTGTCTTATCCCCACTTCTGTTGACTCTGACAGTGAACAAGCTTACTGACGAACCTCAACCAAGGATGATACTACACACAGGGATGTGCAGGCGGCCTTATAATTGCAATCCAAGGACCCTGTTAAAGCACAATCTCGGAGCTTATGAAAAACGCTCTAAGATTCACACAAGAATGGTGCATCAACGACGGATTCAAAATAAACCCTGGTTAATCCACATTAATTCCATTCACACTAAAAAGGAAGATGGGTAAATAAAACCACCTAATCTCTTCTGGCTACAGATATGACTACAGATCGCAAGGGATGCTAGACTCTAAAATAACATGGAACCCTCATGTGGAATACATAACAAATAAGAGCAAATCTTCTCTCATGCTTTGAAAGAGAGCATGTGGAAAAATCTGAGGTCTAATACCCAAAATGATACACTTGATGTACACAACAATAGATAATTATTATTATGTTTCATTTGGGTTTATAAATCAAACTCACGTTTAGATTTTCACGAACTAATAACATTAAAATGATATATTTGAATCTTTCATGCAGATTTATGCTAATGATAAATTTTTTGTTACTGTCATGTGTAGTTTAATCTCTATTTCGGAGCTTCATTAGTTCGGGTATTGTTATATAGGTGTCGAATCTAAAAGAATAATTGAACTGTCTGAAATTTATGGAATAATAACAAATTGAGAACTTACCTTTTTGTAAAAATCGTAAAAATACTCTCTTGCATTTTTGCTTAGACCTGCAATGGTTATAAAGTCCTATCTCGGGAAATTTATTAAATTTCAATCCGTCGTTAGGAATCATTTCATTCTATATTAAAATATATATATTGTTGTACGTATTTTTGTTAGTTATTATAATATTTTGTGTTTAATTATTATTCTTCGTAATCGTTTTATGTATTTAAATCTATAAAACGTTTAATGTTATTAAATAATCTGGTCGTAAAAATATTCGTAACTTTCGTAACCTGTAAAAGATTTTTAATAACAATTTTGTGTAAAATTGTAGTACATAGCAAATATTAAATAAATAACTTCAACAGAAGTAGTACTGTCTAAATAAATAAAAAATAAGAATAATATGAAAAAGTTGGCTATTACGTGACAGTCGTCTTTGGTGTAGCGGAAGCATACTGGACTAGATATCCAGAGGCCCGAGTATCGATTCCTGGTTGACGAGTTAATTTTTTCATATCACTATTTAATTAAATTAAAAATTGACAATGAAATTTGTCGGAGTATACGCTAAAGTCTTCTACAGTTTGTCATACGTAACCCAAAGGAATTTGAACAAACATCGTTATGTTGACGCGAAAGTATACACAAATAAACAAATATTAAATAAATAACTTCAACAGAAGTAGTACTGTCTACATAAATAAAAAATAAGAATAATATGAAAAAGTTGGCTATTACGTCACAGTCATCTTTGGTGTAGCGGAAGCATACTGGACTAGATATCCAGAGGCCCGAGGTTCGATTCCTGGTTGATTCCTGTTAATTTTTTCATATCAGTATTTAATTTAATTAAAATTGTAGTGTAAAAGACTTTTAATTACCTAATATTAATGTTCATGAGCATTAATTTTAAAATTAAATTATTATTTAATTAAATCAAAATAAAAACTTTTAAATATTCTAGCTTTTTTTTTTTCATTGTAATTCACATGTAATTCTTAGGTTAAAAACATCTTTGACATATTTATATCGTAAACACTGAACTAGGTATACATAGACTCAATTCAATTAGTGAGTTTTTTGTTAGACCTCTATATACATAGACCTAGTAAATTTGAGTGCGGGTAATATCTCATAAAATCAAGCGCGTCTCAGGTTAATCAAATAACTAGGATAACCTTGTCGCGTTATCTTGGCTCTTTTTTTAACCTTCTATTTTAATAACCGACTATTTTAATTCAACAATGATAATTATAAATTTCTTTCGGACTGAATTTAAGAACTGACTCCTGGTTTGGTAGAATCGGGCCTTTATATACAGCTAAAATCAAAACATGTTCAAACTAATAACAAAAAAAAACATAGTTTTTTTCAAAACATATTTTGTGATATTCTAGCTTACCAAACAAATATTGGTATATACTACAACATAATATTCTGTTAGTAACTTGCTTGTGTGAATTTGGTGACATAAAAAATTATTTACTTATTTACAACATTTTGACTGTTATGAATAAAAATGATTTTAATTTGCTTAAATAAATTTTATATATATATATATATATATATATATATATATATATATATATATACATAGATATGTTTTTCCAAAAACAATAATTTTTCTTTGATTTTATTATAAATTTAAAATCAATATTCAATAATTATTTGATTAAATCAATCAAGATCTTATTGTATTCTTTTTAGCAATTATAATTGTGCGTTGAGGCTTCAAAAATTATTTCACTAATTTTCATTACAACAACCTGTTTGTGCATTACTGGATCCATAAGCAGTACACCCACAGCTACTATGGAAATCATACTTGACTGACTCTGCTAAACATTGTAAATATATCTAAAGCGAGATCCAGTGCCTATGGACTATCTTCAAACAGTAATGGATTACAAAAAATTAGGTGAGATATGCAAGAATCGTGGTAACATCAATCATATCAGATCACGTTTTTGAAACGGGCACAGATATACTTCCCAAAATATACTTCTTCTTAAAACATTTTCTTCTAAACACTGTAGTCTTTGATAAGGGGATGTGGACGGAAGGAGAACCAGCCTATCTCAATGCAGGGATCATTAGGTATACAGACGGCTTCAAACCTAGGAAAGGGACCTTGGCGGAAATTTACGACGAAAGACCCAAGGCAAACATAAGCCTCATCTTGAGGAAATATGTCACGATCTTTCAGGCAGAAGTCTACGCCGTATTGACTTGTACGACGTAGAGGCTAACATAAACCAGAACGTATGTATTCTCTCGGCAGTTAAGCTGCTCTCAAAGCCTTGTCTGTAACTGAGGTCACCACAGGGTTAGTCAAGGATTGTCTATAGAAACTACTGCAGCTGGCAAAACGGAACAATGTTAAATTGATCTGGATTCCGGATCACAGTGGTTTCGAAGGAAACGAAAAAGCAGATACCTTAGCAAAGAAGGGGGTTGGAATACCCTTCATAGGCCCAGAACCTATTTTAGAAATTCCAAAGCCTGTATCTAAACAGGTGATCTACGAGTGGATAAATGTGAAACACCGTGATCACTGGGAAAATATACCGCAGTAAAAGCTCGGAAAAATACTGCTCCGGAATGCATCCAAGAGGCTATGCAGTCTCGATGGGACTGCATAACGGATCCATTGTCTACAGAGTGTGCGGCGAGGAGGAGGAGACATTCAGCCACATTTTCTTTAAGTGAAAATCTCTTACACAAAATATAAGATATTCGGTTCATCTCACCCCCCATTATATGAACCTTCAGAAAAACCTGATAAACAAGCTCCTGGTTATTGCCAAGATATGGGAGAAGCGAATCTCGTCAGACTAAAGTAGAAGGGGGAGCACAATGGGCCATAAGGTCAAAGTGCAGTACTTTTTATCCACCAAGGTACATCTATCTATCTAATAAAAACAGAACATGTGTGATATATGTTTCGGTATTTTATGGTCATTTTTCATACATTATGTTTGAATTTTAATTGAATGAACATTTTAATTAATATATTCCACAAATGGTCTAAGATCCGGCATTCGAAAAACCTTCCCTCATCTGTTAATTTATTGAAATATTAATGAAAACGCTTATTGCAATACAAACACTATGGCAATGTAATATCTGCCAAAGTAGCTCTGCTGCAATTAAAATTAATTAATTAATTAAAAAAAATACCTTGTAGAGAGAGAGAGACTACTGCATTATTCCACGTAACAAACAAGGAAAGTATATGTTCATGCGCATGTAGAGTGTACTCCATTTATCTTGAACTCTGCACTCTCTATACAATACCACTATTAGTATAAATACACTTATAAATGGAGTACATTCTACATACGCATGAATCATATACTTTCCTTGTTTGTTACGTGGAATAATGCAATAGTCTCTCTCTCTCTACAAGGTATTTAAAAAAAAATCTATTATTTAAAAATTTTCTTATACAATTAGGCTGCAATTGATTTTAATGAATTTTAAGATGGCTGCCAGTTATGGATGTCTTCTAATTGTTCTAAACTTTTAATTTAGCTAAATATTTTTCAATTAACATATGAGGGAAGTTAAGTTTACTTACTAACACCTGGCTGCAGATAATCGTAGCAGTAATAAGCAGCGCTGCCTGCTAATACAAAATTTGTCGTATCGTATACTTAGTTATTTAACAAGCCAAATTCTATTAACACATGAAGGATTTAGTTATAAAAAAATAAATTTTTAATTAATTAATGTTATTTGCAGCAGAACTACCCTGGCAGACATTACATTGCCAAATTGTCTATATTGCAATAAGCGTTTTCAATAATATTTCAATCAAATGACGGAAGACAGATGACGGAAGGTTTTTCTAATGCCGGATCTTAGACCAAAAGTAAATCTCCAAACCATATCAATAAACAACAGTGTTGATTAGGAAAGCAGCAAAGAGATCAGAAAAGCATTTATGTATTATGAAATATATATTTTCGAAGGACTGGTTATGAACAGTTTAAAATTAACTTGTGCGTCAGATACTACCGAAAAAATGAAAAACCTATTTCCCTCTCCAGTCTGTAATATTATTGTGGAGTTCCTATGGTCCATTGTAAATAGTCGTTTGTTCATTGTAATTGGTACTTTTCTATATAAGGTCTACTTGGTCGCTCATTGACATTTGGAACTTTAATTTATTAATATAGTAACTTGACCGTATATCAGATTTCATGATATTTGACTACCCGGCAAAATATCCCCGGACAAAATATCCCCAACACAAAATATCCCCCGACAAAATATCCCCAAGACAAAATATCCTTAAAAAAACACATATTCTATAGCCAGAGTTGAGTTTATTACACATATATTAAATAACAAAAACCGGTAAATTAAGTAAGCATTTAAATTAAGAATTTATTAAACAAAAATAATCAAACTTATTGAATATTTAACACTTACTTAATTGACATCATTAATCAATTAACATATCCAGAGTACGGTAGTGCGACAGGCCGAGTTTAAGGGGCTTTTTGCCTTCGCGCTTACAGTACTATTACAACAGGAAATATCAGAGCAGATTTGACCCCGAAATATCTTCTGAACGAAACGAGCAATAGTGCTGATTTTTCGAATATAAGCTATTAGGGAATTATAAGAGACTGTTTTTTTAATCACCGTTAAGAAATAAATGGTTAAAACGTTTTTCACATTCAAAAGTCGTTAAAAAGCGGGAACACCCATAATTCTTGGCCATACAAAATCATAATTCCAGGGACTAAACCATAAGTCCCTAAAAGTTGATATTTGCCATACAGTTAGATATAGTGACCAAACCGAAAGGAAAATTATCAAACCACGAAATTTATATCGGGAAATGGGAAAACTTTCGCATTTTTGTTTTGATAAAATTAACATAGGATATATTGCTGCTGTATGATTGATCCGTATATTTTATATTTATACTAAAATGTTAGCACATACCACTTGTGAGATTTGTGCACGATTTTTTAAAACTTTTTGATACTTCACGGAATTTTTGATACTTTAAATAAGAATCTTTGGGAAAATTTAATTTTCCCAACGGAACATATGGAAAATCAAAAATTAAATTTATGAGTTTAAGGTGAAGGCATTTCCAGACATTTTAGAAGGATGCGAGTTTTTGCATTCGACGTGGGATATCTCAAAACCTATTTGTAGATCGAAAAAATTCAAATTTCCCAACGAAATATCCGCAAAAAATGGGAAAAAAACAAAAGCGTTTTTTACATGGAAGTTTGATCACATACAGGCAATAGATTTTGAATATTGAATACGATTTTATGTTCATTGAATAATTTACATAAAAATTTCCTTCCATTATTTAGTTTGCCTTAATATGGGACATTTATATAGAGGGAGTGGTAAACACTAAATTTAACATATCTCCCTTAATATTCGAAAAATAGGAAAATTTATAAGAATTAAAGTTGTAGATACAAAGTCTTACTATAATTTTGTTTCATATCATTTTTTCTGATACACTAATATTTACAGAAATATTGACGGTTTAATATTGAAAATTAAATTCCTTAATATCTCTGTACACATTAGACTTGAGCAAAAATGATAAGGTGATGAATTGTAGCAAACTTGATTTCCTACAACTATATTCCTTACGTATTTTTCGGTTGCTCTAATATTAAAGAATATATTTTATATTTTGTGTTTGTATATTTGTTAAGTTTTCTGATATATGTATACATATATATATATATATATATATATATATATATATATATATATATACATATATATATATATATATATATATATATATATATATATATATATATATATATATATATATATATAGTATATTTACTTTATATAATAAAGTAAATAGTTAAAAATTAAATGTAAGAATATAAGTGCAAAGTAAAATGAAAAAAAAAATTTGGTTGAAATTTATTTTGTAAGTTTTCTTTAGTATGTTTATAAAATATTATAATTTACAATTTTATAACGCGGCAAATTATTTTTACTGTTGATTTCACATATTTTAAAACTATTGAATCAGGTTGAATGCAAAAAAACTGATTCAAATCTTTTTTTTTGATAAATTTCAAAAAATTTCTCTGTTGAAAAATTTGAACAATTAGTATTATCTGAACCAATCAACGTACAGAATTTGTGTACATAAGATCAGTTTTCATATATATATATATATATTTATATATAAATATATATATATATATATATATATATATATATATATATATATATATATATATGTATATATATATATATATTTATATATAAATATATATATAAGTTATTAACTCGGTAGAAGTTTATGTTTAAAAAAAACTTATTTATTTAAAAATTTAATTGTTACAAATATTTAATTGTTACAATTGTTAATTGTTGAAAATATTAATTATTACAAAAAATATTAATTATTTCAACGAAGTTTAAAATAATAGTCAAAACGTTAATTAACAGCGATTATGTACATGAAAGTAATAAGTGTTCAATCAATCAAAATGTTCGGTTTATATACAATCATTTTGGATTAGTAAGTGTTTTTACAATAAATTTGGTCACGTTGATCGATGTTTGACAGGAAATGCTGATCCACATGTACACGAGTTTTATTATTTAGTATTGGGTGTCCCATACTAGAATCTATAACTCTTCCGTCCTTAAGACAGAAGTCTGACTTCCGAAGGGAGTTGGACGACTGCAGGCGCTGATGATGTACGTCTAACCATGGTTTCCACTGGTGCATTTTTACTCTTTCTAAGTTTTCTAAACATAAAATATAGAATTAAACAAATTATAGAAATAAAAGTTGTTACTGTCCAAACACCAGTGTGCATAGAATGTTGATATTTCAATGATTGGAGTTCTTTCGTATTTTCCAAGTGTTTCACTTTCAATAAATCCAGATTAATGTCCTTCGATATATTCGTTATGTTGATGACATTATACATTATTTGTTCCAACACGATGTTGTGAGTTGAGGTTAATAAAGTTCTATATTTGATTTGATTAATAGTTAGTTGGCATTCATGTAATATTATGTTGAGTTTTCCGATGAAGTTGGTTATATTTTTCCCACAATTATTAGTGATGTTAACAGGATTGGTTGTCGATACTATGATGTGATTGGTTTCGATTTCTTCTATGAAGTCTTCCTCCATAGTTCGATGAAGTGTGCATTTGGCTGGTTTGTTTTCTAATATTTGGATCTCGCATTGGTTTGAGCTGGTTTCTTGTAATTTATATGGTGGGCATATGTAGGTTTGTTCTATTCGGTTGCAAGGTTTTTGTAGAAATAGGAAATGTTTATGATTATACAGGATTATGTTTGTTAAAGGTTTAATTATTTGATGTTGTTCGGGTAAGGGTCTAATTTTTATTGTACTAAAGGTTTCGTTATGAAATTGAGGTATCATTACAGCGAATATAATATTACTCCCGTTATAATAAGCCTTTAAATTTAATAATTCGTATAATTGTTCATCACTTCCGATTTTTATTTGTGGTTTTAAAGCATTATAAACTATATTTAATTCTTGTTTAGTTAATATGTGTTTTGAGATAATGTTCAACCGGGCCAAATCCATTGAAAGAATAATGTCACTAATATGATCATCTAAATACTGTAGTTGTGATTGAACCGAGAAGTATATTTGTGACTGGAATAACTTGTGAATGAACTTGTGTTCGAGAAGTGGATAAGATTTAATAGCATCCACAATTGTTTTAAGTTTAGCCTGTTCGGTGTTAATAAATTTGGTTATATTGTCAAATCGGTCAATCATTTGTGTATTTAATTTATGTTGTGAATTTGTGCTATCTTCGATTAGTAATTGATTATTTTTTAATACTTCTATCTGCTTGTTAATTTCTATCGCGTCATTGTGGTCCATATTACCGGTTATTCCATTAATTACATAGCCTAAGCCATCTATTAAGCCACGTTTTGATCTATAGGTTTTCAGTTCTAAACTTTCTATTTTATTCTTTCTATTTCCTCACGTTGTTTTTTAGGCAATATCACTAATGCGTTATCGTTCGGTTTAAGTATAGTCTTTTCTCGAATTCCACGTATGATTTCGAAGGGTGTAAGTTTTGTTGAAGAGTGGATAGAGTTGTTGTAAGTAATCATGGTCAAATCTAATAGTTCGTCTAAAGGTGAGTTTTCTTTATTTTTTAGTATTCTAAGAATTTCAAGTATGGTGTTATGTAGCCTTTCTACTGGTGAGTTACCCGTAGAGTTTCTAGCAGCTGTTATATGATTCTGTATGGCGTAAAGTTTGAGGAATTCTCGCATGTCTAAGCTAGAGAATTCGTTGCCATTATCGTGTATGATTTTAGTCGGTATACCATGTCTTGCAATATATTTTCGAACTATTTTTAATACTTCAACTGAATTTCGAAAGGGGATGATAGAACATTCTGCGTACTTACTAAATTTGTCTATTATGGTCAGTACATTAGATTTTTCAATATGGAGTAAGTCCATATGAAGTATTTCAAATGGTTTGGTGGCTATTTCGGTCGGTGTCTGTTTTAAATGCAGTGGATGTCTCTCGTATTTCAATTTTAAGCAGGTGTCACAAGTATTAATGAAAGTCGTGATTTTTGACTTCATATTGTCAAAGTAATATGTTCTTTTTAGGTGGTTTAGTGTCTCGTCTATTCCTCTGTGCACCGATAGTTCGTGGTATTTGCGTATGATTTCTGTTTGTTCTTCTAGGGTTTGAATGTCCGTAAGTAGGGTCGTACATCTGATAATTTTATATTTAGAGAAGTATTTATCATGAGTTTCATTGAATACTTTAAATGTATCGTCATTAGTCATGACGGCATTTAATTTGTTAGGTGATAAATATTCTTTAAATATTTCAATGCATTGTTTTTCTGTCGGGGTGTTTTCTATTTCTATCGTCAAACGTTTGCGAGTTTTGAATAGGTATTCGGTGTTTATTTGGTTCCTAAGTCCGGTATCGATAATTATTTGATTACTAAATTCGTTTAGTGTTTGTTCAGATATTCGTATGCCTTCGTTTATGTTTTCTTGAGCTGAATGTACAGTTGATGCTTCAGCATCTTGTGAACTAGTATCAATATTATTGAGTTCCGCGGGTATACGACTTAGTGCATCCGCGTTAGAGTTTACTTTTCCTGGTTTATAGTCAATGTCGAAGTTGTAATCTAAAAGTTTGATTTTCCATCTAACCAATTTTGAATTAGGCTCTTTTAAAGAAAAAACCAATTTCAACGGTTTATGGTCTGTCAGTATGTTGAATTTTTGTCCGAATAAGTAGGGTCTGAATTGCTTGCAAGCCCACACTATCGCTAACAATTCTTTTTCTATTGTGCTATAATTTTGTTCTGATTTATTGAGTGTACGTGAAGCGTAACACTCAGGTTTGTCGTGTCCAACTGTACCTTGCGATAATACAGCTCCTAATGCGTAATTACTAGCGTCAGTATTGTGTATAAAGGGTTTGTCGAAATCCGGATATTGTAATATGGGGTCACCGATGAGGAGAGTTTTACAATATTCGAAACACTTGATGTACTCTTTATTTTTTGTATCGATTTTTGTGTCTTTACGTAAACATTGTGTCATAGGTTTAGTTATCTTTGCAAAGTCCTTTATGAATTTTCGGTAGTAGCCCAAAAGTCCGAGAAATGACTTGATTTCTGTCACAGTCTTTGGTAATGAGAATTTTTTAATTGCTTCAATTTTTGCAGGGTTAGGTTTTATACCGTCTGTGGTCACTACATGTCCTAAAAATTCGATTTCTTTATGTAAGAACTCGCATTTGTCCAGTTGCGTTTTGAAGTTATGTTTTCTTAATTTGTCAAAAACTTTCCGTAACATTTCGACATGTTCGGTCAGAGATGTTGAAAAGATTATGATGTCATCCATATAAACTAATACGTTTTTACCGATGAATTCTCTCAACATATTGTCCATGACGCGTTGAAATGTAGCGGGGGCATTTTTAAGTCCAAAAGTCATTCTTGTATATTCGTAATGTCCATTGTCTACTGTAAATGCCGTCTTTGCAATGTCCTTAGGGTCCATTTCGATCTGATGATATCCTGACGCGAGATCTAGCGTTGAAAAGTAGCAACACTTGCCCAATTTCTCTAGTATGTCAGATATGTTAGGTAAAGGGTATCTGTCGTCTATTGTCTTTTCATTTAGTTTCCTATAATCGACTACTAATCTCCATTTCTTTTTGCCCGAAGCGTCAGCTTTCTTCGCGACAATCCAAATTGGTGATGACCAAGGAGAATTAGAAGGTCTAATTATATTTTTCTCTAAGAGCTCGTTAATTTGTCGTGTCACTTCTTCTTTGTGGCAATGGGGGTATCGGTATGAGCGCGTGTATATCGGTAATTCATCTTTTGTTACAATAGAATGTTTAACATCAGATGTAAACGTCATATCTTGGTCGGAAGTGTAAAATATGTCTCTGTAGTCAGTACAAGTATTTATTAGAGCGTCTTGTTCTTCTTTATTTAGATGTTTCATTCGGATATTTTTCATAACAAAATCGTAATTATCTGAATATTCAACTTCCATTGAATTTGAATGAATGTTGTATAATTCGTGATAATTAGTGAGCGATTCACTGTTTAACGGTTGTGAAATTATTATTGTTTGTGGTGAATCTATTTCATTTGTTATAAAAACTTTTGCGAATGAGTCCCTTGCTTGGTATATACCACTTACTGTATGTACGTTCTGGTTGAGTTTAATTTGTGGTATGAGTATGTCGCCATTTTTTATAAGAGTGGGGACTGTTATAAATTTTTGTTCGTATGCTTCTAAAGTATGTACCTGTGGGGTCGTACAGGGTTTATAGTATAATTTGTTTGTTACGTTTCCGAAATTAATTGAATGGTTGTTATAGTTAATGTTAGCTTGAAGGTCCTGTAGTGTCTGACTCCCTATGATTCCGTCAAAGTAGTAATGGAATTTAAATACTAAAAATTCTAAAGGTACATGGTTATTTAATTCTTTTAGATATTGTACTTTTACTTTATGTGAAATCTTGTGAGTTTGTAATGCAGTTTTAACGTTAGTGTTCGTGGGTATTAATTTTAAGTCGGTTACGTGTTTTGGGTCGATAAAATTATTGTCTGCTCCAGTGTCAATAAGAAATTTCAATTTATGGAATCCATTTTGAATCATTATATAAGGTAGGGCTCCGTTTGATCGGTGTGAGTTAAGCTCTACGATGCCGGTGGATTCGAGGCTGTAGCCAGAAAATCCTGATCTTCAACGTATTCGATTTCATTTAGATCAGGTTGATTAAATTCAACTTGATCAGGTGGGTCATAGAATTGAAAATCATTTTGATTTGAGTAATACGAGCTGTCTGTTGTTCCTGTATCGTGTATGGTATTGTCTTGGTCATAGTTGTTTTCAACGTTAAACAATTCTTTAGATACAAAGTAAGGAGGTCCTGTTGATCTAAACATATTGTTATTATACTGTCTAGTATTTCCCGAGGACGTGTCCATAGGTTCCGGTCTAAATCTGTTAGGTTGATTGTTAGGTTGTTGCGGTCTATTATGAATTTGATTAGTGCTAAAATTAGGTTTATTTGGATGATTATTGTTTTGTTGGTTGTTATATTGCGGTGGTCTATAATGTAATCGTTGATGGTTACCAAATGGGTTTTGCCATTGTTGATTAACATTTGGAGAAGGTCTATTGTTAAAATTTGGTGGTATGTGTCGTATTATTTGTCTAGGTTATTGTATTTGTTGTGTCGGGACTATTTTCTGAATAGGTTTACCTTGGTGCTGTGTTTGTTTATAGAAAACATTTTGCTCCGTCTGCACGCGTTGCCATGCTTCTCCCAAGTCTTTGGGTTGGAATGCTCTGACAATATTACCTATATTTCTATTAAGCCCTGTGAGGAAACAATCCAGTGCTACTTTTCTATAGTAAATAATTTTAGAATTCTTAGATGCTTCGTCTCCAGGTTGATGTGAAACATTATTAATGAGGCTAGCTAAAATTTCATTAACTTTACTAAAGAATAGTTCGGCTGGTTGATTGCCTTGTTGTAATGAATATAAATCGCGCGTCAAACTAAATTCATCCCTCTTGTCTGCATAGTGTGAAATGAGAGTTGATTTAATTGTATCCCAATCCCTAATCCTGCCGTACTGGTTTAGTACGTCGTTCGCTTGTCCTATAACTTTTTTCCTAATTTCATTGCAATATATGTTTTTGATATTTTCATCCACTAATTTAAATAGTAAATTAACAACTACATCTACACTATCAGTAAAGTTATATAAATTATTTTTATTTCCGTCAAATGGAATAATAGTTTTTATTACATCGGGAATTTGAAAACTTGTTTGATTACTGTTTCTATGGATGGAGTTGATTGCATGATAGATTCTGGTGGACTCATTTTTAAATTATTTATTAAATTAAATGACTTATTACTACTATTATTACCTTCGCTGTCCGATATGCCCTCGGACGTGTAATTTCTATTTAGAAACGATAAACCGTCCTTTCTTTTAGACTTATTAATATTTCTCCTAATAGGATATGGTGATCTAGGCATAGAATATGAAAATAATTAAGGAAAGTATGTACTTACAACAGAATTATGAACAGTTTCCACATATTAGTTGAACCAATGTGCTCTTGATTCCAAATCTTCACGAGTTAATGCTGAAGTCGAAAATTACAATATGCCCTTGTTAGTTTCGATGATTAACCATAAGTTTTCGATGAACCGGCGAAAATGTGTTGACTTGAGTTAAAAGTTGCCGTTACCAATTTCCAAAATTTTTTTTTTTTTCAAAACAATTTCCAGTAAATTTTCCAAAATTTTCCAATAAATTTTCCAGATTATTTTACAAAATTTTCCAGTTCGTCGAGTGTATAACAAATTTGTTTGGTTCGTAGGATCGTCCCAAAATCTTGAAAGATACTCGTAATACTTAACAACACTGATTCTAATGTTAACGTTAAAGTCTTACGATGGACGCTAATTAGTAAGGTATTTTCCAAACTAATCCTAGCGGCTGCGCCAAATATAAACTCGGTAGAAGTTTATGTTTAAAAAAAAAATTATTTATTTAAAAATTTAATTGTTACAATTGTTAATTGTTGAAAATATTAATTATTACAAAAAATATTAATTATTACAACGAAGTTTAAAATAATAGTCAAAACGTTAATTAACAGCGATTATGTACATGAAAGTAATAAGTGTTCAATCAATCAAAATGTTCGGTTTATATACAATCATTTTGGATTAGTAAGTGTTTTTACAATAAATTTGGTCACGTTGATCGATGTTTGACAGGAAATGCTGATCCACATGTACACGAGTTTTATTATTTAGTATTGGGTGTCCCATACTAGAATCTATAACTTATATATATATGAAAACTGATCTTATGTACACAAAATCTGTACGTTGATTGGTTCAGATAACACTAATTGTTCAAATTTTTCAACAGAGAAATTTTTTGAAATTTATCAAAAAAAAGATTTGAATCAGTTTTTTTGCATTCAACCTGATTCAATAGTTTTAAAATATTTAAAATCAACAGTAAAAATAATTTGCCGCGTTATAAAATTGTAAATTATAATATTTTATAAACATACTAAAGAAAACTTACAAAATAAATTTCAACCAAATTTTTTTTTTCATTTTACTTTGCACTTATATTCTTACATTTAAATTTTAACTATTTACTTTATTAATAGCTCAGCTAACTAATTGGGATATCATCACTTTTTAAGGAGCAACTATTATATGAAGTATCTCACCGAAAACTCGGCCCTCTTTTACATTTATGTTTTTGATCGGATCATTTTCTTTTTCTAAGATTAGCGTAAGCTGTTTATGATAATATTAACGATAACGATAACGATAACGATAACGATAACGATAACGATAACGATAACGATAGCGATAGCGATAGCGATAGCGATAGCGATAGCGATAGCGATAGCGATAGCGATAGCGATAGCGATAGCGATAGCGATAACGATAACGATAACGATAACGATAACGATAACGATAACGATAACGATAACGATAACGATAACGATAACGATAACGATAACGATAACGATAACGATAACGATAACGATAACGATAACGATAACGATAACGATAACGATAACGATAACGATAACGATAACGATAACGATAACGATAACGATAACGATAACGATAACGATAACGATAACGATAACGATAACGATAACGATAACGATAACGATAACGATAACGATAACGATAACGATAACGATAACGATAACGATAACGATAACGATAACGATAACGATAACGATAACGATAACGATAACGATAACGATAACGATAACGATAACGATAACGATAACGATAACGATAACGATAACGATAACGATAACGATAACGATAACGATAACGATAACGATAACGATAACGATAACGATAACGATAACGATAACGATAACGATAACGATAACGATAACGATAACGATAACGATAACGATAACGATAACGATAACGATAACGATAACGATAACGATAACGATAACGATAACGATAACGATAACGATAACGATAACGATAACGATAACGATAACGATAACGATAACGATAACGATAACGATAACGATAACGATAACGATAACGATAACGATAACGATAACGATAACGATAACGATAACGATAACGATAACGATAACGATAACGATAACGATAACGATAACGATAACGATAACGATAACGATAACGATAACGATAACGATAACGATAACGATAACGATAACGATAACGATAACGATAACGATAACGATAACGATAACGATAACGATAACGATAACGATAACGATAACGATAGCGATAACGATAACGATAACGATAACGATAGCGATAACGATAACGATAACGATAGCGATAACGATAACGATAACGATAGCGATAACGATAACAATAGCGATAACGATAACGATAACGATAACGATAACGATAACGATAACGATCGCGATAACGATATAACGATATAACGATAACGATATAACGATATAACGATAACGATATAACGATAACGATATAACGATAACGATATAACGATATAACGATATAACGATATAACGATATAACGATATAACGATAACGATATAACGATAACGATATAACGATATAACGATAACGATATAACGATATAACGATATAACGATAACGATATAACGATATTACGATAACGATATAACGATATAACGATAACGATATAACGATAACGATATAACGATTTAACGATATAACGATATAACGATAACGATATAACGATATAACGATATAACGATAACGATATAATGATAACGATATAACGATAACGATATAACGATATAACGATAACGATATAACGATAACGATATAACGATAACGATATAACGATAACGATATAACGATAACGATATAACGATAACGATATAACGATAACGATATAACGATAACGATAACGATATAACGATAACGATAACGATAACGATAACGATATAACGATATAACGATAACGATAACGATATAACGATAACGATATAACGATAACGATATAACGATAACGATATAACGATAACGATATAACGATAACGATATAACGATAACGATATAACGATAACGATATAACGATAACGATATAACGATAACGATATAACGATAACGATATAACGATAACGATATAACGATAACGATATAACGATAACGATATAACGATAACGATATAGCGATAACGATATAGCGATAACGATATAACGATAACGATATAACGATAACGATATAACGATAACGATATAACGATAACGATATAACGATAACGATATAACGATAACGATATAACGATAACGATATAACGATAACGATATAACGATAACGATATAACGATAACGATATAACGATATAACGATAACGATATAACGATAACGATATAACGATAACGATATAACGATAACGATATAACGATAACGATATAACGATAACGATATAACGATAACGATATAACGATAACGATATAACGATAACGATATAACGATAACGATATAACGATAACGATATAACGATAACGATATAACGATAACGATAACGATAACGATATAACGATAACGATAACGATATAACGATAACGATATAACGATAACGATATAACGATAACGATATAACGATAACGATATAACGATAACGATATAACGATAACGATATAACGATATAACGATAACGATAAAACGATAACGATATAACGATAACGATATAACGATAACGATATAACGATAACGATATAACGATAACGATATAACGATAACGATATAACGATAACGATATAACGATAACGATATAACGATAACGATATAACGATATAACGATAACGATATAACGATAACGATATAACGATAACGATATAACGATAACGATATAACGATAACGATATAACGATAACGATATAACGATAACGATATAACGATAACGATATAACGATAACGATATAACGATAACGATATAACGATAACGATATAACGATAACGATATAACGATAACGATATAACGATAACGATATAACGATAACGATATAACGATAACGATATAACGATAACGATATAACGATAACGATATAACGATAACGATATAACGATAACGATATAACGACAACGATATAACGATAACGATATAACGATAACGATATAACGATAACGATATAACGATAACGATATAACGATAACGATATAACGATAACGATATAACGATAACGATATAACGATAACGATATAACGATAACGATATAACGATAACGATATAACGATAACGATATAACGATAACGATATAACGATAACGATATAACGATAACGATATAACGATAACGATATAACGATAACGATATAACGATAACGATATAACGATAACGATATAACGATAACGATATAACGATAACGATATAACGATAACGATATAACGATAACGATATAACGATAACGATATAACGATAACGATATAACGATAACGATATAACGATAACGATATAACGATAACGATATAACGATAACGATATAACGATAACGATATAACGATAACGATATAACGATAACGATATAACGATAACGATATAACGATAACGATATAACGATAACGATATAACGATAACGATATAACGATAACGATATAACGATAACGATATAACGATAACGATATAACGATAACGATATAACGATAACGATATAACGATAACGATATAACGATAACGATATAACGATAACGATATAACGATAACGATATAACGATAACGATATAACGATAACGATATAACGATAACGATATAACGATAACGATATAACGATAACGATATAACGATAACGATATAACGATAACGATATAACGATAACGATATAACGATAACGATATAACGATAACGATATAACGATAACGATATAACGATAACGATATAACGATAACGATATAACGATAACGATATAACGATAACGATATAACGATAACGATATAACGATAACGATATAACGATAACGATATAACGATAACGATATAACGATAACGATATAACGATAACGATATAACGATAACGATATAACGATAACGATATAACGATAACGATATAACGATAACGATATAACGATAACGATATAACGATAACGATATAACGATAACGATATAACGATAACGATATAACGATAACGATATAACGATAACGATATAACGATAACGATATAACGATAACGATATAACGATAACGATATAACGATAACGATATAACGATAACGATATAACGATAACGATATAACGATAACGATATAACGATAACGATATAACGATAACGATATAACGATAACGATATAACGATAACGATATAACGATAACGATATAACGATAACGATATAACGATAACGATATAACGATAACGATATAACGATAACGATATAACGATAACGATATAACGATAACGATATAACGATAACGATATAACGATAACGATATAACGATAACGATATAACGATAACGATATAACGATAACGATATAACGATAACGATATAACGATAACGATATAACGATAACGATATAACGATAACGATATAACGATAACGATATAACGATAACGATATAACGATAACGATATAACGATAACGATATAACGATAACGATATAACGATAACGATATAACGATAACGATATAACGATAACGATATAACGATAACGATATAACGATAACGATATAACGATAACGATATAACGATAACGATATAACGATAACGATATAACGATAACGATATAACGATAACGATATAACGATAACGATATAACGATAACGATATAACGATAACGATATAACGATAACGATATAACGATAACGATATAACGATAACGATATAACGATAACGATATAACGATAACGATATAACGATAACGATATAACGATAACGATATAACGATAACGATATAACGATAACGATATAACGATAACGATATAACGATAACGATATAACGATAACGATATAACGATAACGATATAACGATAACGATATAACGATAACGATATAACGATAACGATATAACGATAACGATATAACGATAACGATATAACGATAACGATATAACGATAACGATATAACGATAACGATATAACGATAACGATATAACGATAACGATATAACGATAACGATATAACGATAACGATATAACGATAACGATATAACGATAACGATATAACGATAACGATATAACGATAACGATATAACGATAACGATATAACGATAACGATATAACGATAACGATATAACGATAACGATATAACAATAACGATATAACGATAACGATATAACGATAACGATATAACGATAACGATATAACGATAACGATATAACGATAACGATATAACGATAACGATATAACGATAACGATATAACGATAACGATATAACGATAACGATATAACGATAACGATAACGATATAACGATAACGATATAACGATAACGATATAACGATAACGATATAACGATAACGATATAACGATAACGATATAACGATAACGATATAACGATAACGATATAACGATAACGATATAACGATAACGATATAACGATAACGATATAACGATAACGATATAACGATAACGATATAACGATAACGATATAACGATAACGATATAACGATAACGATATAACGATAACGATATAACGATAACGATATAACGATAACGATATAACGATAACGATATAACGATAACGATATAACGATAACGATATAACGATAACGATATAACGATAACGATATAACGATAACGATATAACGATAACGATATAACGATAACGATATAACGATAACGATATAACGATAACGATATAACGATAACGATATAACGATAACGATATAACGATAACGATATAACGATAACGATATAACGATAACGATATAACGATAACGATATAACGATAACGATATAACGATAACGATATAACGATAACGATATAACGATAACGATATAACGATAACGATATAACGATAACGATATAACGATAACGATATAACGATAACGATATAACGATAACGATATAACGATAACGATATAACGATAACGATATAACGATAACGATATAACGATAACGATATAACGATAACGATATAACGATAACGATATAACGATAAAGATATAACGATAAAGATATAACGATAACGATATAACGATAAAGATATAACGATAACGATATAACGATAACGATATAACGATAACGATATAACGATAACGATATAACGATAACGATATAACGATAACGATATAACGATAACGATATAACGATAACGATATAACGATAACGATATAACGATAACGATATAACGATAACGATATAACGATAACGATATAACGATAACGATATAACGATAACGATATAACGATAACGATATAACGATAACGATATAACGATAACGATATAACGATAACGATATAACGATAACGATATAACGATAACGATATAACGATAACGATATAACGATAACGATATAACGATAACGATATAACGATAACGATATAACGATAACGATATAACGATAACGATATAACGATAACGATATAACGATAACGATATAACGATAACGATATAACGATAACGATATAACGATAACGATATAACGATAACGATATAACGATAACGATATAACGATAACGATATAACGATAACGATATAACGATAACGATATAACGATAACGATATAACGATAACGATATAACGATAACGATATAACGATAACGATATAACGATAACGATATAACGATAACGATATAACGATAACGATATAACGATAACGATATAACGATAACGATATAACGATAACGATATAACGATAACGATATAACGATAACGATATAACGATAACGATATAACGATAACGATATAACGATAACGATATAACGATAAAGATATAACGATAAAGATATAACGATAACGATATAACGATAAAGATATAACGATAACGATATAACGATAACGATATAACGATAACGATATAACGATAACGATATAACGATAACGATATAACGATAACGATATAACGATAACGATATAACGATAACGATATAACGATAACGATATAACGATAACGATATAACGATAACGATATAACGATAACGATATAACGATAACGATATAACGATAACGATATAACGATAACGATATAACGATAACGATATAACGATAACGATATAACGATAACGATATAACGATAACGATATAACGATAACGATATAACGATAACGATATAACGATAACGATATAACGATAACGATATAACGATAACGATATAACGATAACGATATAACGATAACGATATAACGATAACGATATAACGATAACGATATAACGATAACGATATAACGATAACGATATAACGATAACGATATAACGATAACGATATAACGATAACGATATAACGATAACGATATAACGATAACGATATAACGATAACGATATAACGATAACGATATAACGATAACGATATAACGATAACGATATAACGATAACGATATAACGATAACGATATAACGATAACGATATAACGATAACGATATAACGATAACGATATAACGATAACGATATAACGATATAACGATATAACGATAACGATATAACGATAACGATATAACGATAACGATATAACGATAACGATATAACGATAACGATATAACGATAACGATATAACGATAACGATATAACGATAACGATATAACGATAACGATATAACGATAACGATATAACGATAACGATATAACGATAACGATATAACGATAACGATATAACGATAACGATATAACGATAACGATATAACGATAACGATATAACGATAACGATATAACGATAACGATATAACGATAACGATAACGATAACGATAACGATAACGATAACGATAACGATATAACGATATAACGATAACGAAAACGTAAACGATAACGATAACGATAACGATATAACGATAATCATAACGATAACGATATAACGATAACGATAACGATATAACGATATAACGATAACGATATAACAATATAACGATAACGATAACGATAACGATATAACGATATAACGATATAACGATATAACGATATAACGATATAACGATATAACGATATAACGATATAACGATATAACGATAACGATAACGATATAACGATAAAACGATAACGATAACGATAACGATAACGATAACGATAACGATAACGATAAACGATATAACGATAACGATATAACGATAACGATATAACGATAACGATAACGATAACGATAACGATAACGATAACGATAACGATAACGATAACGATAACGATAACGATAACGATAACGATAACGATAACGATAACGATAACGATAACGATAACGATAACGATAACGATAACGATAACGATAACGATAACGATATAACGATAACGATAACGATAACGATAACGATAACGATAACGATATAACGATAACGATAACGATAACGATAACGATATAACGATTACGATATAACGATAACGATAACGATAACGATAACGATAACGATAACGATAACGATAACGATAACGATAACGATAACGATAACGATAACGATAACGATAACGATAACGATAACGATAACGATAACGATATAACGATAACGATAACGATAACGATAACGATAACGATAACGATATAACGATATAACGATATAACGATAACGATAACGATTTAACGATATAACGA